>VZRF01007138.1:0-169006 GCA_013396875.1 Vireo altiloquus
TGTCTTTCAAACCAAGACAGAACACAACTTCAAAACTATTCATGTATATGCTGCCTCTCATGAGGGATGTGTGTGTATGTGTCACTTGGGAAGCACTGCAGTGAATATCCCAGAGGCTTCCAGAGAAGCAGAGCACAGCTCATGTCTTCCTCCTTTGTGCTTGGCCAGGGGATGATCAGTACAAGGCAATGAGCTTGTGGCTGATACTAAATCATCCTTTGAGCTCACTGATGGCTGAATATTTATTGTTCTTTTTCTAACTTGTAGATACAGCACTGGTGGAAGGTGCCACTTTAGTAGAAAGCCTGCAGAGCAGGAGAGTTGCAAAGGAAGGGACAGATCAATTTTTTTCTCATCCATGGAGCCCATGGCTGCCCATCTCAGTGTGTCACTAGGGCATGGGGAGCTGCTAGCGTTCATAGCCCAGTCAGGCAGCACAAATTCTGTATTTACTTACGTTATCTGCACTTCTGTATTGCTGCAAAGGTCATCTGGCTTTTGACAGAGTGTCCCCAGGGAACTGACAGTCTGGTGTGTTGTCAGTATTACAATGTCTTCAGCAATTTCTGTGAGCACAGATTTTTCACAGTTTGATTAGCATAGCAGAGGATCCTTAGTTTGTGTTAAGAGGAAAAAAGGAAAAAAAAAACCCAAACCAAAATCCCCACCATACCTAATGTGTTTTATTACTTATTTAAACAGATAACTTGGACATCAGCCCATTGCAGCAGAGCAGGAGATATGCAACCTGCAGAGGTCCAACAGGAGTCTATAGTCAGCTATCTTCCACTCAGCCACATAGCTGCACAGATCTATGACCTGTGGACTGGAATCAAATGGGGAGAGCAAGTTTACTTTGCTGAACCAGATGCTCTAAAGGTACCTTATCTTGTGTTATATCTAATAAAGATTGCACTTCTTTCTCTTAGAAAACATCCCAAGAAGAGAATATGATATTTGTAAAGTTACAGAGGATGAAGATTGAGAATCCATTATTGTAAGAGTTATGGAAAAATAAAGTTCATTATATTTGTGATCCAATGCTCTAGATTCCAATTAAAAGATATAATTCATACCCATAAGGTTCTTTTAAGGGAAAAGAAGTATAAGCAGTTTTTGGAGGAAAGGGAGGCAGGAGGAGCTAAACCATGTATGTTTTTCCTCCTTGTGTATGTACCTCCCCCGAAGTGTCAGACCTGACACATGTTAGTGCATATGGCTGACTGAAGTGGGCTCAGCAGCCCTTCTGTGTATCCCACATATTTAGTGATGTTCTATATCACTAAAGATGCAGGTTTTACTTCACCAAACCTCCTTATCGCTTCTGTGTGCCTTTTGTTGAAATTATTTACTGATTATAACAGGGCAGCTTGATCAACACACTAAAAGAAGTGCAGCCAACATCTCACATGGGAGTTCCCCGAGTATGGGAGAAAATCATGGAGAAATTAAAGGATGCTTCTGCTCAGTCAGGATTTATGAAGAAGAAAATGCTGTCATGGGCTATGTCACTTAGCTTAGAGAGGAACCTGAATGGCTCAAGCAGGTATGTAGTACAATGAGTGAGATTTCCAGCAACCTGGAAGTAGCAATTTGTTTGTAATGAGCTGTGAAGCCTCAGTGAGACTCTTCGTATAAATGGGTAAAATTTGGCTTGGCAACACAGCAAATATAGTGCAAGGGGGAGGGTGTAGTTATCAATTATTGATGTCAGTTATTTCACAATGAAGTGTAAAAATTTCTTTTGCAGAATGATATTCCAGAAGATCATTCCATGATATTGCTTTGCTTGTCTGATCATTCAGCTTCTCGGATCTTTCAAATTTCAGATTTCAATGATGTAGGTTCTCAGAGACACATTTAACTGATAAAAAATCAGGAATACAAGAGCTGTGTTATATACATGTTTTTATAGATTCTTTATGTATTTGTTGAATTCGGATACCTCAAGAATTGCAGATAGGAAAGCTGAAGAAATGAAAGACACTGAATAAAGGAAAAAAGGATGAATGTGTCACCTTACTTATGTTCAAACTTCTGTCAACACCAAAAACCAAATGACAAATACAGCTCTAAGCCAAATCTGTGCTTGATTTTGTTTTGAAAATTTCCTAGGTTGCTCAGACTTACTTGTGTGTTTTGTACTCAGCAGTGACCTAAAGCAGCTCTGGACAAGATTAGCAGACTACTTAGTTCTTGCAAAAATCCGCAATGCACTGGGGTTTTCTTCCTGTCAGAAGCACTTTTCTGGTGCTGCTCCTCTCAATACAGAAACACTGTATTTCTTCTTGGGTCTGAACATCACCTTGTATGAGGCCTATGGGATGAGTGAAACCACAGGCCCGCATTGCCTGTCTGGGCCTTATATTTACAAGCAGCACAGGTAATTTTGCCCTTTTATATTGCTATTTTTTTCATACGTTTCATCTGTTTCCTTTTATCCATGAAAAGAGTATTTACTAAGGTCAGCAAAGATATTACAGCTTATTTTATTTTCTCTGAGTGCATTGCCACTCTGTTGTGACTTTGGGAGTCAGCCTAATTTCCAGGTCAGAATTTGAGCACGTTGAGTCCATAGGCACTGAAACTGAACTACAGCATTCTAGGCAAACACAGTGACTACATCTGACATGTACCCTAGCCCTGGCCCAGGAGAGGATCAAAGACAATGGTGGTTTTATACCTGAAGATACAGGGGGGGGAAAAGCAGCAAGCACAGGGCAGGACAGACTCTCAGAAAGTGCTCAGAAACCCTGACAAATCTGCCTTAGTGAGCAAATACTCCATAGCTGCTGGGCAGTTCTAGCAGCTGGAATGATATCTGCAGTCACAGATACTTTGATAGTTTCAGGGATTTGGCATGTTGGCCAACTTATCAGTATTATGTTTGATGTTTCTGTGATCCTTGTGGGGTTTTTCTGCTCTTCTCTGGTAGCTGTGGTAAACCAGCACCTGGATGCAGAGTGAAACTGGTGGACAAAGATACAGAAGGCAATGGAGAAATCTGTTTCTGGGGAAGGACTGTTTTCATGGGTTATTTAAATATGGAAGACAGAACAAAAGAAGCCTTTGATGAGGAGGGGTGGCTGCATTCTGGAGATTTAGGAAAGCTAGACAAGGATGGCTTTCTCTATGTCACTGGAAGAATTAAAGGTAATAGGCAAAATCTTGCTCTATATTTATGGTAAATGTTCAGCATTATTCAGTCATCTCTCAGATGTGGTTCATCTAATGAAGTGTCTTTCCTCTAATGCCAGCAGCATTGCCCTAACAGAAGGGCAATGAGAAAACCACAGTGTGCTCTGTGTTCAGGGAAGGTTTCCCTCTAGTCTGTCATAGGTGGAGATGATTCAGGTCCTACAATGAGGCTTTTTATCTCCCAAACCTTTACTCAGCATTAATTACAATTAGAAATATAAACTACTAACACAGGTTACTGTGTCGTGTTCCATTTCAATGATACCATTAAGCTGTCCAGTCTCCCTCTGAATCTTGTCAAATTATCTTAATTGCACATTAGAATATTTAGACAGTAAGGAGAGGCATCCTATTACACAGACCTTGTTGCAGTAGGTCAGAGGTAGGTTCCTCTGGTGCCTTAGGTGAAGTGTTTGCAGAGAGCAGAGCTGAAGCTTGAGAGCAGAAGGGGAAGCTAAAGCCAAAGCCATGCACTTAGGTGTTCTTATGGGACACTGGGTGAAGCCTCACGAGGCTGACTGGCACTCGCTTACTTGGAGGCTATTTTCATGATACGTACTCAGACAGTGGGATTGGTCACAGGCAAGATGTAACTGAGGAAGATTGAAGAACTGAGTAAATATCATCTTAGAACATAAGATGAATCACTAGAGAGATAAGACAGAGGAGTGAATTTGTGGCATCATGTCCTGCTAGGAATCAGGACTGAAGCTGGTACTATTAATAGCCTGCACCAAATACAGCTGTCTTGCTTTTAACTTGTTTTCTTGTCTGATTCATTTTCCTTTATCACAGCAGTAACAACCCCTTGTCTCAATCCATCTGAACATTTGTTTCTCTTGTATCTGTCTTGATTGCTGAACTAATAGCAATTACTCTAAATTACAGGAAAGGTAGACAATCTGGGATAAAATGACCATATGTCTAGTTTCATTGGAGTTTTAAATTCAAGTCCAAATAAGGACAATGAAAAACGACGAGCCAGAGATATTGGTAGAGGATCTGAGACAAAGACAGGACTATTGCAGAAGGAGGGAGGAATGAAAGGGAAAGCTAGACCTAGAAAAGTATCTGTGTTATTTGTTGAAGCATGTTCTGAAATGCTGCAAAGACAATTATTTGAGGACAATGAGAAGTCACCAATGTAACAAAAGCAAAGAACTGGAATTTTCTTAGAAAATGCTCAAGTTTGTAATAATTTCATTGAATATATGTATTACACTTCGGAACAAATGTTGTGTTTATGGAGGCTTCCTGCAGTAGTAACTTATTTTTGTCTGACCCCTCTTGGTGGATTTAAGAATTGGTTTTACTCATGATGTTAACAATGAACTTGCTTTTTGGTGAGGTAGCAATAGAATAGAGGGTGAATCCTTTGCTGATTTGGAAGAGATGATGTCTTACAGAAAAATTCCGGTTATGTAACATCCCTCGAGATTAACCTGTTACTGGATTATATAAAAAATAATATATAATATATATCTGGAGCAGATATACTGAGGGAGATCTGAGAACTTAAGCAGGTTTGAAAAATAGTAGTATTTTTATTTTGAAGATAATTAATAAGATTTGTGGTGGAAAAAAATCTCTTATTTTTTATGTCAGAATAAAAGCAGACTGAGCCAGACATTAACCTGATCTTTGGAATTTATTCGAGTTCAACTAATAGCCTTTCTTTTTTTGCCTAGATTTGATTATTACAGCTGGAGGTGAAAATGTGCCTCCAATTCCAATCGAAGATGCTGTTAAAAAAGAACTCCCAATTGTTAGTAATGCTATGGTGATTGGAGATAAAAAGAAGTTTTTATCAATGTTCCTGACCCTAAAGGTAAACCAGTTTTAATATTGCCTTCAGTGAAGTTATACACCTGCACCTAACAAAAGAATAATAATTTTGAACCATTTGTAAAAAGACCTAAAATTAGATAGGAGGATGTTTTGTTAGCAGGGGGAAAAAATGTGTAGCAACTACAGACCAAATCCTGCTGGGTCTAAACTTAGGGTTACCTTATCTGCTAAACATCCACATATTTACTGCTGTTTCTCCTACACATACAATAAGAGCTATTTTCTGTTTAAATGCAAATTTCTATATAAGAAATGCTGGAAGATTGAGAAGTCTCTGTAAAGAACACAACAAAAACTTTTATGCTTACAGATGAGCAAAACCAACAACTTTGCAACAGAAACATTTCTCTACAATTTGTTATTTTTATAACAAAAGAAGGATGACTCTGGAACGAAATAATTAATAGCCTTGCTGTGGTATAAGCTTCAATACAAAAATCACTGTTTTCCTAAAACATTGTGCAGTTCTGTGCACTTACCTAGAAAATGCGACTTGAGGTGTTTTCAAGTACCTGATACTCCCTATCTTCAGGTACAATAGAAATACTAATTTAAGAAGTCTAAGGAACACTTCTATCTCAAGCTGTTTACGTTACACCATAGTAATTCCACTGAATGATGAGCTAAATGTTTCCCTGTAACAATGGAGTCATTTGGAAAATATGGCAGAAATTCAAGGTCAGAGATGGACTCCATGGCGTAATTCTTTCACACGTTTCAAGTCTGTTCATGACATCTGCATATAAGCTGAAAATATTTGCATTTGGTAGCCAAGTGGAAAGAAAAGCCCTTTAGGGTGTGTAGGTGTTTTTGCTTTTTAAGGCTTACAGAATGTTTGCGTGTTTATCCTGAGCCTTCTTACCAAGGGGGAGGGCCTGGTCAGAGAAGCCGTTAATGCCTTTTAGGAGTGAGCGTTTGGTGATTCACTTCATTTGATATTTTAGAGTGTGCTGGACCCAGATACATCTGATCCCACTGACATTCTCACAGAGCAAGCGAGAGACTTCTGCCAGAGGAGTGGCAGTAAAGCCACCAAAGTGTCCGAGATTGTAGCTACGAGAGACCCGGCGATCTACAGAGCCATCCAGGAGGGAATCAACAGAGTCAACAGCACTGCTACCAACAGGGTTCACTGCATTCAAAAATGGATAGTCCTGCCAAGAGATTTTTCCATTTCTGGGGGAGAACTAGGTAAGACGTACTGATTTATCTTGAGGTGCACAAAGTTAAGAGGCTGCTGATCTAAGAATATTCAGTACAGGGAAAGGAAAAATGGTTATGCAGTGTGTGGTAATGAATACAAAAATTGGAGTTTTAGCTGTGCACACCTTATGAATCTGTGCTCATTTGTGAGTAGAGCTTGTAAATTTCAGATTGCTTTGGGTAATTAATCAATTTTGGTTAATTTCTTGGGCATTATAATATTATAATACTTAAAAAAAACCAAAACAGATGCAGCAAGACAGTGAAAGCCTGGAGCACAAAGCACATTACCAGGCTCTTTGAATAAACTGGGAATTGTTTAAAAGCTTTCAAAAACATACTTTTATGAAAAAGGTAGTAGCCAGTTACTACCCTCTTACGTGCAGCTCCCTTTGAAGTGCTCACGCTTATGAGGCAACCTCACATACCACGCTTGCTTCTCACTTGTAGCATTTATTCGTGCTTAGAGTGGGGCATGTTCATCCCAACAAGCTCTTCAATGAAAAACTTAGGGACCAAAGCTCAGAGTAGGAATTTTTGTTCCTATTTCTGGAATTGACTCTCCCTCTTTCAAGGTCCCACAATGAAGCTGAAGCGGCTCACCGTGCTCGAGAAATACCGAAAGGAAGTAGACTCCTTCTATAACGAATAAGAAGTGTTTCCTCCAAGCAAAGATCTGTAAGCAAAAGGAAGTGCTTTCTAATCAGAAATGTTTATGAAGATTTATGCTTTGAGTTTGTAGTCTATTGAACCAACCCACTAGAAAGCTGCTGTCACTTTAGTTGTTCCTGATACTCGCCTGATCATTTGTCCTCTTTTTCCAGAAGCAGCTACAGTGTGTCCATTCTCTAATGCTGACCTAAATGACTAAAAAATCCTTCTGTGTTGTATAAAGCAGATATAACTAATTCCTCTAGACTGAAACACAAAATTTTTATATAGGGCTCTTCAATTTTTTTTTCTTTTCTTCTATAGGATGTTTCCTGTAGTTCATGATGTATTTTGGTAGAGAGCAGTACTGCTTAGTGAAACTGCCATACCACTCCAGGGATAATCATTAAAAAAAAAAAAAAAAATCAAAAGGGCTGGGATTTTTTTCCTCTCCCAGAGAACAACTTTCTTGTTCACTAACATATTTCAGAACCTGAAGACATTCCTTTTCTACTTCTGTAGTGCCTAGAATTCAGACTTCTGTGAAAACAGCAGTTCATTTCTTAAGTCCATGTTGGAAGAAGCATTACTATTTCTCCTAAAAACAAATAATCAACAAAAGCAGGGGAATAGCTCCCTAAGACTGACAGACACAAAGCAGTAACCACAGGAGCTCTCACACTAAAATGCTATTACAGAAACTTCTTTTAAATGGTTTACAGTGCTTTTCTTTGAGCAGTGTTTGTCAGTGTGTATCTGCATGTGTCAGTATTCACATTGCATTAATTCTGGCAAATGTGGGCTGCATTTCTTCTTACCTGTATGCAAAATAAATCACATTATGTAAAGGAAATGCTTGGCACAAAGTTGTCTAAAGGATGTGTAAGTGATCTTTGGCAGACAGCTCTAGTAGCTCACTCAGGCAGGCAGGCCACAGCCACTGTTACTGAGACAAAAGAAATGATGTAGAACAGGATTTGGTTTCGATAAAAGTTCCATTACCAGTCTCATACATCTTACAGACTTAAGATTTGTTGCAAGCACCAATAATCAGCTCAACACATAAGACAAAGCAACAGCTTAGGATTATAAAAACAAAACAAGCAATAGGACTTTGAAAAGTTTATTCTTCCCCATTTTGTGCGCAATGGTAATTCAGAATTTCTTTAACAATATTAATCTGAAGGAAACAAGGAAGCAGCAGCTTGTAAAACATGGAAAGAAATGTTGTCCTATTCACCAAAAGCGGAGTGTGGGAGGAATAAAGCTCCTCCAGCATGTTGTTAGACTGTATAAAAAAAGCTGGGATGCTTACTTTAGAGTGACAGAAGTCATTACTCCAAAGTTGTTTTACTTCTGAAACAACCAGCCCAAAACAGTCTTAATAGATATTACTCCACTTAGTTGCTTTCTATGAATAGAATTAAGCTGTAAGAAGCCTGCTTCTGGCTGTAGGGATAATCCTGTGCTATACTAACGAGTTGGAAAATACATATTTTCTTGTTGGGTGCAGGAATGGAAGCAATACCTTGATACCTGCAGATCAGAAAGACTCGAGTGATGATCTGCATCTAATGGGGAGGGGAGGGCAAAGACTTGCTTTTGCACCCATTAAGCTTAGTAAGCAAGACAAAAATAGATTCAGATCCCCTTGAATAGGGATGAAATGTATTTCTGGAACACAGGCACCAGAGCCAAACCACTGATCTGTCTTAATCCATTTAGGACTAGTCCCTTACATTCAGAGTTTCTACAATAAAATTACTAGTCAATACAGGAAGACACACTGAACAGACTGTGCAGAAAACTACAACGCAAAAAGCATTCTAGCAGAAGTCAGGAAATATTTAGTATAAATTTGCAAAGTTAATACTTTCCCCTCATGATATATGGTGGAAGTAATTTTGTATAGTTTGTCCTCATTAGAACTTTATTGTAAAGTGTGTTTCAGAGAAGAAAACTGGTAAGAATTATTTTGGTATATAGATTTGAAAAATAACTTTCCTCCAGCATTAATTCTCACCCCTTGTTAATTGTAGGTTTTTTTAAAATACAGAAATAGATTAAATCTCCAGAATTTTGTATTTCTTAATTCATGCCTTTGGTGGGCAGGGCTGTATTTCATGAATCACCAGAGTATCTAAAGTGTTTGTTCATTGCTTCTAACACAAAATTGCTATTTTAAGTTATTTTATACCCGTCTCTGTTATGAAGATCATCTTGTGCTACTCCTAGGCTGAAAACCTATCTTTTCAATTTCAGCAAGATCAATAAAGTAGGTTTTAAACATTAAGGTGCTTTTAAATTTCACTAATTCTGTTACTGGTTTGTTTGCATAATTTTTCTATGTGGAAAATAAAACCCTCTAATTGAAATGGAAAAGATTAAACAGTTACAGTGCCAATAAAAGAATTCACTTACATAAAAATGTTCACCAGATAGAAAAAAAAATAAATAAGACAAAGCACTTGGAAAAGTCCACCGAAAGCAGGCACAAGCATCATTTGTAGCCATTTGGACTAGATTTATTAATGGAGAGGCCTCAGCTAAAAAGTTTGCTCTCAAGAGATAAGCAAACCATATGCATGTGGATATCAGGTTACATATATTGGACTCTGTGTGGTGTGTCCTTCCAGAGTTCCCAGCAGGAGCAGGAGGGAGGTTTAGTCTTTGTCCCGTACTCGGCGGCAGATCTCCTCTGTGAATTCCGAACACTTGGCGTTGCCTCCCAAGTCTTTTGTCAAGACCTGAGAGAAAGAAAGAAAAAATAATATTACTAAAGGGTATTATGGGGCCAGTCTCATCTCTGAACAGTTCTAGATGTTCTCATGGTTCTCATGGTCATGTATGGACAGTAAATAAGGTGAGCAGGAATACATCAAGTTTGAGTTCTGCATCCCATAGAGACTTCATCAATAAGGACTGTGCAGGCAGAGGAAGAACTTCTAATGTTACTAGATTTGGATGTGATTTTAACATGATTTTATCTTTACTACAGGAAGAAAGTGTGTGTGGTCAAAGCTCTACAAAGTCCTTTAACGGTGTAATTAATGGTTAAGTATTTACATCTCCAGTAAGAAGTTTGTCCTTTGGAAGTAAAATTCATATATGAAGGCTCAGCACAAGGACAACTAATTGAGAGTCATTCAGAAAGACTGGGTTTTTTTTTTTAAGGAAACCCAAACAGAACAAGCACACATAACTCTTAATGCTACATGTTAACAATTCTCAAAGTTTGTTTAGTTTAGTTAAGAGACAGAAAATGTAGAGTTTAAAATCTCTGTCATCAAGTACAACTCCTGTCTGGCACCATGAAGAGAGTAAAATAAAAATTAAAAAGTGGGCAGTATTGCTTGTCCAACCTATCTAGCTTAAAGCACTCTAGGAGATAATTAAAATAATGAGTTTCCCCCCCTATTGGCACACACACATATCTTAATTAACTGGTTGAGGGGAAGGGAGGAATAGCAAGCAAGAGAAGTGATCAAGGTTACTATTTTAAGATCTTGTCATTTAAATTGCATTATGGGGTTTTTTCAATTAAAAAGATTCTCTCCATTGTGAGCATATAACATTATAAGTAAGCAGTAAACAAGTAGCCATGTCACAAAACTACAACTGTTATCTTCCATGGAATTACTGACCTGCAGATGGAGGATTTCATTTCCAGAGCAGTAAATGGGAACTTTACTGGAGCACCTCTTAATTCAGTTGTAAGTTTAGATTTTTTTTAACTGGCTCCTACACACAGCAAGATAGCTACAAACTTACAAAATGATGACAACTTTTGGTTTCAGCATTCTTGTTACTTTTAATTACAAAGCAGCTTCTCATGGTCCTGCCTAAGATAACTGAAACAGCATGACTAGCTGCAAATCCTCTTTAACTGCAATCTTCAGGATCTTTCCAGCTATGTTTTCAAGAGATAGACATCAATGTAGAGGAGTGAACCAAGACCACAAACTTGTCATATTTCAGAGCATAAGCCCCCCTCCCCCCAATATCCCATTTGAGTCTTGAATCTGAAGATGCTCACTTCCAGAGGGAAACATAGATAATCTTAAGAGAAAAACTTAATACTGGGTAAAAACTGTTCTTTTGTAGTCAAAAGTGAGTGAAAGCAGTTAAGAATTAGAAGATATTTAAGCTGAAAAAACAGAAACAGAAGTATTACAGTCAGGACTGAAAAGCTGTAAGCAAAGTGGATCATTTAGCTTGTGAAAAGCAAATTAGTGTCCTTCCCTTCAGGATCTAGATTTCAATATATATGCTTTGTATGTTTCATAAACTTCATAAGTGAAATGCAAATAATTACTTAAAACTCTCATTCCCTTCCTGAAAAACAGCCATCCAGTTCACTATTTTGGAGTTCATAAAGCTGTGGAAATGTAAGATGAGCATTGCTGAGACCAAAGGAATGCTACAGCCTGCCCCCTTATTACCAAGCTGGGCAGATTTAATATCATCAAAGACAATATAATTACTATCAGAGAAGGACAATGACACTGCTCATGCAACAGGCCAGCTCAGCAGGGCAGCCCTCATTCTGGTGTGACTTTTCCAAGTCAGTTCTTGCTTTGATTCAGTATGATTTTAATTCCCTGCATTTCTTTGCACACCCTCATGTTACCTTTCCATCTTTAATTGTATCAAAGCAAGCTGACTCAATTTTTGAGGCATGTTTGTGTAGTCCCATGTGGCGCAGCATCATCACAGCACTCAGGAGGAGGGCAGTTGGATTTGCCATGTCTTTTCCTGCAATGTCTGGCGCTGTTCCATGAACCTAGAAATGAGAATTAACCCATCTGTTATGATGTCATGAGGTTGATTAAAATGCCCTAGGCAGTTCAAGTGTGTGCAAGCAACCTGAGCCATAGGTCTTCATGATGCACCATGTTAAAACAGACTTATTTTGCTGTGATACAATCAGTGGAAAGGAGATACCAAGGACCAAAACAATTCAGTTCAAAGACATAAGAAAGGGAAAACTAGTGATATCTTTAATATCTTTAAATTGTGCCTCTTTAAGTTCTATTTCATAGCGAACATTTATCTTATGAAAAAAGTGGGAAAATAAAGTTTCTGTCAAAAAAAGGACATGCAAAAAACCTACATGTAAGATTTACTTTAACCAGTCTCTAAGGATGAAGCTCGAGCATGTTCCCAGTAAAAAAGTTCTGCAAAGAACTTTGTTAGATAAATGTCAGCCACATTGTATGGCATGGAAAAGCTGTAGATTCTCAAGTTGAGACAAAGTTATTACTGCTCTGCCTTGTGTAACAAGACTTACCGATTCAAAAATGGCCACTCCATTGGCACCAATGTTTCCACTGGGTGTTACTCCAAGACCCCCGATGAGTCCAGCACACAAATCACTGAAAAAAACCCAACCATGGAATAAAAAACCCACAAGTTTTTCCATATACAGTTGCCTCTCTGCAAGGTATGAAAATATTTTTGTTTATCAATCAACTGCAACTATAATTTATACACCTGCACAGTCTGAGAATAATATGAAGAACAGATGCTGTTAGCCACCTGTATCCCATCAGAACATTGGAAAATTCTTAGAACTACTAGCAGAAGACAATGTAATAAAGGAAAATTAAAAGGAAATTCCAAATACTGGAATAAACCTGATAAGACACAGGCACAACGAGAAGTACTAGAAGCACAGAGTATCTGTAGAAGTCTCAAAAACTAATTGTTATGTACAGTTCTCTGTAACTATACAAAAATCTTACTTCCTCTGAAGGGGTCCAGAACTACTCTTCATATGTAAAGTCCTTTTAAAAAATGTGGAAGAATTTTGCTCAGGTAGGTGAGTTACTCATGGTTTTGTAGTGTATTGTGTGCAGCTTAAGGAACATTTTCCAAGTGATAACAGACTAGCTTTTTTCCCTTCTCTTTTCTCAACAGTCTGCAGGTCACAAATGTGACATTAGCAGATGTAAGCAAATCTACATTTGGTTTCCACCAAAATTACCATGGGGGAGGATAAACCAACTGTGCCTGTTGTCACCATATTGTCCCCTCAGAGCTGAACACATTGATGAACAAAGTTGCTATATTTAAAACTCTGGTATTTTCACCTCCATACATAATTATTGCCTACGACTTAGCTCATACTAAGCTAAGTTAATCCTTAGTTTAGGATTAAGAACGAGAAAAGTTTGGATGACTTTGCAGAATAATATTTTAAGCTAAAATAAACCAATTCTCTTAAGTTGCATAGAGCCTGGGGAAAAACTGGATACAGTCTGCATTTGTGACTCCAAGTATTTAATGCTTACAGGGAAGAGATTGTCTTCTGCCTGTTCAGACCTATTCAGTCTAAGGAACCTGCCTGGCATTTTGTTCATACTTCTAGAGCAGCAGGTGAGACCTCACCCAGTGGTGACAGTGCCCTCTTCAAGAACAGACTTAAAATTATTGACAAGTTTCAAAAAGATGAAATTTTTTATGGAATTTCTATGAGAACTTTAAAATGGGTGTTAATGAACTTGGTGAAATGGTATTGATGATGAGATTCCTCTAATTTGATCTCATTTGATTAGTTAACAGTGTAAAAGCTTCTGTGAGGGCCCTGTTCATTCCTTTGCCAATTCTTAAAGCAAGAATTAGTTAGAATCTTACTTTTCTTAGAGTGGGCAGACAGCCTTATCACAGAGAGAGTGCTGTTTTAAAAGAAGCTTAAGAACTATTTCTTCTTATACCTTTATTATCTGTACAAAACCAGGAGATGGATTCTATGAAGTAAACAGCTGAACATTGAAATAAAAATTCCAATTCAGGCTCTTTTCTCAATATCTCCTTAGAGGTGTGAGGAGAAACTGCGTTATATTTTACACTTACGAGTTCAGATCAAAACACTTCATTTTATGAGTGTTTAATGGAATTCACAATCTACCTAATAATTTTACAGAATGGAAAATGCATGTTGATGGGTTTTGCCTTCAAGACATAAAGTACCTCTAGTATTAATGTTATTCAAATATATAATTCGAAGATAAGGAAAAGTAATACATAAACCAAGAGCTAGCAGAATATTAAGAGGCCACATATTTAGTTCTTCAGTGACTATGCAGACTAATTTAAAGGATGATGAGCTCCCTGTGTACATCATGGTCCCACAGCCTACACAATCTATTTTAGTGCTAAGGATGAGAAAGTTTTTCCCCAATATCTAATCAGGCATTGATTCTCTATTGCAATGTAAGCCATTATATTCTTCACACATTTGGAGAAATTTCTCTTCTGTCCCATCTGAACAATGTTCATAGCCTCCTTAAGCAGAAAAATATTTTTTAAAAATAATAAGTACATTCTCATCATATAGCCCCTCCCATCAGTATATTAATGATTGAAGCGTAATAATGCCATCCTTTCTGCCCAGTTAGTGTCTGATTTATGCAGTTTTTAAAAGTCTGAATACATAAGGTGACCACCCATCTGGCTTGCATATGACCTCAATGACTGTTGGGAAAGTGTCAGTATTTTACATGTTAGGAATTTAAATGAAAATCTCCATACCTGAGGATGTCACCGTACAAGTTTGGCATAACAAGCACATCAAATTGAGATGGATCTTGAACCATCTAGAAGGAAGTATATTTTCATTTAAATGACAAATTTAAACTAAACAAAATAACCACAATTAAAACATATAAATACTCACATTCAGACATACAGTATCCAGATACATTTCATTAAATTTAATATCTTTACAGTTTTCTGCTGCCTCCCTGCATTTTCTCAAGAAAAGCCCATCAGACATTCTCCTGCAATTAGACAAGCAAGAGAATATTGGAGTTATTGTAAGGAAGCAGTGCCAAAGATAAAACTGCATGCAACAGAAGTTTAATTAGAGTTCAGAAACTTAATTTGTGGCCATTTATCCCTCCTAAAATATTTTTGTATCAGTGGTTTAACAGGAATACAATAATTCTCAGAATGACTTCTACTCATTCATGAAAGATTTACTGAATTTGTGAAGGTGGTGTCACACAAGATCACTACGACTCAGTTCAGTATAAAGTGGCGTGGAAACTGCAAAAGACACCAGCGACTTCCATCCTCAGCTTTAAAATTCATTTCCCTTATTTAAAAGTTTCTAAAATAAGAGCTTTGGAAGGAAGAATTACTACAAACTTGCTAGTAAGAACATTGGTACATAATTATCTCAGCTCTGTTGATACCAGGTCAGTACTGCCCATTCTACTTAGGAGGCATTCACTTGACTTTTTTCCCATTTTACTGACTCCTGGTGCCATCAACAGAAGTTTCACATTTGAGCAAGACTTAAATGTTTGGGGAGTTTTTGGTTTTGTGTTTTAAAGAAGTGTCAACATACATAATATTTGCTTTGTGCACAGCAGTCACGTGGCTTCTCTGATTGTTTCTGGCATATTCAAAAGCAAACTCTGCAATGCGCTTGCTGGCTTCCTCTGTGATCAGCTTGATGCTTTGCACAACCCCATCAACAATCTGAAAGACAAGAGTTGCATCGACAGCGTAAGTTCATTCTTCCCATTTGGAAGCAAGCAGCAGAATTCTGAGCGAGGCAGAACGCATTTCACAACAGAGGAGCTTTTTAACGTGGGTGCCAAATGTAAAAACCCCACTGACCCCCAGTGGGACGGACGAGGTCAGCAGTGCTGAGGCAGACAAGGCGGCAGGAAGGCAGCAGCTGAGGCACCTACCACGTGCTCGATGCCGCTGTACTCGCCCTCGGTGTTCTCGCGGATGGTGACGATGTTCACGTCCGTGTAGGGAGTTTTGTAGCCCTCGATGGACACGCAGGGACGCACATTGGCGTAAAGGTCAAAGGTCTTACGCAGCAGCAGATTCATCGATGGGTGCCCCGCAGCAATTGGGGTCTTCAAAGGCCCTAGAGAAAAAAAATATACACAAGGATGAATGAGAAAATAAACGCCTCCATGGATGTGAGAGCTGAAACTCTAGGTCAAGTGGGACTCCTACAGAGTTTCTCCAAGTTCCTGTTTAACCTTTATGCTGGAATGCCATGGGAATTCTCTGTGCTGTCAAGTACTGAACAGGCACATTAATCAGCTGGGTAAAGGCCAAATTGCCTTATATGGAATGGATTTTATAAAATGTTTTCATTAAATACATATAAAGATACTACTCACTATAGGAATTATTGCATACTACTGTGTATCTTAGAAATGCCTTCTGCAGAGAGTCCAAAGGTTGGTATGTACTCACCTTCAACTACAAAAACTATCAAACTTATGGCTTGGAAATGAAGGACTGTTTCAAGATTACAGACAACTACCTGACAGGCTGTCCCCTGTAATTATCCATTTTATTGTGCTACAGATTAAGAACTTTGGCTTTACATCAAACTCATGATAAACACAACAGTATTTCACATCTGTGTATTAACCCCTAAAATACCTTTTAATCCCATTTTGTTTTTATCCATGGATTCTTTGGCTTCTGGCGGTATCATCCACTTCCCTCCTGGTCCTTGGATAGCTGTAACATTCCTCTCTTCCCACTGAATAGGTGCCTAAACACACATACTCTGTGTTAGCTTAAACGTCACGGTTTTACTTCAAGTTTTAACTTTCTTTTCACAAAAAGGTGTGTAAGGAATTTTGTCCAGGCCTTCCTGAACAGTATTTTCTCTGGTGAGCGAGGGTAAGCATGAGATGTTTGAATTAAAGTAATTTTTGAAACATGTAATTAAGTGAAAATGAAATAGCATGAGCAGCAAATTATCGTAAACTTGAACATCACAATGCCACCCTAGATGTCATATACACAGAATTTGTTAAAATTGCAACACACATCCTATTTCTTTCAAGGTTTTAGAGCTGTTGAGCTCCTTGTATACAAGAGACAAAATCCAGAATGCTTTCTGAATTTGCATTCACACAGAAATCTAAGTGGAGACAGCCACCCATTCATTTCAGCAGGAATGATTATAAAGGAAAAGATACAACATAATTAAAGAGAATTCACGTTTTCAAATCAAAGTTGGATAGTAGTAATAAAAAGGGCTGGCTGCTGTTACTAATGTGGAACAATTTAACAGGCAGCTTGCCTGAAGAGCTGTATTTCCTTTCAAGGAAACTCGACAAGTTCTGGTGAAGTTTCTCAGATAGGTAAGAGAACAGTTCTTGGGTACAGTCAGTTTTCCTGTCACTGAAGTTAACATGTATAGGAGCACAGCAGTTGGATTGCTAACATGAGCCAGTCCTTTCAAACACACTTTTGACCAGCACCGAAGTCATAATGAATGAAAGAACATCCTCCATCAGTTGCTCAGGATTACTACATCAACAAGGTGATCTCATGTGACATTGAGTTTGTATTTCCAAAAATTAAACACAGCATTTGCTCTCAAGTCTCGATTCTTCTATCAGCTAACAGTTTTAAGCCCTGCCTTGGTATCACATTCCTGTCTTTTATTAGCTGAAGCTTCAAACTCTTTCTACTGGAAAGTAGTTTTAATAGCTCAAATATGACTTAATCTCTTGGAAGCTAAAGGGAAAGCTTTTTTTAATATGCCTAATTAATATTTGTTGTTGTAGTTAAATTTACAATGCTTATAGCAAGACAAATATGACTTACTTTGGCAGCATCAAAGATCTTCATGACAGCAGCAGAAATCTCGGGTCCTATGCCATCTCCTGGGATTAAAGTTACCGTTTGTGCCTAGGTAAAGAAATATCAGTAGTACAACAAATGAATGTTTGTTTTCTACATAGAAAACCTTTTCATGTGTTGTAGGAACCATGTAACTATTAGAAAACCAAAGAAATTTTCCTTTACCAAATATTCACTATGAAGAGCAGCAGTCCTGGATGCAACTGAGCAGGACTAGCTTGCTTTCCAAGAGAGTGTGCAAATGTTTTGAGAGAATTGTTTAAAAATTTGCCTACTACCTGTTCCTATTTCAAAACAGAGGCTGAATGTGAAAGGCAGATTCCTGTTCAGTACTCCTTGAAATTAATGAACTTAGCATCCTTTCCTCTGGAAATCTGGAGAGAAAGTTCCATTACCTAGTTATGGCTCTGTTCCAAGTATGTCTACAATACTGTCAACATGCTGCATAACACTGACACATGCTAGAAATGATTACGTGTATGAAAAGCTACATTCACCTCAAAAAAAAGGTCATGCCAAGCTAAACTTCTCAAGTGACCTCCTAAAAATCTCAGACACTTTTTTAACAATACCAACTTATTTTCCTCTCATAATGTCCTTGGTCTTGTTTCTTTTATCATCATCAAAGAGGTAAAAAAAGATGCACAGCCCAGGCCCAACGAATAACAAGGGAAGAATGTATTCTGCTTTGAAGAAAAAAAAATTGTGATCACTGCTTTACGGGTATGTGCTCCCTTATTTTATATTTTGTTTTATTTAAAGAGTTCTAACAGTTTTTATGGGCTCATTATTACCTACAAAAAAGGCAGCTCATGTACATTTTTTGAAAAAGCCTCAATATAACCAACTCACAAGGTGGAATTTCAATATATTGACTGATTTTTTAACTTTTGAGCCAAAGAAATTCACTGTGCACAACAAAAAAACAGAGCTTCAGATAAAAGAACACTGCTGCTGAGCAAGCTGTCACTGATTGAATGCCTTGAGAGTAGTTTTGTGCTGTCTGACAGCACTGCAGGGCTCCACCTGAGTGTGAAACAGTTGTGTTATAAACAGAAGCAGGGGTGCCTCACTTTCTGATTTTTGTACTGTATAAGTGACCCTTCAGTTCTTTTCTAACTCTTGTACCTGCTGTTCTACAAAACTTAAAATTGAAAAACCACAGTTCCTCTTTAAGTCCTGCTTAGGGGTTCTGAGCCCTGCTTCTGCCCTCATTGACAAGAAGGCCTATGGGCACTTCAAACACATACACATAAAGAAGGTAAAACATCTACAGGAAATTACACAATCAACGTCTAAGATAGTTTAAAGAGGACCTTGAAAAGGCAGAATTTTAGATGCAAGGAATTCTAAAAGCAGCAGTAAAGTAAAACTAGTGCTTAGAGGGAAGTCTGCAAAAGAAAGAAAATTAGAAGCTTCTCAACAATCTTTCTACTTTGCCCAATATTTGCCCGTTCCCAGATGAATTTCAGAAGACTGGCTTATGTCCATGTTTTGTGAAAACTTTCCATGCCACTTCTATCTTTTGCTAGAGCCTTTTGTATTCTCACATTGATATGCAATTGCCAATGACAGTGATTAACTGATATAAATCCAGGATTGCATTAAGAGCATGCGTGTCCACCTGTTTGGCCCTTATTTTTTGAGAACATAAGAATAACAACTGTGATCTTATAAATTTCCAAACTTGTTTATTGAGAAACTTCTTAAAAGAAAAAAATGGGACTATTATACTCACAGCATTACCAAAACTTCTGGTCACCTTTTTTTGGTTTTTGAAAGCACCTAGCAATCGAGAAACCTGCAAAAATACAAACCAAAAAGATGCTGTTTTACTGCACAAATGGGATTTTAAAAGTTTTAACAATGTTGCAGCAAATCTGCTTTTTAAAGTCATATTGCTTTAAATCTTTTATCTCAAACTAGTATAAAAGTCCAAATGAAACCAGAGTAGCCAGTGCTTTGCCAAGTTGCAGTGCAGCATCGCCTTCTGAGTATTCTTAGCACAAGGTGAGCCCAGGACAGCCACGCTTTGCCCTGCGCCATGCTCCTATCCTGCCTGGGGGTCACTGCACCCTACCTGGAGTCCTCACACACAACATATTGGAAGCCAGGCTGCAGGAACTCTAACTAAATACATGATATCCTAAGGATGAAGATTTGTGGAAAGCAAAGTGAAAATTTAAATGCTTCGTTGGTAGCAGTTGGGTGGACATTATCTTTACACATTTTAGGTGATGTTTCCAATACTACTTTACATTAGAGTCACTTCTTCCATTCAAACTGTGGTGAATTTTATTCTTCTACCTTTTATATCTGTAGGTGTTGTACTGTTGCCTTCTGCTTGCCTGATGGTTTTTTAAAAGTAGAACTGAAATGCACATTAAAGACAAAACTCACTATAGCAACAAGTCTACACAGCGTAGTCAAAGGATTACATTTTCTGAGTATTCTGAATGGGCATTAAGCTTCAAAGCTTCAAAACTGGGATGTTATCTAAGCTTGGGCTCTTGCCCAGCTGAGCACCATGGATAAAATCCCTAATCTGCAGAAAAATCACAGCCTCCCAATCTTACCCTCCTCTCTAGGAATACTGATGCCTCTGTGACTTAAGAGCCAGAAGACTTCTAACTGCAGAGACTTACTGCCATACTCACATGCAGGCTGTCCACAGCTATCAGACTAGAAATGACTTTGACAATTTTTATTCCTCGCCTGTCCCACTTGTATTTGTTATTTCTTACCTTTACTGACAGGTATGGTGTATGGTAAAAGGAACATTGGCACCAACAGAAACAACTAGAAACAATATAATTCTCATATATATTGTAATGAACGCTGGGGGAGAAGTAATCTAAGCTAGATCTATTTTTACTTGTAGGCCCATGAGATGTACAAGGTCACCGTGACAGGCAAGCAATGTTTACCAAAGCAAGCCATATGGTTGAGGATGAAGGCAGAGCAATCAAACAGAAACGTGAAGTTGACTGTAGAGTGTAAGTGCTCTCATGGTACAGTTCCTGCATATAGAATTAGGCTTCAGATTCCAGAGTAGCCCTGTAAAGGGCACACTCTGTCTTGTCAGAAATCATGGGCCTAGTACATTATACTGAAGTTCAACACTGGTAATACCAAGAAAGAATCCACCTAAGGAAAACCGATCCATTCTGACCTTAACGTCACGTGTTGTGATTAGCTCTTGACAGTTCTCCCTTATTTTAGCAGATAGGTTAAATGGGGCAGCCTCAATGACTTTGCCTCTAGCAGACTGTTATTTAAAGGTGGAAAAGAAATTTCATTTACTCAAGGCAAAAAGCGGCATCTCCGTGACAGCCCCGGGATAAGGCCTACATTTCCGAATGGTTCAGAGCAGTAAATCCCAGAGGACAGGTGTAGGGGCTAGAAAGCCGCCAGCCAGAGCCCGATAGCAGTTCTCCCCAGCCGGCTCTGCAGTACTTAGTACCGCGGGGTCTTTGTGGGAATGGCGTTTCCAGGCTGCGCTGTCTGTCAGCCATGCATCGGGAGCTGCCCGCAGCCGCGGTGGTCCCGCCGCTGCTGTGACCTCTACGGCGCGACCTCCCCGCAGGCCGCTCTGAGGGATGGCGCGGCGCCCCCCCGGCCCGGCCCGCTCGAGTAATGGCCCCCACGGCCCCTTCCCGCCGCCGCCCCGGGGAGAAGAAGGGAGAACGCGCGAGCGCCGCGGGGCCGCCATTCGGCCCGAGCCCCGCGGCCCTTCCCCCTCGGAGCGCTGCCAGGGCCCGGCGGCACCGCGACCTTGCGGCCGGGCGGCCGCGCCTCAGGCGCCACCAAGCTCCGNNCGCCTCGCGAAGCCCCGCCCCGGGGCCGCCGCTGCGGCAGCGCCCACGGCCCCTCCGCTCCCGCCCGCCGCTGCCTCAGGCCGTCTGAGCCTCCTCCCCCGGCCCTCAGCCCACGGCTCCGCGGCTCCCGCCCGCCGCTGCCTCAGGCGGTCCGAGCCTCCTTCCCCGGCCCTCAGCCCTCATCCCGCGGCCCGGCGAGGGTGCTGCCGGGGAGACCGCACTCCCCGCGGTGCGGGAGGTGCCGGGGTGGATGGCCCTGTGCCGCCGGAGGACGCGGGAGCTCCAGGTGCGGTGTCTGAGGAGGTACCGTTGTGGCATCTATGTGGAGAAAAACAACTAGTTTCCAAAGAGGCCCCAGTTTTGAGGCGTTTGATGGTTTTATAAAATCTCAGCCTCTAGAATTGCATGGTTTATGGGAAAAATAGTTGTCGTTAAGAAATATGTCAGATTTTTGTTGGAGTAGATAAGAAGCTCCTAAACCCATGTACTTTAAAGTGTTAAAAACAAAGCTGTTGAAATTGGGACAATTTAAGATTTCTATTTGCCTTGATTTCTGAGGTAGTTGTCTCATTATTTTTGAAAACTGCTGCTGTATCAGTTCGAGGAGTGGCGGGGGCCGTGGGAGGCCCTGAGGGTGCAGCGCCGGCCGAGGGCTGCCGCACGGAGCTGTTCCAAAGTCCCGCCCAGGGCAGCTCAGCACGTGCTGATCGCTTGCGCTGAAGGGCGGCCGGAGAGCCTGGCGTGCTCCGGAGAGTAAAGCACCAAACTGGAACTAAGGCGGTTTGAGCTCATACCTTTGGGAATGACCTCTTTTAAAATTTTTTCCTACCTTTCTTACACTTGGCAACATTAAAATTAGTGGTTTGTCTCAGAGTAATTTCGTACCAGTTTTTGGTGATAGAGCTATCAGATTACTTGCAGCCTTTCCAGTTACTTAGCTCAGTCCTGAGTATGCTTGAAAGCCGAGGACTGTGTGTTTAGTTTCCTCTTATCTTAAATGTGTGAATAGAAATTCTTAGAATCCATATTTGACAATATACAGCACTAGTAGCCTCCATTTTCTGAGAATAACTTGCTTTTTTTGCTTTTTTTTCCATGACAGGACACGAGGTACTCGCAACATTTCCTCTATTGATGTTTTATCTTGGTTTTGATGTTTCTTTGAATTGAGATTTGTCATTCAGATATCTGTAATGGCAGGTGTGCAGAATTCTCTTGATACTGATTTTTTTCTGGTAACTATATACATAGTTAACAGATATATTCATGTTGCTTTCTTGTGTTTGTGACTGTATCTGCATCTAGTTGTTGAGTTGCACTTGGATTGTAAATTGAGGGGAGGGGAGATATTGTGGAGAATTTTTTTACACATATTCAATACCCATTTTTCTGTGTCTTGTGGGTGTTACCACAATAATGCTACAGTAGTAAGGTATTAAGAGTGGCTGGTTTGGATCCCTTCTGAGAAGGGCTGAACAACACAGTAATAAACCCATGAGTAGTTATTTTGCCTAAGAAAACAATGCCTGTGTGGAGACTGACACTGTCTTTCCCGTAGTGATCACTATATTGAGACTCCCTGTGGGGAAATTCATTATATTACATTTAGTCTGCTTAGGCAATCATTACTTATTTTTTATGATCGTTTTGTCCCTGAAGCTAGACATTGTCTTGTGTAAAACATCATTAGAAAATAAAAAAAGTTCATTTCTATTTGATTTATTATGGATAAATTAGGCTTAATGAAATGCAGTCAGAAACCACCCTTTTCTAACATAGTGTATTTTTAAAGCCAGATAGATAAGATCATAAAACCAACAAATTTACACACAAGGTTTTTCTTTCTGTTTATTTTCTTTAGCAATTAAACTCCCTTGAAAGTTCCTGCTCCTCACAGTGAATGCAATTTAGTCACATAGTCTGCAGCATTCCCTGGTTTGAGAGACATGAGTCTTGCATCTTTCTCAAGCTGTTTATTCATTCCTTAGACAGGGCTCAGACCCATGGAGCCTCCTCTCACAGGATAGCACTTCTAGATCAGTTAATGGGGTCTGAGCATCCTCCCATCCACTATGTGTTGGAAAAGCAACTTTTAAACCAGTTGCAGTAAGAAAAACTGTCATTTTTCACATATTTTTCATAACGGTGTATTTACAGTTCATTTTTTATTTATGGTTCACAATAACTATTAAATAAGAGGCAAGTTATAACAGTCAGTGTAGCATATTGCAATTATAATGTTTTGTAGTTCAGTGGCATCTTTAAGGAACTTTTTTTAGCTCCATAGCAGCTGTAGTAGGTGAGTATTATTATTCCTTTTTTATCTGTATGCAAACAGAATTGTGAATAGTTTTCAAGTAAATAAAACAGGTCCCAAAGACTCAAGGGGAATTTCTACAGAACCAGTGGAGGATAGAACTTCTCCCGTTGCAAGTAGTGATCACTGTTACTCACACCTGCAGTCGCAGCACGCCCTAAGGATTCATAAAAGGTTACAACAGAATAAATGTACAGGCAGCCCCTCTGGACCAAAACTGTTCTTCTTGCTAACAAAGTAACTCTTTATGAACAGTTATTCTGCAAGGACTCATCTGTGCGAGGGGGAAGTTGTTGGAATACTTGGTATAATGGGCATGAAATTTCTTGGATTCTTTTCTCCCCTATTAAAAGCTGTAGCAAACCAACTCGTGAAAGCAGCAGATGTGCAGCGTGATTGTTAAAACTCTGTGGATCCTCTTGTGAACAGGTAAAGAAGTCTGTTCAGAGTAGCTTGATCTTCCTTTGGTGAGGAGGAAGAGTTTTCATACTTAAACCACCATTGCATTCTCATTGCATAATTTACAGAAGCAATTCAAGGTACTCTGACCCGGCTGTTGGAGGTCGTTAAACTTAGACCTCTCCTAATTAATCAGAGCAGTCACCTGCTGTAGGAGCCAGGGCTTGCAACACTTCAGAGCAGAGAAACTTGCACCAAAGGCTGTCTGGAGCTGCCAGCCTGGTGTGCCCCACTCCCTGAGCTGTGGCAGTGGAAACAAAACCCTGCAGCTGTGGTCAGGTGAGGCCATTGCAGCTGACAGCCATCTTGCTCTCAAATACTACATTGGGGTGCATGAGTAACTGTATTTCTTGCTCTGGGATTTAAGCTTCTAGAGTGGATGAGCAGTTGCTATTTAACTATTGTCTCTGGTGTAATGGGCAGTGAAATGGCAAGACTATTCTGTATATACTGTCCTCCTTACTAAACTTTATCTGCAACTGATTGCAAGATGTATGTTATGTATAGCTAATAGCTTAAAACCACTTGGTTTGGCAAACAGTTTTAAAAAACTGAAATACAGTGAAAAGTGGTGGTGCTGGTAGTATTTAAGGTCAGTTCTTGTTGTGCACATTGAAAAGTATTGATTTGTTGCGGCAACATGCTGGGAGTAAGTTTGCTTAACACCCAACTGCAAATACGACTAATCTTGATAAATATGAACAGATGGAAGAAGTGCAGAAGAGTAAACTGGAAGATCATCTGAACTTTGACATGTACAAACAAATAGGAGTGAAAAAGTCTTTGTGCATTACACTGTCTTTAAATTTTACCCAATTACTATAGCAAGATAATTATGCATTAAAATATACTTACCAGTGTAATATGCTTGGGAAGAGCTAGCTGGTATAGTGTAAGCCTCAACAGTTATATCTGAATCCTCTTTTTAAAAATGTGTCTTTTAATTCTATTTACTAAGAAAAAAACATTCTTCAGAGTATGGCAAGAAGAATTTGAGAATCTGTTTCTTTTCAGTCCGTAGAATAATCAGTGGATGCTGTTTCCTTGGTAAGCTGAGTCTTTCTTTTAAAGCAGTTAACTCCTTCAGCCATACAGGTTTCCCTGCATATTTTCTCTGCAACAGAATAAAACCAAGGCATTCCTAATATGCAGGAGAAATGGGGGTGGCAGAGTAGAAAGCCAAAGGAAGAAACAGGAGCATGTCTGTGAACCTCAGGATCCCTACCTCTGGCCTACATTGCAACCACAAGTAAACCTTACCTGGTTAATCCTTTCCATTAAGCTCTGCTGCTGTTTTACTGCTGTTATTCTGATTCAAAAGATAGAGAGTTCCTGATGTGTGTGTCATCTGGGGTACAGTGGGACCAAGCAGCCAGGGATATAAAAGCAGGTGAAAAATGAAGAGATGGGCTCACTGTAGGAGTACTGTTAAGCGTACAGAATCACAAGATTAAAAGATACAGAGCCAAATCCACCCCTGCTGTCAATTAACTTCTGTATAATGACATTAGAGTAATTTGGCCATTTGTATTTAATCTGATTTGCATAGATGGGCAGCTTTTGAAGTAGATGGCTGTGAATGGAATGCTATTTCATGCAAATCACTTGCCTAAATATTGGTCTGGTCTGATTGAGAGCAGCTGTTATCGCTTGCATTTCAGTACCACCAGATCAGAGATATTAACTATGCTTAATTATATGTATAATCACTAAGGCCAACAATGGAGCTCATTCAGAGTTGAGGACAGGTAAGAACTTTCAGAACTGTGCAAGTTCTTAGTCTCAAGGGACCCTTATAGATTGTTGTTTTCTGATTAAGAAAAATTGAAAAACTGTATTTTGTAGATTTTTTTGCAATTATTTTTAATGCTCTGACTTACCTATGGAGAACTTTTTGGAACATAATAAGAATCCAATGCCACTACACACCAGAGAAAAGAATAAAAAAGGCATTGGTGGCTGGCAAAACAGAGATCAGTTTGGCCATGTAACAGTCAGTACAAGTGTATGATATTTGAACAGGTGCTTGCTGCACTCTTGATCTGATGGTAAATCATTCCATTTGTATTTTCCTTACTTTTGTAGCTTCTTCCCTCTTTCTGAAATTGTGCTGCAATATGCTGTATTGCTAGAATCCATTTTTTTGATGTTACAATTCTGATGTTTGCTTATTGCTAATAAGCCTTGTTGCCTGCATTCTCGTCCCAAGGCATTTATTTTGTGTATGTGATATACCTTGTAATTTTTGTAGCTCGGGGCAGTGCTGGTTTGCAGCTAATCAAACCTGCATTTCTAAATGTTATAATTTGAATAAACCATCTCTCACAACAATCTGTGGTTCAGCACTTTGTAGAATGTTTTTACTACATATCCAACACACTTCATAGGATATTTTTACTATGTATACAATAGATTTGCTTTCACTATTACTTTTGAATGTTTGTTCTTTGTTGTTACGTGCCAAAGTAAAGTGAACTCCTATTATCCAATCCTTATGTCAGGCCAGGATCATTAGAAGCTATAGGCAAAAGCACAAAATAATTCTCCAAGTGTTTTTCTTAAACTTGCTATCTTGATGAGGAAGTAATGACTGTTGGCAGACTGTAAATAAAGAAGGTAGGAATGTTACCCTCTCCTGTTCCTATGTACATGAATGGAAAGTGAACTTATAATGGGTCCTTCTTCCCTGCTGCCATCCTTTCTCACTCAGACTTCTTGCTGTTGTTATAAGACCTTATCCTTCTGCAGATGTTAGATAATATAATTTTGTCTGTCTGCTTCTCATAGATTCTCTTTTATTCTTTTTATTTTCCCGTCAGTAGGGTTGTGGTGTGCTCAAACAGCCCGTGAGCCCTCTGCTGGCCCTTTCTGCTTTTGCCTTAGGCTGTGGTAGCGGTTTTTCCTTCCCAGCTGTGCTTGCTTGAGCCTAGGGAGCCAGGTTAGCGTCTGTTAAACCGCTTTAATCTGCCGACTTTTAAAATTTATTTATTTATTTAATGTGCGAAGGAGTCCTTGCGTTCGCTGCTGGTACCCGGGAGTTCGGTACCTTTGGTAGTGAACTCCCATTCTCGATAGGCACAGTGCAGACATGAGCGTTTGCTGCGGGGCCCCCGCGGCCCCTGGAGCTGGAGTGGGGCTGCTCAGGACGCCGTGAGGCTGCACCCGGCCTCGTGTCCTGGAGCTGCCTGGGGTCTGTGTGCGGTGCCCCTGCGCTCCCCTGTTCCCAGGCTGGCTGTGGGTGCCTGGCAATACGGCTGCGCTGCCCAGCGCCACCGGCTGACGCAGAGCTGCTCCAAAACCTGGAGGTGCCGTGAGGAGCGCCCTGAGTGGGACCCCGAGGCAAGAGAGAGCTGCGTTCTGCTAGGAGCGTCTGCTCGGGATTTGGGCTAAAAAAGCTCCGTATGCCTCTCAGAAAAGCATCTGAAAAGGGGCAGATTGGTATCCCTGTTTTTGCACCACAACTGCCTGTGATTTTAACACTTTCCTTCCTGGCACGCTCCAGTCAAGCCTTTGCAAAGATTTCCCAGACTTTCTCCTTCCTCACTGGGCAGGTACAGTCAAAACCAGTTCAATGCAGGCTCTGGGATTTTTTCAGCACACTCACGGAGTATTCGTGCTCTAAATGCCTACAATACAGAGGAATCCGGCTACTTCTAATGGGATGCATTTGCAGAGAGGAAGAATTCCTCATTTAAGATGGGTAATAAACAAACGATATTTACTGATGAACAGCTAGATGCCTACCAGGTAAGATATCTTGGTTTGCATTAGGGGATGGAAGGGAGTAATCCATATATGTTTATTATTTGGGTTTTGTTTGGTTTGGGAAGTGTTTGTTTCTAATGTAATTGAAAACTTCCTTTGTAACCTCCATGCATATATTCTACTGCTCCTTCCAGCAGCTCTAATAATATTCTAAGGCTGGATTGTTGAATATACTAATTTAATTCTCTCTCTGTATAGAGGGAGAAGAGTCACATCCTGAATGTCTGAACTAGGAAGCAGAATAAAGATTGTGGCTAGCTTGACAAAAGTGTAGCACCTTCTCTCCCTGATGCCTTTGCTGAAAATAGAGCAGAAAGGAAAAAAAGATCTTGTCTAAATTCACTTCTAAGGATAAGTCATAGAAATATGCTTAATATAATTCCAGAATAGGTGTTGTTATGCTTGCATCCACTCCTGGAAAGCAGTTTCTTACCGGAACATAAGTAAGTGTGCATTTTATGTCAGGAGTTACTTGGTACTTCTTTATTTACTTAACATTGCATGAACTGCTTTTAAGTAGGGTTACAAAAAAAAAGAAAAAGAATTCCCCGATTTTAGTTATGTTTCAGCACACTGCAAATCTCACTGAAATTGATTGCAGGAAGTTCTCTGCACAGTGAGCATCTTGAACAAGTTTCTGAAAATACAGTGAGGCGAAGCATTGAGTAGAATTGTGCCAAAGAAGGAGGCAGCTGACTACTTAGAGAGGCAGCCAAAGCTGGCTGCATCTCTGTTCTCCTACATGAAGTGACAAGCATTGAATTAGCAGCACTGGAAATCAAGATTTAGTTTCCCTTGTGATAACCAAGGGACAGACACAGACCCTCAAGAGACTGGGTAACTTAGTAACATTTTACCTTTGCGATCTTTGATTAAAGCCATTGAAGTAGAAACTGTAATTTTAGTTACTAATTTTATTTCAAGTTACTTCTAACATGGACTTGTCACAGGTGTAAATACTGAGCCACAGAGTGAGGCCAGGTGTATATGCTAAAATGCTTTGGACCATTATCCCATGCTGACAATAAGGCATAAATTAAATGATTTTATAAATACCTAGCCTTTTTTTTTCTCATTGTAGGAAATGTGAAAATGGACCTTCTTTAATTTCCACTTTGTCACGCTTCTCACCAGCAGTCTGTAATGTATTAATCTAAGTTAATGGTCTTAGACCTAGCAGTCCAAGATCCAAAAAAGCTTTTTCACATTCCTGCTGGATAGGCAAGAGAGAAATCAAAGATCTGTAAAGCACCAATGTCTGTCTTCCTACTAACAATAAAAGTGAACACAGAACAGAGCACAACTGCAGTGAAACAAAACAAAATCCAAATGTAATTAATGTTATCTTCTTGACATAAACTGGCAAATGCAAGAGCTGAAATGTCATCCCTAATTCAGTGCTCTTCATGTAGAAATTGCCTCTCTCTAATGGCTTCTGCAGCCCCTGCCTTTCATAATGCTGGGTAATTGATCTCGAAGCCTGGCAGGACTTGGGCCCAGTGGATTGAGTCGCCTTTGGGATTTCTCTGTTACAGGCAGACTTGCAGTTCATTAGTGTAGAGCTAGATAATTTTTGACTAGTAATAGCACCTGTTCTATTTGGTAAGTACCATAAAATAACAGGTGTCCTGACCTGCCGAATTTGTTAGGAAGGAACGTTAGCCTCATGCTGTGAAGAATCAGATAAAGACATAATTTTGATGGTGATTTGCCTCTGATCCATTAGTTTTGCAACCCTCTTGAGTCTTTCAAACAAAAAGATCCTGGCCTGACTGCTGGAGCCATCCACACAGAGAGCTCTTGCCTCTCCACTGTATCCTGGGGAAGAAGGCAGTTTGTATAATACAAGTGGAGCTATTTGATTTGGAGTTTGCCATCTTACCTGCCTATTTCTCATTTGTGGAGTTTCTTCAGAATAGAGAAGAATGGGGCAATGTTTCCATAATTTTTTTAATGCAGGTTTTTCATGTCTTGGGCCAGCAGCTGAGTTACCAGGGCCTCTAAACCCTGAGCCAAAGTAAAGCACTGTGTACCACAGTCCACTTTGCAACAGTCTGTTGTGCACATCTGTACCCCAGTGACCAGGAGGGGTTCTACATATAAGTTGCTTTTATAAATGGATCATTAATTCTTTTTTTTTTTCCTAAAACAGTTTCTTGTGCATTTCCGTGTCTGTGAGTTAGTACTGTACTCCTTTCAATAGTAGTCCAGGGTAGAGTGTTCATAGTACCAGCATGCAGAAGTAAAAGAGTCAGTCTTTTTCGTAAAATATATCTTGGTTGGTTTGTTGTTTTTTTTTTATTCCTTCAAGTTCCTATTGGAAGACTGTTCAAAACCTCATTCACTTCGTGTTTAGACTTATAATTTCTTTACTGGAATATGTTTCTGGACATTGTATTATCTGGTTGTAACTTCTGCTATTTCTGTCTTTTGCATAAACTGCTTTGAGCTTATAGCACCTAAATACTCTTTCAGGAGGAAGATTTTTATAGTTTTTAAAAAATTCATTTTGTTTTATGTGCTTGTTCCATAGAAGACACTATGAGATGGAAAAGGGAGAAGTTCATGTGCTTAAAGTATGGTAAAACCTATGCAAGTGGCTTTGACTTTAGAGTGAAGATAAGGCTGCAGAAAAATCACCTGCTTGAAGAGCTAGTATACATAAATCTCATATCATTAGTATGATATTAATGAAATAAAATACATTTGATTTATCTAAAACTTTTTTAAAAGCCTGTGTATGCACCTTTTTTTGCATGTAAATGTCATATTGAAGAGCCACTTTTGAGCAGAACCTTTAAATTTAAAGTGCTGTAAATGTGGTCACCCACAGGATGACCTCGGTATTTTCAATGGACAAGTTTTTTAAGTGCTATTCATTAAGACTGGTGATGAGTAGCTGGTTGAAACTGTTCATAAAAGAGACCTGTAACAGAACTTGGTAATACTAAAACTTTCAGGTTTTTTTAAAAAAATCGAAGTAAGTAGAGGCAAATTAAAGAAAGGAGATTTTCAGCTTTCCTATCTAACACCTTGTAATAACACCTGCTTTAAGATCATATCACCTGTTATTATGATAGTGTTCTAGTTGCATTTTTATCTTTACATTTTCATGAAATTAATGAATTGTTTTGCAAATTAGGCTTTTGCTAGCACTGGTTTGCTCATAGAGATTCACATCATTAAAAATGCTGGCCTTGTAAGAAAAGGAATTTTACTGGGCATTTATGATTCTTATGCCCTTAGAGTTCTGGTTGTAGTTTTTGGGGGGGTTTTATGGTTGGGGGTTTTGGTTGGTTGTTGAGGGTTTTTTAATACAAAAAATGTGAAATCTAGCCAAGGTCTGGTGAGGGAAAAGGTAAATATTGATAGGCAAGAAAGATGGATTTCATTGCAATATAAATGAACATTTTAAAATAGAGGTTTTAAAAGTTGCCTATAGATTTTGGTGGTCAAGTCTCATATTGAGAAAAGAAAATGAACTGAAATTTTAGGAGGTCTTGAGTGATGCTGTGTACAGATGCTTGAAGCAATGGAAAATACAGGTATGCAGTAATGCAACAGCAGAGCCATATATTCACCTCGATGCACAGCATTTCTAACTGAGGAACAATTGTATTGAGTAGGAATTGCAGGGAAACTGTGCTTGGTCTATGGACAAACTCCTGCACTGTTTAGTCAATCTCATTCCCTTTTCTGGGATTACTTGAATAAGGGATCTGAATTTGATACAAATTCAGTGTTTCTTCTTTTTGGTTTTTTGGGTGGGTTTTTTTCCCCTTAGAGAAACTAGAGATTATAGGGAATATTACTTGTTTTACTGCAAGTAATTTGTATTTGTTCATTAGTAGTGTTATTTACTCTGCATTATTTAATGCAGTCTCAAAACAAACTAATGTTTTACCCTTGCAGTCTTATAGGCAATATTGCAATACAATATAGTACTATGAAATAATGACTTGCTTCTTTTACACAAGAATTTCTCCATTACAGAGCTAGTTTTTTCCTTTTATCAAAATTGAAGTCAAAAGGCAATTCAACTATATTTCATGAGAATTATGCAAAACCAGATGAAACGAGTTGTGATCTGTCAAGAAACACCATTTGTAAAACAAGTTCATCAAGCTCTCTTTTTAAAAGCCATGCTTGACTTCATCCATGGTCTTGGAAAATTAACCCTTTGCAAGAATACAAAAAGTGCATTCACAGATTCTCCAGGATCTTCTGTAAAAAGTATTTTTCTTTTGATAGAGCATTGCTGTTATTATGCAAATAAAAGTAGCATAATAATGGAGCAAGTTCTTTGTGAAAATATCCTTTGGTCAGGTTCTGGTTTCACGTTACCATTTGGTGCCTATATAGATTGAGCAAAATCACTTTAGTTGGCAGCTTGCTTCTCAGTCCTTGCTGAAATCGGACTTGTTTTTACTCCCCTGTTGCAGTATGAATATATAAACTGCTTCTTACAGCTGCAGATTTTTTCCTTCTGAAACTCAGTGGGTGTTTTGGTTGGTTTGGGTGTAACTGTAAAGTATGTATGATGACAAGTAAAGATGAGTTGTATGGTAAAATTTTAATTGGTGTTCTGATGCAAACAGCATTTTTAACTCATTGACTGTTAACTCTTTATACACTCACAGTGATGAAAATACATAAATACCTTGCTGACTCAGTCTGGCACAACCCTATGCCAGTCTTAGTTGTATGGAATGTAGAACAAAAGTGTTGCATGTGTAGAACATTACCAGAAAAGAGTTAATAATAGATCTTATATGAAAATTCATTTGCTTCTCTCTGGTAGCAGATTCTTGGTCGCTTCACAGGATGGTGTTTTAATGGTGTTTTGATTAAATGCTCTTACACACATTCTGTACTTTGGTACTAAACATCAATTGTGATTTTCAAAATGAAACCTCTGGAGTAATTTGCTTGAAATATTACCTTTTAAAGTGCTGCAGTGTCTAGTAGTTAGCATTTCTTAAGAGCTGCTCTCTCAGATAGCTATAAGGTTTAGTGTCTGTATTATCTGTAGTTTTCTGGCTTTTTTTTGAGTCTTTTTAAAAAAAATTCGCAGTTATTATGTAAGACTTGATTTATATTGTCTTATTTATAAAACTTTCCGGTGAAGCTCTTGCAGGATCAGAATAAACCTGACCTTATGAAACTATACATATGTAAAGTAGAATATATATATATTTTCTTAGGAGAGAAATATGCATTTAATGGCTTTAAAAAATACTGTTTCACAGCATATTTGAGTATTTCTGTTCTTTCATTCCATTGCTCGTTTCTCCAGTTTTTGTCCAGTAGAAATTGCATACCTCCATGAAATGAGCTTTATTTCAGAGCTGTGCTTTATGCACAATACCTGTTTCTGAAAGTGATGATTGGTCACCTCCCATTCACTGGACTCTGCTGCCATTCATAAGCTGTGTGCTGCCTTCGGGAATTGGCAATCCATCCCCCAGAACAGCTGACACGTGGGCTGACAGTGGAGCCACACCTCCCTGTGTGCTGGGTATGGACACTACAGACAGTTAAACTGCAGCCTTGTCAGCGCAGTTCTCTCTCTCCCTGGTTTTGTTGTAGAACTCAATATGAAGCAGAACCAACCTCGGAGTTTGCAGTAAAGTCCTACAGATGAGTGGAAGAGGTGGTGGAGCACCATATTTCAGCCTGTTCTGTCTTAAATCGGCATTCATCTAACATAGGAAATAAAGGAATAAAACTAACAGCATGTGCATGCTACTCTTCTATAAAAATAGGTTTTAAGAGTAGAGATTGCTTTTAAAGCACAATTGACAATGCTGAGTGACTTTCAGAAAGTCCCAATACTAGCCATGAGCCAAGCCACTCATGGAACCTAAATATGCCAGCTGTCTGCCTCTTCTCTCTGTAAAGTATTTTAAGAAGCAGTTAAGGCATCTAAATTCTAAGTTTGAGAATCAAGTCACATTATACAAGGCCTTGATCTCATGGAAATCAATGGGAAATTTATTTTCTGTTTGCTTGATTTTATTCACTTTGCTATAAGATGTTAAGTAGATAATTGCAGATTTATTTTAGTATCTTACCTCCAAACAACCATCAGTGATCCCATGTTGGACTTTTAATTAGCTTGATTATTAAGGGCACAAGGATAGACTGAGTGGGACAGTTGATCTTTGAAAAGGGAAATGTATGTTCTCAGGGGCTGGAATAGGTGACCTGTCAAGGCAGAGCCTCTGTTCTAAACAGTCTAAAACCCCCAAGGGCCTGCTGTTAGCAGAAGTCTTTCAGGCCAGTGTATAGCACTAGAAATAAAGGCAATGATTCCCAGGATCAATTCTTGCCAGAACTGTTGAACTGATAAGAATTATGAAATCTCTGGTAATGTTTATTTGTTCAGTACTTAGTTTGTGCTTTTCTAGCAGGACTCCCAGTTGCTTTAGTGTCCAAAGAGAACAGATAGGTTGCTTTTTGTGTTCATAGCAAACTCAAATACAGTCCACAAAATAACAGATGTGTTCCATGATACCTCTGGCTTTCAAGAAAATCAAAGTTATGTGCATAAATGACAAATGCTTTCCAGAGCCCTCTTCACCTTTCCTTATGAGAGTGAATTTAACATGTTAATTTACTATTTATTGTCCTTCATTGTGTATTTTCTGTATGAATGAAGCAGCCAGAAGAAAATTGGATGATTCACCTCTGTGTTTCTTTGGCCAAAAGTCTTTAATTAAATTGGAATTAAATTGCTGAAGTTCCAGCAACTATAAAATGTAATTATGTTATTTAGACCTTTTTTCCATCATGATTTTAGTCTGTGAGGGCTGTGCTTTCCAAAGAAAAAGGGAAAAAATAGTCAGTCCTGCACCCCTTTCCTGCCATCGATAGATCCTTGATTCACCTTCATCTCTGGCACCAGCACTGCCAGTGCTATATTCTAAGTCAGTAAAAGGAAATGATCCAAGCTGGAAATGCATCCATTATTGCTGGGTTCATTTACAAACACATTAGTTCCTTCCTTCAGAGTTCTCTGATGCAGTTATTCTGCTCATCAAGGTGAAGTCTGCCTAAAGGAAAAAGCAGAAATAAGAAGGTGGGAGAAGCAAGAGGGATGGCTGGACTTCCTGGGCAGAAGGCACGTGGAGCTGTGGCTTTTGCATTTGCCATTTGACACCAGACAGGCTTTTTAATGGTAAATCATCTCACGAGTGGTATCATCTGGCTGGATCAGAAGTATAGACCAGGTCACAATGAATTTGTGATGCTTTGACCCTGAGTAGCTTTAAGATATCTCTTAAGAGTGAGACCACTCTTAAGTTTTTTTTAATACCTCTCGTCCCTGACAATTCCATGCAACTGGCAGGCGTAATTGGAATAGTGCTGTCAGTAATGGTGGTCAGGCAGATAGTTGCAACTGCTTCTGCTACAGAGGTTCTGAATATTAGTGGGGTTTAGATTATATTAGTAAAAATTTTGTTGATTAAAAAAACAGCCAGGCAGCAGTGTTTGTTGACAATGTCATGAAGCAACTCAGAATAAAATATAAAAAAATGTATGGACTGTCAGCAAAAATGGTTTGTTATCTGACCTCCTAATTTGTCTTGCAATAGCATTTTTGCAGGACTTCTGCAAGGTAAAGGGTAACTTTTCTTTTTAATCTTTGTCTCCATTTCCCTGTCACCTTTCTAGTTAAGAGGCTGCTGTTATCCCCAGCCTGTATAATTACACATGACTGCTGCTGAGGGCAATACAATTATTTGTGAGATTACACCTGTGCTTTCTTAGTAAATGAAGCATCCTTAAGTGACAGTTTGACTGTGTTGATTGTGTGGAATTAAGAAAGACTTGAGCAGCTGGCTCCGATGTCAGTTTGTGCAGTTCCAGACAATGTGGCATCAGTGTCAGCAGCTCCCAAGGTGCTTCCTCCTGGGCCCTGTAGCTGCACAATCCACTGAAGGAAGAGCTGCTGCTCCTGCCACTTTGTATGGAGGAGGGCAAGCCAGCTCAATAATTGATACCCTGCGGGACTGATCGCATTCCTGGACACCTGAGACAGGCTGTTTGCTTCAGCCAGCTGGGATCCTTTGCTTCTCCCCTCCTTGGAAGAAGCAGGCATTTAACCAAAATGAGTCTCAGCTTGGGAAAGAAATCATTTTTTTACTGGTTGACTGAAGAGCAGAACTGGGAGAGTCAAAGCTGTTTGTACCCTTTATGTATGACTTACTAGATCTGATACTGTTATCTTGTCACAAGCTGATTGTCAAAGATGATATATTCTAAATATCTTTACATTAAATGGGAAAAACTACAAAGAACTGAATTGTTGGGCAAATGCCTTGTGACATCACATGGGCCTGTGAGAGAAGACGATAATCAGGAAGAATTTTCTGTCTTGTTGGTTGTTCCCCATATATACACCCTCATGAGCTGGCTCTAAGATCAAGTTGCATATTTCCCGAATTGATGAATATGTTCTCAACTGATAATCAAATATTTCATTACTACTAGTGTTCCTAGTCTTGGATGCAGGGCAGAATTTCCATTAAGTATATACTAGGTAAGATAGTGGAGGTTAGGGGCTTCGTTTTGAATGGGATAGGACTGATTATTATGTTTCTTCACAGAACCTGAAATAATAACTTTTTTTGTGACTGACGTAGAAATGCATGGAACGCAAACTCTTCCACTACTCATTTTCTGGTTCTTTGGTGAAGTGTTCTAGTATAACACAGGTGTTCATGAAGTGAATTAAACCAGTGGACATTCAGTCACATCACCGAGCCATTTAGAATGCGAGTGCTTATATGCTCTTCTCTCATGTTCAGCAAGCTCTGCTTTGCATTTTAGTAAGTTTTTTCTAATTCTGTGATGGCACAGAGAGAGCTGTATAGTTTGCTACTGTTCAGAGCAGGGGCTGTCCATTTATCCTTGCTCCTAAAATAGAGGAGTTTGCAGTCTTCACCAAAGGGACCATAGTGCAAACTGATTGTTAGTAAAAAGTGTTAATAACTAATAAATAACCACATAATTTTATTATTAAACCAGTTGTCTCCAGCAGGGGGATACTTCAAGTTAGAACACAGTTTTTGTCATCTATTTGTTGTTTATGGTTTTCCATATTCATTAATTGAATACTTTTGGCATATACCACCTTATCTTTTGGATTTTATTTTGTTTCTGGTCTGGTCATTCCACATTGGAGAAGTATCTCAGCAACCTGGTTTTTTCCTCTTGAGCTATCACATTACCAATATCTTTTTTTTTACAGATAGGCCTGTCCTTGGAATATTTCTGTTATTTTATAGTGTATATTGCTTTCTGAGTGAAAAGTAGATGACACCCAAATGGCATCTTTAATGTTTCTCTGTCAGATCTGAGTTTCCTTCCAAAAGGTTGAGAAATAATTCTTTGCAGTTGTTTTTGATATTTCTGTAGTACAATGACACATTTTGTTTGTTTAACAGGATTGCACGTTCTTCACTCGGAAGGAGATCCTTCGGTAAGTAAATTGTTTTAAATTCCTCCTTTGTGATCCATGTGGAAGAGGCTAAATCTTTTTATCTGACTTATGAGGAAACCAGATAAAGCCAGTTATTCTGCAGGAATGAATGAGAGTAGGATTGGACTTAAGATACACTTATATAACGTGTAATTGTCATAAGGAGACTGATGGTGGTGATTAGCTTAAGGTGAATATCATAGACTTTTTTAGGGTTGAGCCAGTGACTTGTATGAAAGGGATTTGCTGCTTTTCTGCTCAGTGATACCAGCGAGGGCATGTCCTGCAGTCAGTGTAGAATCCAGAGGTGTTTCTACATGTCTGAGGTGAAGTTTCACTGAGCAGGAATAAAATGGGTTGTGACCCCTGGTTAATTAGCACTTACTGATTTTGCGTGTCCCTGTCTCAGTGAAGGGGCAGCCAGGTACTGCTGGGCACTTACTTATGCACTGCAGGATGCTCAGGGCTGATAGGGAGGAAGTGCAGGTCCAGTCCTCGTTAGGCTCAACTGAATTTCTTGTGCAGCTGCCGAGTTCAGTGAGATGATCCAGCAAGGAGCAACCTTACAAAAAGAAAAAAAAAGAAAGCCCTGTCTGGCTCACCATGCGTTTGCATGACTGTTAATGACTGTTAGTGAGGAAGAGGTACTGTTGTGTAGGTGGGGGTGAAGGGATTAATATGGCAGCTTCAATTGAAATATCTATAAACTGATGTAAACCAGCATGAGATTGCAATTAGGTGAAATGGGCTAAGTGTTTTTATCTGTCCCTACAGGGAAAGTAGCCCATCAAAACCCCAAACAACAGTAAATCTATTTTCTGCTGGTTTAATAAGCTGAATCAGCTCTCTGAGGGATCAGATGAGTGCCAAAGCTGGCATACGAGCCAAAGCAAGGAAATGCAACTGAAAATGAGGAGAGGAGAGCAAGACTTAGCATTTCCTACCATTAAGGTCTTAGATTGACTTACACACTGTGCAAGGCTTTGGTGTCAGCATCAGATTAAGTCAATTTAAATGCAGGCTGTGGTCAGAGGAGTTGAGGACACATTCTTTAGATTAGTAATCTGAGCGTGGTTATTTTGCAAGTTATTAGAAAATAATATAACTTATTATTTGAAAGGAAGAAAAAATTAACACAAAATGCTGAAAATGGATCTAGGAAAAAATATAAAGTAAAACTGCAGCAGAGACAGATGCGCCTGGTGAAAGAGAAAAATAGAAACCATAGCTCACTATTGGTGTTTGATAGCTGTTTATCACCAGAAAACCTAGATACACTCCTAAGTCTTTGATAAAGATAGTTAATTTTGGGAAGTGCTGATCACAGCTGCAAGCATTTATTTAGTCATGGGCCCAGGGCAAGAACATATTCAGGAATGTTGGGTATTGTAGTTATGTTTGTGTTATCACTGACTCAAAATGTTACCTAAAATACCCATAGGACAGCTGACAAATTTTTAGAGCTGTTACTGATTGCTTTCACGGTGTTAGGCCTCTGAAAACATGCCCTGGTTTCTTTAAGGAGAAAGTGGAAGTGAGACCAGTAGTTTGTGTAGCTTCAGGACACAACTTTTCTCCATGGAAAGATGCCAGAGCTCACTGGTAGACAATCAGGCTCTAAGTGCCGAGAATTTAATACATGCTCAGAGGCAGCCACTGTGGATTTGTTAAAAGCAAATCTTCCTGTGAGTGTCTGCTTTTGTAAGTCAGAGAAAAGAAGCAGCTGCAACATATCTTTATTTTGTTAAAGGCTTTTACATATTCCAGTTTGTGTTAGTCCTTTTCTACTTGTGTAAGTGCACTGACCTCTTGGTCAAGGTACTCCTGAACATAGAAGATTGGTGAGAAAGGTAAGAAACTTTGAGGTGAAGAGAGTTGCAGAGGCTATGAAGATTAAGATTAGCTTTTTTAACAGTAAAAGTATGTTAGAGAAATTACTAGAGTCAAAGTGAACTTAAGGAAATTCACACATTCAAGTCCTAAGAACTGAGGAAAAATTTGCAAGTGCAGAATACAATGTATCAGAAAAAATGGGCTGTGGGGTTCATGATCCAGATAAAGTGAGCATAATTTTAACAACATTTCCCCCACAATGCTCTTGCAAAAAAGGTAAATGAATTCCTACGATGCATTAACCCCAGCAGTGTTTATAAAATGGGAGAATTCCAGTCAGCAGTACTGGGACCTTAGTAGGAATAGACTGCCCAGTTTTGGGCATCACCATTCAAAAAAGATTTGTTGTCCTGGAAAACATCCTGTAGAGAGAAACAGGAATAAAAAGAAAAAAATAACATGAAGTAAAGTTGGAAAACCACTTTAGACGTAGCAATGAATCTGTTTGTATAATGTGCCTCTCTTGTGATTGTAAATGGGAACAAATGGTTGAGTTGTTGCTTATAAGGCATTATTTCTCTTACTCAATTTTACAGATCCGATTTTATGGCAGACAAGCTTTTACTCCAGAAATAATGCTTATCTGCTCACCAGCCCATCTGTTTCTGCTTCTCCCTGTAGACTGGTACAGTTTGGCACCCAAACAAGCCCTCAGACACAGGTGTTCCTGGATATCTCTCCTATCCAAAAGCACAAAACATGTAAATTCAAGTTGTATTACTTGAGACTGACTTAACCTAGTCAGAGAACTGCCAGGGGAATATGGCCCTAAATGACCAAACTAGGCACTGTCTGGAACATCAGCAAACCTTTGAACCTTTTTGTAGAAGAAAATTAATTCTTCTGTTGCCTTCTCTTCTCTGCCTGTTTCTTGGCTTGTTCTTGATGGGTGAAAGGTGAGGTGAGAGGAGCCCTAGCCAATCCAGCTGAATACTGGATTTTAAATCTGAAATCTGCCAGAGAATTAAGCAGTGGTTTCCTTCAAGTGTCTGCAAAACATCCTTATAAGGGTGCAAATGCAGAAAACTGCTTGGGCTGCAGCTCCCTGTGCAGCAAGTTCCTACACAAATGGAAGGAGGAGTTAGAACACAGCTCCTGTTTTTCTTTTAAAGAGTTTGAAGTTTTGTAGGCAGAAAGGGAGAATTGCCCTATTCTCAGCTTTGGGGGAAAAAACATCAACCAAAAGAATGAAGTTGAGGGAAACTCTATGCCCTTGGGAATCTTCCTGAGTTTTAGGTAACTCCTGGAGATGATCTGGTCCAACCTGCTGCTCAGCAAGGGCACGTGGAGCAGGCTGCCACATCCAGATGGCTTTGGAGTATCTCCAAGGCTGGAGATTCCATAACCTTGCTGGGCAGCCTGTTCAGTGCTTGGTCACCCTCACAGTGCTTCCTTATGTTCAGCCAGAACCTCCTGTGTTTCTGCCTGTGCCCACTGCCCCTTTTCCTCACAACCTCAGTCATTCTGTGATTCTTTGAATCATCAGCAGAAAAGAGTCCTGTGAGCAGGGCTTTGATTGCTGCTTCAAGGAAGGAAAAACATTATCAAGTGTTTTTATCTGTGCTAACTATGCATCATGTAGTTCTGGGAACTGTAGAGTACATGTATTGAAAGTCAGAGCTTTCCTAACTATGACTAGACTAAGAATAAATGTATTATAAATTGTCTGCCAAAGGCATTTCTTGCAATTTCTTTTTAATTTTAGTGCAGATTAGTTGGGAGGATATTTATGTAGTGTTCTTTTGAATTAATTCATGCTGCTTCATTTTGCATTGCAAAGACGAATAAATACTTTACATGCTAACTAAAAACTAGCCGAAGGGTCATCTAGTCACTTTTTCTCATTTATTATGCTGCCTTTTTATAAATCTGGTTTCTGTGTTCAGTTATTGTCTTTTATTGATACAATGAAAATAACTGGAAAACATAAAAGGGACAAGGCGTATCAGTAACAGAATTCCTTCAACTTTCAACTCTTCCTGCTTGTGTTTCTCATTGTTCTTTGTTCTTTATCTGTTTGTTGAACTGTGGCAATTTAGTGAGTTGTGGTTTCAGTTTCTCTCTGAATTTCCTTGTATCATGTTTCCTGTCGTTTTGGTTTCAGCTTCACAAGGTAGACCCCCTTCTCTACTAGGCTTTTCTAACCTCTTGCAATCCTTGGAAGCAATAATTCACTGAGGAATTGGTGCAGCACAGAGATTTATGCCTCAGTTACCATGAGCAACATTTAACATTTATTGTTGCAAAAACATTTTGTGCAAGTACGGCATAAATCTGAGACCCTAAAAGTACTTTCTTTATCAGTTGCTGACAACCCCAAAGGCCCCTCCTTCCTCAGTTTCTCAGGCTCAGATTAAAGAACCTCCTTCTCTTTGAGCTATAGCAGCTTTTTCTCCCTGTGTGGCGGACTTGTAGGTTTTGGTCTGTCTGGCCCTGTTCCTCAGCTGTCCATGAAAGCACTGCAGGACAAGAGAGCATGTGCAGTTCACTGATTTCCATAGGTACAGTGCTACAACCTCTGTAGCAAGGGCTGTAAATCAGTTCCCATTTGTGCATTCTGTCCTGCATTCCATGATATTGCTTCTTTTACTTCCAGCCATCTCAGTCTCCAGGTGCCAGGAAGACCTGCTCTTTCCAGGGCTTTGGGATGACTTGTCAGTTTTCCTGCTGATCTCTGGAGTGTTGAGTTCTTCTCTGTATGTTAGGGAAAGTCTTTCCCCAGCTCTTCTGTTCAGCTCTGGCATTTGGACAGTCTCTGATTGTGGTGAAGAACCAAAAGCGCAGCTGAACAGCAGCTGAGCACTTCTGGTTGTGCTGCTGTCCCAGGTTATTCCATCCTGTGTGTGGTCAGGTCATGCCACAGCTGCTGTGAACCCCTGAGGGGACTGTTCATCAGTACTCACTGCCTGGTTTCATTGCTCCAGTTAAGCCCTTCGCTATTTCTTTTCTGAGCACACAGAACACTGCAGAGCAATCTAGAATTTACTCTTTGAGATGGTCTTGATTGTAATGTACAAGTCTTTGAATGCATCCCTTTTATTTAGGAATAAATAGGATACATATTGCTGAATATATGTTTTCCCCTTACAGCATAAATCAAGTGACTGTTGCTGTGGGACCAGAACTGGGGAGATGTTTATTCCTTTCTAAAGGCCACTTTAAAGCCTCTACTTATTTCTAATCAATGAGCCATTTCAAGCTTTTATCTTTTGTTTTCAGCACCTCCGTGTTGCTGTTAAAAAGGCAGCCCAGCCAGCTGTAATGTGTTGTCACTACATTTAATGGTGGGGATGAATATACACCAAGCCAAGGAGGAGCTGTTTTGTTTTAACACATCCACTGGTGACCTTGGGTACAGTCTGACTTCTTCCCAAAGCTCAATTGCAAACTTAAATGGTTGCTGCAGGGTGTAAGCTTAGAAATATTTTTTTTTTCGGATCTATTCAGGTAGAGCTGGAGGCTCTCTTGTAAGTTTGGAGACATCCCAAACTGTGTCCAGCAAATACCCACAGTGTCACCCTTGCTGACCCCAGGATGCTTCACCCTTGAGAAGTGAGAACAGGCTCTGACCCACCTTTTTTACCATGTAAAATACCCCAAGTGGTAGAATGAAAGTTAACATCAGTCAAAAGTAGGCTGTGGGGACAGAACTGTATGGAGGATTTTTTTCTGAACACAGTTCTTTTTAGTTTTCACTGATTGATGGGCAGCTGAGTTGATTTTAAGACTACTAATGCCTACAGGGGTAAGTCTTGTTCTGCCTTTATTGATTAATTTAATAGAAAAATTAAATCCCTTTTTTCTTCCACTGCTGTTGCAACTGCTTCAGTAAGCTCGAGGAGCTGACGGTGAAAACTTCTGTATTTTCAAACACATCAGATCCCTGAACCTCCCTGCACATTCTTCAGTGTTAGTGCTTATACAAGGGACATGAGTGGCTGGTGGGTTTCAAATTTCTGCAAGGGCAGTTCAGCAGTCTGGGTTTAGACTGGGTTAAAGTGATACAGAATCACAGCCTTAATCCTTGAGTGTTGTACATGAAGCATAAACTTATATCAGTACCTGTGGGGACAGAGCATCATCAGTAAATGAAATTTGCCATTAAATTTATCACCATATTCCCTCCCACTCGCATTTGTGGTGGGGAAGACAGTGCCAATTTTATCTTTCCTACTTCCATGCAGAGTAAATAAGGAATCCTGCTGACAAAGAGAGCAGGATTGCCAGGAAAGGGAATTCCATCCAGGAACGGTAAAATGCTTCTGCATGCATCCAGAAGAATCTTTTAAAGGAAATACAACTGCAGGATCTGTAGTAGTTCCTGCTGCAAAGACAGTAAGCCTGGTCTTGGGCTTCTGAATATACATGATGGCCTCTGTACAATAATGGCAGCTTTTCCAATCTGTGTGTGATCATACAGCACTGCAAAACTTCACATTGCCGCCCTGACAAGAAATAAATGTTTCTGTGTCTAGAACAGATAGAGAAAGCAGCTTCAGGTTGTTTTCAGATATCCTTGTGAAGGGCATGCTGAGTAAAAGCACAAGAAGCCTTTCCTCTAGGTCACAGCTTCTCTGATATGTTCAGGTCACCTGAAGAACCTTCTGCTTCTACGAAAACAGAAGAAATATCAGTGCCCTTACCAGAGCTTTGTTTCTTCTCTGTTTGCAGTTAGTAATTAATGTTATTGAGAGATGTGAGAGAGCAGTCAGTAATGAGAGCAGCATTTGGGAAGTGGTTACTGAATCTGACTCACAGGATTTGTCACAGTGCATAACACTACAAGGTGTAGTGAGGAATTGCATACAGGCAGGAGGATTATGGGTGTAAATAACACCAATGTCTACTGAGCTTTACATTGTGTTACAGAGTAATTGATCAGACATGCATTGCTTCCTTGCCAAAAATTAAGTACTCACCCAATGGTAGCATAAGTTATTCAACCAAACAGGAGTGTTGGTGGAATTCCTGCAAAAAGGATTTGTGTTCCTTGTGACAGGTGGTTTTCTTGGCATCCTGTTAAGAGGCTGAAGCAGGTCTGTTATTTTTTCTACAAAGTCCAGCATTTGATACTGGCAATCCAGTTTATTATAAAACAGTAGATAGTGTCCCTGAAGAACCTTCCCACATAAAGATCTTCCAGTGGGAAAAGATGTTACTGTCTTTTGTGGTTGTTTTTGGTTGGTTGGGGTTTTTTGCTTTTTATTTCAAAGGATGAAGGAGCAAGTGCAATATAGTATATGTTGGGTATAGGGAAATCTTATGGCCCTTTTCACTAAATGCTAATCGTGCCATGTGATAAGGCTGTTACAAATAGAGTTGCTGGATCCTTGCAGATAAAAGCATGTGGAAGATGCTTTTTATTGCTGTAATTTAGTTTGCAGGAGTTAGATCAGAGTCGCTTCCTACACATTCATTTGGATGCTTTAGTGCGAGATCCACTCAGATGGAAAGTTCTTATATCTACAGATCTTTGACTGATTTGGTGAATTAATGACAGAGTTAACTGGGAGGAAAACAGGATATGAGAGCTGCCCTCAAATCTGCAGTTTCTGTGTCCAGCACCTGCCTTCCAGACAATTCTAGCAGAGTCTGGTCTAGAGTTGGGAACCATATCCTTCTTTCAGCTGCTGAAGGGTATGGCTGAACTTCAGTATAAATAAATTGACAAGACGGTGAGTTCTGTCAGCAAGAAGTGACAGGTTTGCTTTGCATTGGTATTGCATGTTATAAAGAGACAAATCTAATAAGATAAAGTACAGAAGCAAATCTTGGCACTTAAAATAAGAAGGGATTGTCAGCTCCTGAATTTCAAAGCGTTGTCCACAAAGGTCAAGTTTTGCCAATAATGAATACTTAATTTTGTTGAAGACTAGAACACCATTCCAGTATTCTAGATTTTAAAAAAGAAGGTAGTCCTTAGATGGATATTTGACTTGAAAGGTTTGCTCTCTTTTAAGTGCTTTTAAGCTGCTTTTTCTGTTCTATTTAGAAGAATCTTTGTAGCCACTATTTACAATGGAGAAATCAGTTGCTAGAGAGGGAAATGGCTATTGCATCTTAAATTACACGGTACTTATGAAATGTCAGGGTGAGCTGTGGTGAGCAGCTGAAATGTGCTTAGATCAGTGGATATCCAATTTCCGGTATGGCACAAAATATTGCTGTGCAGGGGGAAGACATCAGTTTCCTAAGATGCAGAAAAAATGTGTTTCTGTGTTTCATTTAATGTGTTCTTGTGGCACATTGTAATCATAACAGATACCTGTAGATTATTTTCTCATAGTTTTTGAGTTTATTTACGCACAGGAATCTGAGTAGTTCAGTCGTCTGTGGGGCTGGCTGCGGGGCTGCTGCAGCTAAAGCTGGAAAGATGAAGGGGTTGCTGAGGCATTGCTTTCTGCTTTGTCTATATTCTGCTGTCAAAATGTGGTAATCTCTATATATAATTGTTAGTATGACTAGTGAGCAGACAGGATTTTTCGTTAGAAGGAAAAGAAGTCACAAAATACAGCTTTTTAATGCATACAAGTAGTACATGTGACCTACTGAGAGATCAGAATACACTGTTAATACACAGGACATGGCAAAAGAACCACTTTCTGCCCTGAGCAGTTTATGATTTAGGTGTAAGTGATGCCTTAGATGGTTACCTAGAAACAGAGACTAGACAGGAATAAAGGAAAAAAGGTGGTATTTTTTTGAAAGGCCTTCAGAAACACACTTTGGGCTCCAGAGGGTCCTGCCTCAGTGGATCTCAAAATGGATGACCGGTCACGAGTTCTTCACACTTTTATATCAACATAAATTCACCAATTAGAACTCAGCTAATGATGTAATTTCCCTAAGCTTGCTCCCCTCTCCCCAAGATGATGGTTTACAGTTCTTTTTCTGCGTGTCCTTGGAGAGCAAGTTACAGAGGTTTGTTATGTCTATCTTAGCACAGAGAACAGCACTTAACAAGCTACAGGAAACTTCAGAGTTACATTAGCAGTTCAGGATTTGAAAAATATAAAAGTTAAAACCTAAGGCATCATAAAACTAAACTTCCACATCTTAAGATAAGAATTGCATGTTACAGTAGGTGCCTTGGTTCAGACCTTCTGTGCACGTGCCTGGGCAGTGCCTGCATGTTGCACACACAGTGTGGAGCACTGCTCAGTCCCACTCCGCAGGGAACGCGTGGCTGCTGGCAGTGGTTACGCTGGGGACTGCATCACAGCCTTCTTCTTTTCAAAAAGGTGGCAATTTGGTGGGCTCAGTGCACTTTTTTTGTGCACTAAAAACAACCATTAGAGCTGAAAGAGAAATTTTCACCTGATTACTGTCTGAATGGGATTGGTTATGTAAAATTGGTTATTGGCTGTTTGTTTCTGCTTGTTTACAGGTTGCACGGCCGATACCATGAAATGGCACCAAACGTTGTGCCCATGGACTATACAAAGGACCCAGATGTTAAACTACCTATGCAGCTTATAATAAACATGCCTGAGCTAAAGGTATCACTTCTGACTGCTTACAAACTGTATATTAACTTCTGTAGCTCGTCTGCTAGACTTTTTGCCAAGATTGATATCCAGAAGTGCTGTGGCATGCCAAGGTCTTCCTCTTCCTGCTGCTGCTCAAGGGCAAAATCAGCCCCAGAAACTGCAAAATGTTTAGGTGAATGTCTTTCTTGTAGAGATAGCTGGAGTAGATATTAAAGGAAATGAATAGGAAACTAAACTAAATTTAGCAATCTTTGCCCTTGGTATGTATTCCCCATAGAAGCCGTGTCCCGTCCAGGGATCTCTGAGTGAAGAGCTGGTTAGAAATCTGAAGTTCTTATCTCAGTGTGTTCATAGGAAATTTGCTTAGCAGTGTGCAGAGTATTGCTAATAAAAAGTAAAGGTTTCCCCCTTTTTTCTCAGCTACCTGAGCACAATAAATATTAGTTTTCTTAATTATCAGGAGTTTTCATTTTCATGGAGACATTACATGATAGGAAGTGGAGACACAGTCCATGTAACTGCAAATGGGAGAAGCAGTATGTATAAAGCAATCAGTGCAAAACAGTTTGAGACACTATTTATTTTTATTCTCAGTTCAACAATTTATTATGCTTTTAACAGGAAAAATATGGACTTCTAGCATTTATTTTTTTAAACAGTTCATTGAATTATGTTGTGGTTTGTCACATAGTCTGTTTTTTATGTATGCTAATTAATTGATGTCTATAAATTACTATATTGTAAAAACAACTGTGTTCAATCTGATAGTTGCATGAAGCATTATTAAGCCTTTTATGAACAATGCTATAAAAGCCTTGTAATTAATACAAGGTTACTTAATTTTAATGATCTAGAAATTCTTCCTTAGTGTTGTATTTTTTTTCTAATAACTGATATTTCACAGGCAGAAGCAATGCTTTAGAAATTCCGTTGTGGATGGTGCTAAGTCAGCATGAAGTGGAAAACATTTGAATTAGATTTCAAGTTGAGGTTCACGGAACTCCTTGTTCCTTTAATACCACACTTTTTATATGTTTGATTCTGGGACAATGTAATTTATTGAACAAGAGGTACATTTTATTAATGTGTGTTTGTTAAAAAGTGTTTGACCAGCGTTTCATATAAATGGAAACATTAAACACATACAAGCATTTAACTAAATAGAAAACCTTGGAAAACTTTTCTTTCTGACCCTCCTTTAGAAGATGTCTCCAGGGTAACTGAACTTGGCTTTATGAAAATAACAGAACAAATTCAGTGTTGAATTTTATACAAATCTTCTCTCAGGTCTCGTAAGTCTGTGGAATGACCTTAGAGATATTGGTATCAAACCACCCATTTAATTTCAGGAATTCTAGGAGCTCACAGAGAAAAGTGCTTTCAATAACTACTAAGCTTATTTTCAGCAAAATCACAGTAAGAGGAGACTAGGTTTTATTCCAGAACTCTTTCAAAGCATTGACACAAAAAGAAATTAAAATGCCTGGGGTCTTTACTATAAACTGGGGTCCATCTCGGTCATGAAGCATCTTGTGGGCACCTGTGCAGATGGGGGTGATGGGAAGAGAGTCTTTCTCAAGAGTTTATTTTTGAAGCAACCTAGGTACTAACTCCAGCTCATATACTAAGAAAAAAAATCTTTAACCTTTGCAACTTGACCAGACTGCCTAACAAATCATTATGGTGTTTTGTTTCTTCGGTAAATTTTCATCAAGGTGAAGACAAAGCCAACATTTACATCTTAAAATAGAAATAAATGACCTAAATGTCTATTGAATTCTAATAAAATTAGTGCTAATTTCAATGCACCTGGCTTTTTTCATATACACATTACATTTCTAGTTACTGGCAATGTTGAGCTCAATACCACTGCAGGTTCTGACAAACGGATAGAATCAATAATGCACTTTTCTAAATTAGATTCTGCTACTATAAAGAAAGATCTTCATGCATTAATGTTTTGAGCCAGGTTTTTTGTGTTTCAAGGAAAAAAAAGTGCTGATTGTCATTCACTTTAATTGGTAATGAATTATTCACTAACTCCTGATCCTTAAAAGTTGAAAGTCGGGACAAGAAATAAATAAATAAAGAATGGAAAAAGGTACTTTAAGTTGATTAGGTCTACAATTACACTGAAGTTAACAGAGCTACTTTACTCCATCAGTTTCATTGCAGTCTCTGTTCTCTAATTTTGACAATCTTGGATACACAGGCACCAGTCTAATAAATTAACTTTGGGGCATCTGGACACCTGTGAGATTGCAGTAATTAATATTGCAAAACTGTAGCCATGATATGGGCTGTTCAGTGTGGGACCAGGGAGAAAGCAAAAGTGATACTTTTTCAAATTAAAACTGATTTCAGTCACTTTATCCCTGTCATCTCCACAGAGCTGCAGGTAGGAGTGTAACCTGGTGCCAGAGCCCCCTGTGACTGGTAGCAGTGGATGTGTGTCCATAGCCACATCTCAAATCTGCCTCTTGCCCTGGACTGTGGGCTCTCTGTGGGCACTGCAGCGCTGAGCAATCCTTCTCTCAGGAACTGGGCAGCAAAGGGCTCCTGGAGGGGAACCGCTTTTGTTTCACTCCCTTTACAGTCTGTTGCTTTCTGGATTTTGGCTCACACGGGAGCTTCACTGATCCTCTCAGGCCTTGTCATTAGCTGCACTGGGGAGTGAGGTAGTTCATAAATCCACTGCTGAAACAGGATGGGCAGCAGGCACAGGAATCAGCCAGGAGACAGGAAGGACACAAAGGGAACAGCGACTCCATGGCACATTGCAGAACGCATGTTAGCACCCTATTTTAGTAAGGTTAAACATGAATCCATGCAAGTTCCTTCAAAATAAAAATTCTTCCTACAGCATTAATAGGATGAGGTTTTAGAAGTGATTTCAGTGAGTCTTCAGGTTTGAAGCTTTCCATGTAATAGGAAATGACACCTGAGAGAGCAGGGTGGTATTATTCCCAAGCCCCAACCCTGCTCTGGCCAGTCTTTGCCTCCAGCTCATCTCAACATCCTTGACTGCATTGTGTTAGTTGTTTGTTATGATGGGATGTTTTGCTCCCTTCAGACCACTATGAAGTCCCTTTTTACCCGAGCATCTCAACTGTGTGTGCTCCAAGTGTCATGAGTGAGGGCTGTTTTCTCTCCATTGAACCCCAGACCTGCACCTCCCCAAGGATCTGTGGCACTGTCCGTGCAGTTCCTTGACACAGTCAGGAATCAGTTCTTGTCACAATGCCTTATCTTCCCATGGTGTACTATTCAGTTCTGCAATATTCAAGCAATTCTGTATACAGCCAGAATCGTTGGTTATTTGGCTGTTCAGTAAAGAGTCATTGCTGAACTTCTGCTTTCTGACAGAATGAAATGATCTTTGCTATCGAGACGTTAACGTATCAATTTAGCTCTATCTTAGCCTTGGTTTCTGCAGGAATTTCTTAAACAGTACCCTGCAGGCACTGCAGAGACGTTTGATGACATTAATATAATCATAGACACATAAAACCCAAGTTATTGATTTTGAGGAAGAAGAAAATTAAGATAAAACCCCTGCAAAGAAACTTACTTTTATCTGCTCCAGGAGCAATTTGCTGTTGGACTGACTATACTTCCCTTCTAAAGCATCAGTCTTTCCTATGAAGCTTTGGTAATGAACAATTTAGCCATTTTTATATTATTATTTTTCTAATAGCAGTTAATGTATTTTTTTTTTAATAACTCCTGAAATTTGAGGTTTTTTACCATTGCTGGAAATGACCTGATTAAAGCATCCAAAAGGATTCTGACTTGAAATAGTCTGCAAAACAGACTGCTTTGTGCTTTTAAATATATTCTCCAAAGTCAGTGGGAACTTCTGTTCACATACAAAAGAGAAAATCGCTGTGTTTCCGTGGATATGAAAATTAGGTAGCATTTTGTCATGACTCTCCAGTACCTCCAACCTAATTATCTTGACCTGTCTTCAAACTTCACTTGCAACCTCTTATTTCCAAAATGCAGTCACCTTCTGGGAATAGGATTGGATGCTTGAAACTATTTCCTGAAGCTACAAAACAGATAAGGCAAAAGGCCACCACTGTGCTTTCCTAGAGTCTGGGATGGAAGCTAGAGGACAGGGGAATATAACAGGTGATTTAGCTGAATCTCAGGAATAAATCTCTAATAGTTTGTTAGAAAACGAATAATTGTGTTTTATTGTAAGATGATATAGGTCTGTATGTTGGAATAGATGCCTGTGAGATTTAAAAATGCATAGAAACACAACTATCTGAGTAAAATAAGTATTCTTTGCAAAGATGGATGGCACATTTAGGGTACTCTCAAGCCAATACAGCAACATCAATCCGCAAAACATCTGAGGTTTTTTTCAGTTGTAGCAATTCTTTATTGTTTCTGTCTCCTCTCTCATTTTTATCATGAGAGTACAGTAAAAGCTTTATAAGACAAGTTTAAGTTTCTACTTTTAAAAGGATTCTTTTTTCAACAATTAGTGCTTATGGGAAAGCAATCTAGGAAAGAACAATATCATTTTCCCCTTTACTCCCTTCCCCCCATGGCTCTTCCTTTAAAAATGATGGAACCCTAATCTGTGCTCTTTAGAGTAGAGGTAATGAAATTACAGAAAGGATGTGAAAAGTATCTGTGAAGGTAAGCTAATACTTTCCATTGTGTAAGCCACAGATATACTGCCTGAAGACACACAATATGAGAAAGTTAAAGGAAAGAAATCAATATGAGGAAAGATTTTATTTTTCATTTTGGTTTTAGAGATCCATTTGGCAAAGAGTTACTTAAGAACTATGCTTAGGTCCATTTAATTCATTCTTAATTCATCTTTATTTTCAAGATCTCTGACCTGCCAAATAAATAACTCGTCTTATGCAACTGCAATATGCTTATTGAGTCAGTGAGATCCTGCCCTAGCCTTTCTAATGCCCAAAGTCCTGGCCTTGATATTCACTGCTGATAGGGATATTTGCATCTGTGTGCTCCTGGTTTGTTACCCAATGCTGCCTCTAAGATGTCGGTTTACTGCTGTTACCATGACACTTCCTTCTGGTCAGGTTTGTTCCAAAGAAAGTTATACAGCATTTTAGAAACGAAAAATTAATTTCTAACCTGTTTTGATGTCCATTCCGATATTTGGCATTCTCAAATATTAAACATATAACACACCATTTTTCTGTGTGTTTTTAGGAAGAAAGTGGGCTTTTTCATATATTTCAGCCCAAATGACTCTTCCTTTGTCTTATTTTTAAACTGGCAGTTTGAAACAATAGAACCAGTAGTTCTGTCCTGCATGTCTCTGTGTGTGTATCTCACAAGCAGGTACATGTGTATCCCACAAACAGGTCAAAGTGTACTCACAAAATACACAAAAGTGTATTCCACAAACATTTTCAGGCACATTTCCAGGCATTTAAGTGAGATACTTTAACCAGAGCAGTACCCACAGACACAAACCTGCTGTACCTACACATCATTCATGGGACACGACTGATCACTGCATATCCTTTTACAGTGTGGTTCTCTCAGCCATCTGCCTGCTTCTGGGGTGTTGTTTTTCATTCTGAGCCCCTGGAGGGATGTGACCCTGCTGCTTTTTGAGGCTGCTGTCTTTTTATTTTCAGGAATCCCTCTTTTCTATTCTATTTTTGTTTTATCTGGCCTGGTTTTGTCTTCATCTGAACAGTGAACGCATTAATCTCCTATCCTTTGAAACTCCTATCCTTTGAAATCTGTAGGCTTGTTCCCTGTAGTGGAATTCCTTCAGTCATCAAACCCTGCAGGAGAATTTGTATTTAGTATTGACAACTTTAGTGGGCTGTCATTTGAGCCTGTGGCTCTGTGGTCCCTACTTCACCTGTCCATTAAAACAGCCTTGTTCCTGGCCATTATTTTTTCAGTCTCCACAGTTATGCCAAAAATGTATTCTATAGATGCCTTCGTTCTGTGTGTGAATTATCAAGGAAGATTTCAAGTAAACTGGAAAAAAACATTTTCTGGTCATTTGTCTCTCAAATATAGGCTGTTTTTTTGAAATTTCATTTAAAATAGTTGAATGGTTTACGAATACCTGTTAGGTAATTAAATTTACAGGGGAAAAAATGAAATTAAATGGATATATGATTGAGCTTCTGGGCTTTCACAGTACTTCTCCTCTAAAGCCAAACAAAATGCTGCATGCATATTAAAAATAGTGAACTTGATATGCCACCACCACGGCTGTTTATATTTATATTGTTTATGTTTATATTTATGGATCAATATGTTAATCAGTCTTGGCTTCAGAGAAGATCTGGAGCACAGCTTTGATGCAATGCTGCTCACAGCCCAAGTGATGTTTGTGTTCTGTTCATATTCAACTGAATTGACTTTCAGAGTTTTATGGATACAGTTACAAATTAGTGTTGAGGTTTCATATAGCTGTGAGAAAGATGTTGGATTTTTGCTATAAAAACATTTGGTTAGGATTTCGGAGTAATAAGCAGCTTTTCTTATGCTTGCTTGTGTTTATGGTTTTAGAATATTGTCTTATTCCAGGGTGCTAGAAATTATCTCAGGCTCATCTCCTGTGGAGATTAAATTTCATTTAAATCTCTGGAATTTTTAGTCAGTCCAACCACAGGTTGGACATTGATGTGTATTGGAAAATAAAAGGCCAAAAGTGCTACTATGCAGCATCAAGGACTGCTGAAACTTCCTGCTAGAGCATAAAAATGTAGATTTTTTTAATGCATTTTTTGAGAATGAGATGACCATGTAATTAGATATTCATTAGCAGGAAGTCTGCAGGTTTTTTAATCTTCCAAATACTGATCTATATATGTCTTTCACAGGAGAATCCCTTCAAAGAAAGGATTGTGGCGTCTTTCTCAGAAGATGGAGAGGGGAGCCTGAGCTTCAATGACTTTGTGGATATGTTCTCCGTGCTCAGTGAAATGGCTCCCCGAGAGCTTAAAGCAATCTATGCCTTTAAGATTTATGGTACTGTGTGGGGCTGCTCTGGTGTGCTTTTTGTGTTGGAGTAAAATGAGTGGGACTCTTGGTGATCTTTGGTTCTTCTATTGTTTAGATTTTAACACAGATAACTTCATTTGTAAAGCAGACTTGGAAGAAACGCTCAATAAGCTGACCCGGGAAGAGTTGACAGAAGAGGAAATCACTCTGGTTTGTGAAAAAGTGATAGAAGAAGCTGACATGGATGGTGATGGGAAATTAGGATTTGCAGATTTTGAAAACATGATTTCCAAGGCACCGGACTTTCTCAGGTATTATTTTAAGAAAAGGAGAGTCTCTTGCATACTTCCAGGTATTTTTCTAGGATATTACTGTGCAGTCTAATACAAGAAGCGACATAAATATTTTACTAGAGAACAGACTAGAGGATGACTTCTTACCTAACTCAGTTTATTTTTATAGGGCATATTCCAGTTCTCTCCTGACTTAAGACTACGAGCTCAATGACTTTTAATTATCACCTTTGCTGCCCCTCCACTCCTGTTGGCGTGCTTCAGGAAAATATCTTGATCTATTATCAGCTCAAATTCATATTTTTCTTAAGCCTATAACAAGGATCCCAGCTGTCTGCATAGGAATGTGTGTAAATATTGTATACATGTTACAAATATACATGGCAACATATCAATCTCTTTGCTGAGACAGTGAGAGTGTTTTTTGAAGAACTTTAAAGTGTCCTGCAGAACACAGAACAGTATTTCTTTCATGAATGAAATTTCTGAGCAAAGACATTAAAGGGTTTGACAATAAAGTAGGAGCACATGATTCCTGTGAACCTAGAGAAACATCAGCTTCTGGAGAGGAGACACTCAAAGTTAATGTGAATGTCTTTTATACATTGCTGGTATTCCTTGACTAATCAAGTGTATCAACGGAAACCCTTTTAGAACAAGATACATATCATCATTATGGTGAGGCTCAGCTCAGTAGGTATTCTAGTATTTTGTCTACAGGTATTTCCAGCTAAGAAAACATTTTCTTTATACTGCTATCCATATAGAAGCTGCTGGGGTCAGGTAGAGTTTCCTTTAATCAATCAAAAGGCTCTGCTGCACCTACAAATCCAGTAGAGAACAGCGATCGAATGTGAAGTATTGAAGGCAGATCTGAAGATTCAGCAGAAGCTGCAGTTTCAGAAGTTTCCTGTGCCATGACTGACTTTACTGCTGTGTGTAGAGGCTTGCAAACTGCTGACTGAGAATTCCAAGCTGAGGATGGTGTGCAGTCCAGTCATTTCCTGAGAAAGTTGCAGAGAGGAATGTTTGCCAGTGGAATGGCTGTCACAATTATTCTTCTTTTCCAGTTTTGTGATGTTTTGGGAAGATGAGGAAATGAGTGAAAATCACCGAGTGCTGGGTATTCAGCAGGGCAAGATGATGAGTAAAATGTGGGATGAACTGAGATGTGAAGTATTATAGATTAGGTAAGAGAAAGGACCCATGAAATCGAAGGACAATGCTACCAAGTATTGGAAGACTGAGCATCCAGTTGCTCGGTTTAAACACCTGTACTTGGATCCATGTTTGTGACAGGTATCTCCTTCATGGTTCAGATGGCAATGTGCGTGTTCAAGGCAGATGTTTGACATCACTGGCTTCAAGAGAAATCATAACTTCCCCCTCCTTTCAGGTTCAGGAGTTTAGCTGGGTCATGGGATTCATCTCTGAAGTCCTCAGGCCTAAGAGTTCCTGATAACATAAAAAAGGGTCTCCTTCCACCTCCTAACCAAAACACTGGTTTAGAACCTCTTAGCAGGCAGTTTCTATATAACAGCAGCTTCTATAGGGATAACAGTACAAAGAAAACCATTTTTTAGCTTGAAATACATGTAAAGAAAATATTAGAATCTCTGAAGAATCTGATGCTTCTCATGGTTCAGCAACATGCATCTTTGAAGCTGTATTGGAAAATGAGAGTGTTTTGAAAAAAAGTCTCAGAGTTGAGAAGCAAAAATGTAGGTTCTCTAGTTTGGTTCCTGTTTTAACCAGAGTTAACAACTGCAGGAAAAGAAAGTGACAGGGTCATGAGACCACTTTTATCCAAACTGATCTATATGGAAGATTTGGTACCTCTGCCTTACTGTGGTTTGCTGTTCATTTTGCCTGTAAAGGTATTTTGTTTCTTTAGGATATTGTTAGTCCTATTTTTCCTGTATGCACTGCATCACACACTGACATATTTGTTAGTACTGAACTTCCTGTTCTGAGGAACTTATTCTAATTTTTAAAATACTGTATAAATATTGCGTTCTAAAGAGGGAGAGTGATTTGGCTTTTGGAATGGGATCCATTGAAGTTTAATAATGATAGGTACACCAAAGTCTGACTGGGACTGAACCTGAACAAGCACTCTGTGGCAGTAGCCAGTGCCTGCAGCGCGTGACAGACTTTGTGACATGGGAGAAGAGTGCAATTCCTGAAGCTGATCTCTCACCACAAAAAACCCAGTTCCTGCTCATGAAGTTCAATTGTGCTGTAGCAGTCTTGGACACGTTACCTATTCATTTACTGAAACAAGGCTTTCTTGTATCTTTGTGAATTAATCTCCAGCTCTATTCTTGGCCTCTTATTTTCTTCTCTTCTGATTCTTCAGCTGTAATGGTTGTCTTAAGTGATAGCCTAGGGCTGTGTGCAGCCAAAGGGCAGGCAGGGCTGTGCAGCTTCACTGGGTAATCTAATACAGAGCATGCAAAGCACAGGAAGTGTCTTAAAAGCAGATCACCAACCCTATATGCCACTGGTAAACTGACCTAGCTTCTTGCTATTGCAAAAATATATAAAAACATGTTTTCACCTACAATAAATTGTCCATTTGAAATCTTAAGCTGACTCATGGAAGAAATACCAACCCATCAATGTCCAGAGACAGTCACTATTTCATTTGGTTTTGCCTACCTCCACTTTTTGTGCTCAGTTGAATGCATTCCAGAATTTAAATTCAAGAAAGCACAAGAGTCTAATGATTTACACTTCCAGCAGCTCAGCAGCTGTTAAAATGAAACACCTAGGAGCCAAGCAATAGACATACTGAAAATGATTGCCAGGGAGCAATTGGAGATGCTGGGTAACTGCAGTTTGCCGGGATTTTGCTGTGAAGCCATGGGCAGTCAATATTTCTGAAGATCTGATCCCAGAATACCATCCTGGCACCTGGTATGGGAGCCTTCTGAAAATGCTGAATAACTTACAAGGCCCCAGATGATTTTGATCTATAGTAAAGGATTTCTCACTCTATTCTTTTCCTTTTCTCCCCACCAAAGCCACCTCTTCATATCGTAAAAGGAGGAAATGTAGGATTCCAGGCAGTTAAGTTTTATCCCTGGCTCTGCCATTGCTTGAGCAGGTAATCTGTATGAGGCCATAGGACACTCTGTTCTCTCTCCTTCCTACATGGGACCAGTGCTCACCCAGCTTGTGACAAACATTGAGAACTTTCATCCAGCTGTAAATTATCATCATCATTAACATGAGATTTGAAGTTGCTGAGGAGTTGCTGAGTTTTTTCTGTGGAAAACCTTTGAAGACCAGATTCTTATAGCAATGTGCACTCAGGTTTTAAAGTACATTTTTTACACGTGTTGGGTTTTTTTTCAGCTGTCACATTACCATGCCTACTTAACATACACAGCAGGCATTAACTTTGGCACCATGATCCAGGCTTTGACCTGGTACGAACTGATGTTCATCCACTCTACATTGACTGATTTTCCTTATCTCATCACTCCTTTCTCAAACCTTTACTTAATGACCCTGTGTAGGTTTAATCTACAGACATCCTTTGCCAGCTTTGTCAGGCAAATGTGCTGCTGTCAGGCAAATGAAGATGCAGTAAAATCTGTTGCTTGATTTGCGCTGCTGTCATTGAGGAATTTTTTCCAGACTAGAAGAAAACACTGTTAATCATTAACCAGGGAAGATCTATGCAGCTGGCTGTTATCCCAGAGGCTGGAGTAAGCTGTAAATGATCATGACAGTTACTAGTTCAGAAAATTTGATCCCAGTAATTTTATTTCACTCAAAATTGTTATCATTAAGAAGCTGCTTGTAGTTTAATGGAAGCATTGGCAGTTTGAGCTGGCACTAGCTAAGTGTTCTGTTCTACAAGACTGGTCACGTTTTCCACAGGAAATTGTTTTATAAATCATCCTGGAAGTTTCAGCTTATTTGAATGCCTGAGGGTGAAGCATGCTGTAACAGTGTGTAATGGGGTTTGAGAGGAATACAGCATCAGTAATACCTGGGAGCTGCCAGAACGAGGCAGGGAAACAACACATGAAACAAGATGATAGCAGTGGAAATGCAGTTCTGAAACCTTTGTGGGCCTTTGCCCATGCACCACTTCGTGTTCATGTGACTCCAATCCTACCAAATGCTGAAGTAAAGGAAGGTCCCTTATAGGGAATGTGCTTCTCATAAAACTGTCCCAACATGCAGATTAATTAGTTCTTAAGGACTAATATTAGAACTAGTGACTAATTGTCAAGAGATGCTTAGCAAAGAAACAGTGGAAGGGAATAATTTCTGTCAGTGTTTTTCACAGAGTATTTCAGTTGCTTCTTAGTAAGAAGCTGAACCTTCAAAGGCCAAAATGACACTCTGATAAAAATAGAATTTTTTTATCCGAACAGCTTGCTGTTCAGATTACACACTATGAATAAAGAAGAAATATTTCTTTAGCTCTATCGTTGTACATTAAGAGTTTCAATTGAAATTTTGGATATTCAAAATAGAAATAGATTTCCAGTTAGGTGGATTTGGGTGGATATTTTTTAGGAGTCATGCTTCCAATATTTTCATGTACAATGTTATGGATTTTTAGCTCCTAGATATTGCCTATATGGGTGTTAAATTCTTAAGAGCTTGGATTAATATGGACAAGACATTTCTTGAATTGTGAACAAGATATTTATAATTCTTTCATTTAAAAAACCTTAGTGCCAGTAAACTATTTGCATCACTATCTGCTTTCTCTCATAGTACTTAGGCTGGTGTGCATATCTATGCTATGTATTACTGTCACCCAGATTGAATAAATTCCTAGAGACAAAGGACCTGGGGACCATGGTGAATATGAAATTTTATCTCCTCCAAATACATACCACAAACTTCCTTTAGTGAATTTCTGATTCAAATCCAATGCTGTAATTAAGTTAGAGTATTCTTTTTAGTAAAACAAAATCCAAAAATTGTGCATCCAGAACCCTTCAGCCTCTCAAATGTTCCAAAAAGGTTTTCTTTCAGTGTAGGCAACAAAATTACAGAATTTACTTACAAAAATACATAATAATCTCTTCTAATTTTAGTCAGTCAAGAAAGAAACTTAGAGTTGATACTGTCATGGCAGAGAGCAGAGCTTGCTGCCTATGGACAGAAAGATTTCACCACACCCTCTTTAAATTGTCTCTCCCTGTCCTGCTGAGATGCTCAGGAGCTCTTCTGCAGATGGTGGCAGTTAGAAGAAATTCTGCTTGCCTGTATCACAGAGCAAATGGAGGATAACAATCAGGATCCCTGTGTCCCAAGAAGAGAAACAACTTTACCTGCCTAGTTTGTCTTGTTTAGAACCCAAATGCTGTGCCCTAGCAAAAGCACCACTGGGAAATATTTAGTTCTCCTCTACATCCAATAAATTGGGCAATTTACACTTGATTTAATCCAGTATTGAGCTTGGCCCCTGAGCTAAAATTTTCAGAAGATGGAATTTTCCCCCATGAAATTTAAATCTTCTCAAAGCATGAAGGAAGAAAGTAAATTTTTTTTACACAGCACCTTCTTCAGTGTACTTTAAGGAAAACCTTGTGCATTGTGCCAAATGTGTTTGTACATCTTAATCTTTTTCTTTCCTTTGCAGTACTTTCCACATAAGAATCTGAAGATACTTCTGCCAGTCCAGCCTTTCTGAATCTCAGGCACTCCGGGGGCTTTTGTCCTCTAATGAGGGCTTCTTAGCAGTCAGCAGAAAGTACTGAAATAATTCTGGTCCCCAAAGAGACAGAAGCATCATGTGATCTACAGGATATTTGGAACAGTCACATTTTTATCTTCACTGCTGGCCAAGCACTCTGGCAAAGATGGTTGGTTGTTGGATTGTGGTTTTTCTTTTTTCCCCCTCCTTTTTTTAACAGTTGGAATCAGAATATTATTAAAGGTATTTCCACATAGTTTTTATATTTATGAATATTTAATACTGCTCTTAAAAGTGCAAAAAAAAAAAAAGAGAGAAAGATTAGCTTTGGTGTTTTTCCAAGAGTATTTGAAAGAAAGCACGGGCCTTAAATAATGAGATGCCTCTATCACTGTGTTGTACAGCTGGGGATCTTGCATGGAAAATATCTGAGGTGGAAGAACTGCTGTCAAGATCAAGCTCCCAGTGTTGAAGACAACCACAGCCCAAGTTTGCCTTTCAGCCACTGAAATGGCGACTGCTGGGTTTGGTGCTTACCTTCAACCAATATTTTATGGATTGTTGTGTCCTTATAAAACTTGAAATATTTGCCTTTTGTATATGATAACTGTGTATGTGATTAATTTCTTCCCAAGATAAATGTTAAAACTGTGTCCTTATTCTCCAAGGGGCTCCTGCATTTTACTCATTCTATGGGCTAATAATGCTGAATGGAGGGACATGGTCATCTGGAACTCATGAAGAAGTTGAAGAAGCACAGAAATACTATTAAGGACATGAAAAGACATTTTCTTTCTAAACAAGCTATGCAATCTCTCCCATAAAATGCATGAATGCAGTTCTATGTTTCTCTTTCCCCTCCAGCTGGAAATCAGCTAGATCTTTTTGGTTTGGTTTTTTTTTACTTCCAGTATTGTTTAGGTACTGGGGCCTGAAGACAATCATATGTGTATTAATTACTGTTCTAACAGTCAATAGAAGGGCTCTGTCACTTACATGGCTTCTGTATCAAAGTCATCACAATTAAAACTTTTGAAGCATTCTGTTCTGCTTTGAAAATTTTTAGGCTGACCACATACTAATTTCCTTTCTGATCATTATTCCAATTACTACAAAGTTCAATCTTTCAAAGGATGAAATGTGTTATATAGAAAGTTGTTAAAGTAGAGAACTAACCTTTTTATCATTTCTGTAGGGATGATGATGCTTATCTACCTTGGAAACACTTCCGTGTGGTGAGCTTGCAGGGTAGCTTGCTGTTCAGATTACACACTATGAATAAAGAAGAAATATTTCTCTAGCTGTATGGTTGTATATTAAAAGTTTCAATGGAAATTTTGGATATTCAAGGTATACAGGACAATGAAAATGACACTTCTGTGTTAGTAATAACGTTTCTTTTTAAATTTATATCTTAGACTCATCATGATCATGATGTTTATAGCATTTAAATGCTTCCTCCTACTGATTTCTGTTTAGATAAAGGAATTAAAACCTGAATTCCCTTACCCCAGTTAAAATTAACAGAAATCAATCCTAATATTCAGTCCTGATTGAGTAAAAAGAGATTTGAGCCTCTTTTTCATTTTGAGCAGATTAAGTTAGATCTATTGGCTGATTCAAACTATGTGCAAGACATTGGCATTGAGAGGGATTATGTTCAAATTACTTCCTATTAATTGAAGTATCAGCCTAATTTTTATACAATTTATTTCAAGAGAGATATTTAATCTTGGGAACCTTGTGAGGTGTGTAGGAGGACGTGATTAGGATGTATTGTAAAATACCAGGTGGCAAGATTCTGCATCAGATTATCCAGACAAAAAGGACCTGGTGCTGATGACGTAGGTCAGTTCCTTTTGACATCAACGTCCTTCTGTGTTTTCAGATTGTTTTTAGCTAAAATTCCTGTTTTTGAATGACACAGTGTGTCATTCCTTGGGTGCATCTTAAAGGAAGAGTTGCCTTGGAATGTGCTCAGTGTGTTGTTTTCCTGTGTCCTCCCTGACCTAAATGTCACAAAGCAGTTAAGAGACACTTGAGCTTGCAGCCAGATGTTTGACCTTGGAGTCATCCACCTGAGCTGAGAAACAAAGAGAAAAAGAAATTAGGAGCACATTGTGAAGAAATATTCCTGTCCATAGAGACGAGTTCTTGCAGAATACTGCAGACACAAATGTGTGCAGCTCTCCTAACTGCCTTTATTCTTTTGACTTATGTTCATGTGCTGTAACAAAACCCAGAGCAACATTGGGTGTCCCTGGCGTTTGAGAGAGATCCAAATACTTCAGCACTGCCTGGTGGTGGGTGAGTAGTTACAGCACCTGATGGCAAAGGTAAGAGATGGAGTTCTGAAGAGCTCTGTATTTGCACTTTCTTAGTTGGCTATAGTTGGATGGTCAAAGTTTTCTTACAGCAACACTGTTGAGTGAGTAGTTCAATGTGATGCAAATGTATCCTGTCAGGAGGTACCAAACCTTTGGCGATTGTGTTACTGGCACAATCTAACAGATCCTCTAACAAGTGTTTCTTCAACCAGCCTTACTCAAAAAGAACTATCAGGCCATGCAAAAAGAAACTGAAGCAGTAAAAGAGGTTTAGATTTAGAACAGTTTTGGATTTAGCCAAAAAGCAAAAGGACATACATTTTGAATTGTATAAAATTGTTAAATGTGAACAGACGTTACTATATTCCTTCAAAAATGGACAAAGAAAAATGAAAACCATTACCTAAAGCCTCTATTAAAATAGCTCTACCTGTGTGTTATCTCTCCTTTATGTACTGTTAAAGCACCTTGGGGACAAAATGACTCATGAAAGTAAATAAAATGGTATCAAAAAGTAAGAAATAACTTGGTTATCTGAATTGTTGTTTTAAGGAAATACTGTAAGCCAAGATTTGCAACAGCCTTCGGGCCAAAATCTGATCTGCATTACTTCCACATTAATCTCCGGTAACTGCTGACTTCAGTGGAATTAACTCATGTCTGTAATTGGATCTGTGTTGGGGAAAGTACTTGAGGTTTTGCTGCAGTTTTTGTGCCCTCTCATGCCCTTTTAATGTAATCTTAAAATGCTGAATGCTCTTTCCTTAACCAATAACCACATGCTCCTCTTTGTCAACAGGCTCTCTGTTGGAATCTCTTGCAATTTCTTGCAGCCACAGAGGAACAGTCTCCTTTCCTTTTCTCCCCAGGGCTAATTTTTATCTCCTTCTACATGTTAGAGGTGCTTACAGTGAAACCTCACAAGGTGGCACCACACCACTGTAGCAAGTTATAACTTCATAATTTCATTTAACTGCTTAAATGTCCCTGAAATACAGGATACTGTAGAGAATCTATGATGCCAGAAACAGAAATATGAAACTGTGGTTAATTACTGGTTTTAAAACTGTAAGTAATTACAGAGAAAGTTGTTTTGTTTTTTTTTCCTCAGCAGCATATTAATAAAAATATGTTTTAATAAAGTCCCTGAAGACTGAAATGTTAAAAATTAAGAAGGTATTTTCTTGCTGAAACTCTAAAAACTCATATTCTAGACAGTTGAATAGGTTAAGATTATATTCTAAAATAACAGAATATAATGTAGGTAGTGTTTTTGTTGTGGATGGGAAATATTACACTTGTCAGCTCAGAATCCCCAGTAAATCAATTTGGGCTGAAATAACAGCAGGATTAAGAAGAGTTTATAATGTTATTGCCCAATACACCTCGTTTGGGACAGACAATGGAGTGAAATTTGATGAGGAAGACATTAAAGATAATAAAATTATAATTGTTCATGTCCTTAGGAAGCCATGCATCTGAGACAGAAGTACAGGACACAGTGAACAGATGTTCTCCTCTTTTGTCTGTATCATTTTGCAATTTTGAGTGTCTTGTAGAGAGGTTAGTGACACCGAGTGACTATGAAATTCTCGTTGGTGGGGAAAAAGAGGAGACTGTTCTTGGTAGAATTCAAAGAGCATCAGCATTTCAGGTAAAAGTGCCTTTATTTAACTGTAAATTCTGCCATTCTTGTCTGTAAGACATTTTACAGTTTGAACTCCAAGTGAAATTCTCCACTGCCCTTTCCCTTTGCCTGTCTCACATTGGCAAGGGCAGTGAGCAGCCCAGGTGTGTCAGCCCTGGGTGCTTTGCAGTTGCAATGTAGATGAGTCTTTCCCTCTGCTCTTCTCAGTCAGGATCTTCTCAGAGCCAGATGTTTTTCTGCATAAATCCCTGACTCCTGTTCTGTCCATTCTGCAGGTACAGGATCAGTGGCTGTCGAGTGTGTGCCCTGCAGCACAAGGCATCATTTGTACCCTGCTCTCCAGTTCCTGCGCAGGCAGATTGGGGCCGGATGTGCCTGCAAATGTAGGGCAGAGTGGTTTAACTCTGCTGAAGAGGGCTGTGGGCACCAGGCCAGCCTCCTCCTTTTCTTACTGTAACTTTTCTCCACTGAAATCAGTGGATGTGGCAGCCTGCCAGGAGCAAGGCAACTCATTGCTGTGGCCTTAATCACAGCTTGGGCAATTCAACAGGGATCAATCTTGCCCTGTGCTCTGCACACTGTCAAGCTGTGGGGAGTGGTAGCTGCTGGTTAAATGATAGACTTTGGTCTGGTCCCTCCTGTAGAGCAGAAAGCAGGTACAAGGTGTCTTTGTTTCCTTGATGAAAATGGTTTCCAGTTCAGTCTGGGAAAGTATTCATCTGTCTAGAAGCCAGATTCAGCTTTTTCCTAGGCCTCTCATCCCCAGTGGTTGTGGCCCATTCCTCACATCACCCCAGAGACAGCACTGATAGTGAGTTCATGCTGATCATTAGTAACCTTTTTTAGCCTCTAATACTCAAGGTTACTTCAATGGCACTTAGAAATAAATTGATATTCACCAGATTTTCCCCATCCCAGCTGAAAGGAAATGATCTCCTACTTAGACATCTGCTTAGAGAATCAGAGAATCCCAGAATAGGCTGAGTTGGAAGGGACCCATTGGGATCATTGAGTCCAGCTCCTGACCCTGCACAGAACACCCCAAGAGTCACACAAGGTGCCTGAGAGTGTTGTCCAAACTCTTCTTCAAGTTTGTCATGTTTGGTGCTGTGACCACTTTGTCACTGTGGACTCGTAGGACCTGAGAGGGAAGTGATTGTTGGTATTTTAAGCAAAATGGTATTTTGGGTTTTCCAAAAATGATCATGCTTTCTTTTTCTTCATACAGATATAAAGTTCATACAAAAAGCTGTAGATTCAGAGAGAATTCCCTCTAGAAGAAGTTTGAAACTGAAAGACTGTTTTTGTTCTGCCTAAACAAATAGGTTAATTGATGTGTATATTCACAGAAATAAATGCAGTACCAGGAAATTCCATGAGGCCTTTCATAAGTTTAAAATTTTTCATCTCTTTTATGGTGATTTTAGTGACTATTGTTCTTCTAATGATATAACTAAATATGATAGGAAGGATAGAAAAATTCCCTATTGTAATTCCCCACATCCTCATAATGACAGTAGCATTAGAAATTGCATTCACAAATCTCACTTACTATACATCTTTAAATTTTGGCTTTCTGTGGAATTTACTGGCAAATATTCCTAGTGGAATGACTTAGTCCCACGTCTCAGTAATAATTCTCAGTATTTTTTCCATTTCCAGTTATCTCCTCTAACTGAAAAAGCAGAGGGAATAATTTGTGTCCAGTGATGATAATGTGTTTTGAGGTATTGTCATTCCAAGGAATTCACCAAGTTAAACAGGGGGTTATTAATGCCATAAGCTTGGCCTGAATTGCTTAGAGGAGGTTCTTTTCTCACTGTGATAATTCTGTAGTAGGCAGATATCCTTGGGGGCCAGATCTCCACAGGAGGACTCCTACTCACTTCAGTAGGCAGGCTGATCAGGTCCTTAAATAATATTTTGCTTTATTCAAGCATGGAATGCATAAACAAAAAATCAAAACTTGCAGACAATAAATTATTCTGTTTCTGAAGAAATGCTAATACATAGGCAGAGATGCAAAACATATTTACTGTGAGTAAATTCTCATTCTTTATGAGACAGTATGTAAAATGGAAAGCTTAAAACTTTGTATAACAGATAAGTGAGGGGGAAATTGTGAACTGGTAATTATCTCTAATATGTCCCTTTGATTTTGAAGAGCTTATTAAAATATGAATATAAAATATGAGACTACTGAAAAATGCAAAAAAACTTCCTTAGCCATTTCATCTGTACCTGACACATTTTGTTTGAAAGTCTGTGCTTTACTACACTGAACAAAAAACATTGGAGTTCTCATAAAGAACACAGGCATCAGAGTTCTCACTCTATTTTTATTTCCTGTAAAAGTGTACAGAACTCAGCTAACATTCCCTCTCATTTGCTTGCTCAAAATGAGGACATTGTGTACAGAGAGCCTGAAGACTTCCCACTAATGCCACTGCCCTCGGCACTATGAGTAAGCATTTGACAAAACAAATTCTGGTAAAGCCAGAGGAAATACTTGATCAAACTCCTTCTGGGAAGAAACCTGAGATTTGTAATATCCCTTTGAAAATATCAGTGTGTCCTCTGAAGGTTCACTCTTGTTTGTATCTTGAGCAGAGGTTGGATGGAACACCCAGGGTTTCTGCAGTTCCTCTGTTGTATTCACCTGGAGAATCTCCGTGCAGGGAAAATCGAGCCAATTATCTGAGAAAAGTCAAGCAAAAACCTTGACTGAGTAAAATGAAACTGAGGGGGTTAGGAATGCTGATGAAACCCAGGAAGCTTGATTCAGTGACCTGATTTTGGAATCCTACAAAACCTCCTACCTTTCCTTATCCTATTTACCTAAGATATAAAGCAGGTGGAATTATTTAGTTGATGTCTGATCCAATAATCTACAAATGTGATTCTTCGTGGCCTTTCATCCTTTTTATATTTCACTAAAAAAGGGGAAAATGAAGGGTATGCCAAAGGAAAGACAGTGAAGGTCACTTCCCTGGTCACATCTAATGATTTATTCTGCCCCCAAGCAGGACCTTCAATCACCTCCACCACTGCTGAGGCAGCCAATTTCTAAACTTTTTTATCTTAGAAGGCCATTACATAGGCAGGAGAAAAAGGCAATCAGGGCAATAAATTTTCAATCAAGATTCATAGGTGATTTAGTTTTTGTGAATGGGATCTGCTTTCTATTTAAGACCATCCTTCTTTTTAATGTTTCTGCTAACTGTGATACTGGAGTAGTGTTGCTGGCTGCCTGTTTTATCTTTTTTTTTTTTAACTCATGAAGCAATTTTTATCCTTTCTTTAATGATTTTTGTTAGCTCACAATAGAAGTTTGGGGGTTTGTGTCAGCTTTGATTTATAATTGTCTATGATGCGTAGCAGGGATTTATGATTTGACTGGTTTGCATCTTTTATCTATGAGCATAATGAGCTGCTAAAAGGAATTTGTTTAAACCAAAAAAAAATGTATTCAAATGCTAGTAGCACTGAGAACGGAATTTTGGCCTGATGCTTCTTTGAATGCACATGGTCAGTGAAAGCAAATGAACAGAATGGAAATAGCTACATATGCTTCTGGAATACCCCCACTACTTTGGGATCTGGAGGATAGAAATTCCTCTTCATTGTATTTCTGTCTTCAATCCAGTTGAAATGCAAAAGCAGAGCACTAGTAGATTTTTTTAACAGAGCTTTTCCAAAGTTCACAAGAAGATACAAGATATTTTGGTCAAAATTTTAGATAGATTATGGAAGATGAGCCCAAACTGCTGTGTCACCAGCTTTTTTTTTTCTCTTGGGTGTGTGGTTGCAGAGGTTTTTATCCTGAAGGGTTGTATTTTGTCCATCACTGAACTAGGAACAAGATGTATAGTTTGTATCCAGAGTCAGCCAAAAAGCACAGGAGAGTGTCTAGATACCATGAGAAAGAGTCTTTTCTTGGTTAAAAAAGTTATTCCACTTTAAGTACTATCATTTTGTCTACTTTAAGATCGGTGTAATTACATGTAATTATTGCAATTATGTTTGTCCCCAAAAATGGTCTTTTGGGGGGCTTTTTTCTGTTCTTCTTTTACTTAGGCTTGTTTATTCAGCTGTAACTGCAAATGTCTAACAGTACCTTGAGGATGTCTAAACAGAGAAATAGCAACTATCAAACCATAGTTTGATGTAAGATCCTACCAGAAAGCCTTCGTGCTCAGGGTATCCTCAGCTCCAGCAGTACAGCCATAGCAGCACAACCCTGGACTTAGTTACACGATTACCCTGCCAAAACATTGTATCAGAACTACCCAGCCAGAGCTGGTTCTGCTTCCATGTCAGGCTGCATTGTTCAGTGGATCCCTTAGTTTTATTCTTAACTGGTGTTTCTTGTCTCTTTATCCACTTGGTGCTAGAGCTCGCCACAAGAACTGCCCATATCCTACTCTTTTTCCTCAGGTAACTTTATCACTCCTTCAGGAATTGTATCTCATTTGGGACTGAAGAATCTGGTTTGACACTCAATGCACTGACAGTAAATAAGCCATCTTTGTTGTCCTCAGTAGTCCTTACTCTCAGTTCTTCCACCAGCCTTCTCCCAGCACCCTTGGGTCAGCCTTCTCTCCTTTCTGCTTCCTTTGCAGAATACATCACTGAGATATTCCTTATCTCACCAAAGGCCCTGCTTTGGTGTGTAGATGTTTCATGCAGGAAATAACTGGGTTATGTCAGTACACTGCAATCTTGTGACTGGGTAGCTGTTCTGGTAAATGCTTGAGGTTAACTCAGTGAAGCCCTCAGAAGATTCCAAGCAAAAGTGATTTCAAGAGCTGTTAATGGCTTTGAGTAGGATATCTATTCCCTCACTTTGTGAAGAGCTCCTCAGTGCTCCAAAAGGCAACAGAATGCAGTGTTGTTGGTGTTAGTTGGCACTCCTCACACTGACCATGCATGTACAGTGTTGTCTGACAGGTACAATTGCAAATTTGGCATATATAATTTTAGAAACATTGGGTACAGGAGAGCAGTTGTCTAGATATAAGGGGATACTTTTCTCCTCACCTTTTTTTAAATAACACTACTATTCAGTATCTGCCTCAGTTGGACAGGACTTGGGCTTAGTTTGGCTCCAGATTTAAATGTTTTGACTTACTTTTGAATTTGTATTTCCTCAGTTGTCCATGTACTTCCCGTCTATCTACAAAGCCAAAGCCAGGAGCTCCAAAACAGAAAACCACAGGAAAAGCTGCCCTGGTAATGTTTGTCATGAGCGGAAACAAATAGCAATAGAGATTTCCTGCAAAATAATTTTCATGTGACAAATGTAGCCTAGATTCTAGACCAAATAGTCTGGCTAAATCTCCCTATTTTTAGTTCAGATTATATTAGTTATAGCTTTTTTCTTTTTTTAAAACTACATAGGTGTCTTTCAGTTAACCATCTGTAGGGTTTTTTTATCCCATTCAGGTTTGACCAATACAATTACCCTTTACTAGAATATTTCTTTCTTGAAAAGCAACGAATGGACTTGTTATAAAGTTAAGAATTTAAAAATTAAAAGGATTTGAAAAAAGCTTATTTGCAAAGAGTTGGTGTAACTGTTGTAACTTTTTGCTAATACCTATAAGTATGTTAGGCAGTTCATGGTCCACACCAAAAGAAAAATTCCTGTCCAAAGCATCTAGGCTGGAATTCACCCTGCTGAAGTTCAAACACTGCAATGATTTGCTCTCTATCATTATCTGCTGCTTTCCCATTGATGCTAGATGGAAACTAGAGGGAATGGACTTCTCACTCACAACATACCTTCCATCTGTGGATTATACTGAAATATATAAAGACTGGGGAGAGGAATCTGAGCTTTCTGTGAGATGGACATTCAAAGTGAAGCTAAAATGTTAAGAAATAAGAAGAGGATAGGAATTACAACCATGAGTGCTGGTGGCACTGGGAGTTGTGTGCAAACTGTAGCTGTAAGATAACACAGAACCATCCACTGAGGCACACACATTGTCTGGCCTTGTAACTACCTTCAATTCCTGGGAAAAACAACTGGAACAAGACAGAGAAGGTTTCTCAATATGCCCATGACTGCAATTATCTGACATCAGCATTAAGCCTCAGCTACGAGCTGTTCTGCCTTTGAAGAAGTTTCTATTACAGTTTAAATGGAGGGAGGAAAGTGATCCACAGCTACTGTATGTGGAAAGAGGGAAGCTTTAGAGGTACTGAAGAAATGCAGTTTCACGGTTGCAGTTAATACAATGGAAAGGTGTCAGCCAGGCTATAGTGTACTAAGAAATAAGTTAGAAAGTCAGGGAAAAGGCCACAGCGTGATTGACAGGTGAGAAAATTAGCTGGGCCTCTGAAATGTTGGGCTGAAAGTAAGCACAACTTAAGACACTAATGGGCTGTAGAAGTGCTATTTAGTAGTTGTAATCCGATGGAAATCTAGGTGATCACAGACTCTTTCTTTTTACTGGACACATCTGTAAGTCCCCATTATATGAATATTTTGGTTCTCCAAAGGAATGAAGAATGACATGGAAGTATATCCATTTATGTAATAATATAAAGAAAGTCTGTATAAATTGAAGTAAGTTATGCTGTAAGCAGCTGAAATAATTGTGTTTTATTAATTGCATCATTATCTTTAGTTAGGGGAGCCCTGGTGGTGTAGTGGTTAAGCACGCGGCATAGCAAATTGCCGAGGCTCGGGTTCGATTCCCGGCTAGGCTGCTCCCTGGGCAGGCAGTGCTCGTTAGCCCGCAGGGGGCAATCTGCCTACGTCCTGAGGAGGACCTCAGCTGCCACTGTCCAGAATCGCTTTGGCCCAGCAGATTGAACCTCGGGATTAAAGGGTGGGCTCAGATCTGCGCGCCCTGTGTCTCACCTAAAAAATCCAGTGCGCAGGCTGGGAGGTCTGGAAAGAAAAAGAGGCCTCCCCCGGATCTTCGTACGCGAAGGCTGGCCAGCAAAATTATCTTTAGTTATATCTCTTACCCATTAATCATTTAATCTCTACAACAGTACTCAAAATTCTGCTTTTCCTCTTCAGCATTCCTGTCAGGCCCTGTAGCATCTCTCCAGCCAGCAGGGATCCACATGAATGCTGTCAGGCCAATGATTATGTGCGTATGGATTGCTCAGCTCCTTGCCACAGTTAAGTAATTCCTGCTTTTCTATTCATAAGGGGTCTAGTTTGACTCTTTATCCTCTACATGGCTACCAACTTGCCTGGATATCTTCACAAGTCAGATCACAGATGTCCAACTAGAAATCAATGCTGCCATTCACTGCATTGTATAATTGTTGCTTTTTCATAGGGAAGAGTTCTTGATAAAATGCAGTGCAACAACAGCAAAAAAAGTAAAGCCAGTGTATTAATGTTGTCATATACTCAACTGGTGTTAGATGAGACAGTTAACTGAAATTAAATAAGATCTTTCCTACTGAATCTGCAGCTAAACTTCCCTGCTTATTCACAGCTTGTATCTTTTTTCCATTTTGAGAGGGGAACACAAATGTTGAATGTGCAAGGGGAAAGGAGCACCATCTAGTGTTTAAAGAATAATGCTGGAGAATGAAACATTGCTAGCAGTTAAAACAAACCATGTAATTCTTTGGCTGACTTGTTTGCAGAGAATAAAAGAGTATATTCTGGAAATGTAATACTATGATGTTCTTCACAGATCTTGTGGTGACTGAGAGGGAGGGGGATGTCGAATGACAAGTCAGACTGCATCAGGAACAGTCATCTGGAAAAATAATTTGCCTGTTTTTTGGTTAAAGAAAAAGCTTAGGAAAGTTTTTCTTGTTTTCCACCTCCAAATAAAAAACAGTAGGCCAAACCCACTCAGCCTTTGAAATAATGTGTGATACAATATGCAAGCACTGTACATAATCAGGCTACAGCAGGGTAGTGACAACCATAGATAACATTTTGCAGGAACCTTCAAAATGTTTGTTAAAATGGAGTAAAAGTAACAGTTTAGCCTACATCTCAGCATGCAGGTTTGGACTGACACTGTGTGGGAGAGAAGTGGAGAGGAACAGTTGTCTGTAGTTCCATTGTTCTGGAAAGAAAAAAACCAATGGATGTTCTGTGTGAGTTCTGAAGATCTCTGGGGTTCATCTCTAATAGAATCCCTATTTGTCAGAAATTATCAGACAAGAGACAAAGTCATTTTTGCTTTCTCTTTTGTGAAAAGAAGCAGTGTATGCTCTCAGCCACTCTAATTTTGGAGCTATGATCTCACTTTAATCAAAAGCACAGTACAGATGTACTGCTTGTAATTTATTGATGTTTCCTGCACTTCTGTAAACATGACAGCATGAGCCTGGCACAGGCACCAGTTGTGTTCTCTCTGCGTCCATATTGATGATAGACTTTCTTCTACTTGCATATTTATCTTTTTTCAGAATAAATGTGAACTTATTCAGGAACCATGAATGCTCATATTCATTATAAGATAGTCACTACAATTATAATGAGTTAGACCAGTCTCATTTTTGAGAGTAAATATATTTTTATTTTTTATGTGCAGTTACTGGCCTTGTCAGCCAAAAGTTCTATAACTAAAATTATAGTTAACTTTTAGTAGAGAAAACCACACGAGAATAAAAGGGAATTTCAAGTATTTTCATGTTTGACTTTGTGGTCCTTTTAGGAGTATAGCCACTGTTTCACTGTATGTAACATTGGCTTGCCCTGTTGCATTATGCTTAGGAGTTATGTCCACACCAAAAGCTTCATTGGCCCTGGCCTCTGGGCAGGAGGGAAGTCTTGTCTTGTGATATGCTATTTTTATTTGCTTTCTAGATATTTGTTAGCAACAGAATGTCATCTATATCGTCTATGCATCCTGGACATGAAAACATGAAGAAGCAGGTAAAAGTATTGTTTTCATTTATATTCATCACAACAACTTAGAAATAACTTGCTGTTATTTTCCAGGTCACATCTGGATCTGTTTGTGAAAAAAAGGGCATACATGAAATAAGGAACTTATTTCCCAAGAACGGGAACTCTCTGCTTACATGAATCAGCTGTGAAATTAGGGGATTCTCCTGCTATGAGCGTAGTAAGGAAGCTAAACAGAAAATTTAAAAAGAGAAGTACTGTCAGCAAAAGTTTTGAGGATTTGGGATCCTGCTATTCTTTGACTTGCTGCAGGACGTAATCATTGATAGCCAGCAGGAGTCATGGGTGCCCGGCACACAGAGAACAAGGCCACGCTTCACTACACTGATGAGATAATGTAACAGATCAGGGATAAGTGCTGGGCCACTTCAACTTGTCTCAATGACTGAGATAAGAAATCGGCAGCTTCTGAAGAGAATCAGTGTTTCCCACGTGTAACTTGTGTTCTGGCAAATGACACTTGCCAACAAAGAGCATGATGAATACTTTGTATTTGGGGAAGAAGAGACTGAACAGTATATGGAAGAAACATTATTGACCTGTTACTAAAGGAGGATCAACCTGTCCACATTCACTAGAAGACTCCTCAAAGAAAAAAGAAAAATATCTAGCCTAATTTGCAATGTGTAATCTTTCAGTGGATCCCACTTATATCGTGTGAGTTGACTGGGGAGGTGACTTCATGCCTCATTTTCTGTAAAAAATCACTCATGTTTTTCTGCTAGCAGAACACAAGCTATCTCCCCACTCGGCAAGTTTCTTATCGGGAGGTGACACCCGGAGGGGAGGACATGAGGAATGCTGCAGTCTTTTGTGTCAACATCCAAGTAGAACCTGTGGACAATCATACCAAATATTTAGGTGCTTTATATCCTTTATATGCTTTACCATAGAATGAAAATATTTTCTGGCTGATGAGACAGTTAATTTTTAATGAGAAATTCATCAAGGCATTTAGAAATGAGGACAGAGTGAGAAGCTCTGGAGCATTTAGGATTTCTGGGTAACTAGATCTTCCAAACTGTCAAAATTCAGTCAGATGAACCTATTTCATAACTAGCATTATACTAATAAAAACACCATAGCACACATCAGCTTCAGCAACTATTTTGACAGCAAACCTTTCTTGCTGTATTTAAGGGTGAGAATGAAAAGCTGTATGTCATTAAACAGGGAACTGTTTAATGTCTCCTCCCATTTTTGGATGAATATGCCACATCAGACTGTTTTCTGGATTAGTACCAGAGCGTTAGGCATGTTTAAAGGAAACAGGCATATACTGTGTTCCAAACACATGGAGAAATGAAATTATGTGTACCTCCTTGTGGTAGCCTGATGTCTCCACAGTCAAGTTTCTTATTACAGAAGTTCCTTATTATTAACACCAGAAGTTCACTAGAACCCAAAACATGCTAGACGTTTCGGTGGAAGAAAAACAGAGTTCGGTCTGTAGTCATTCACAAGCCTAATCCCTGTAAAATACTGCTTTTTACCCACTGATGTGCTTGCATTTTGCATATAGTTTTTCCACTCCTTCGGCTGCTGCTGGGATGCCGGGCAGGAACAGGGTTCGGAATGGGAGACTACATGAGACTGCAGGAATGTGATCATAGGCCAAGGTATGATTTGGAAAATTGTATTTGGTGCGGTCAGAAAAGTGCTGGAGCCCAGCAGCACGAGAGCACGGGACAGTGAATGCGGAGCGAGGCAGCGCCTTCCCACGTCAGCAGCGGCCGATATCCTGAGGCCGAGGCGCGCTGGGGGCTCGGTGCCCGGGTGCGAGCGCTCCGGGGCCGTGCTCGGCCGGGGCGGGGCGGGGCNGCCGGGGAGCAGCCCGGCCCCGGCACCCCCAAGCTCTGCGGCTACCTACAGAAGCTGTCGGGCAAGGGGCCCCTGCGCGGCTTCCGGAGCCGCTGGTTCGTGTTCGACCCCCGCCGCTGCTACCTCTACTACTTCAAGGGGCCTCAGGATCCGCTGCCCCTCGGGCACCTGGACATCGCCTCCGCCTGCTTCAGCTACCACCAGCCTGAGGCCGGCGCGGCCGCCGCGGGGGACGAGCCCGCCGCCTTCGAGGTGCACAGCCCCGGCGGCGCCGTCACCGTGCTCAAGGTAGGCCCGGGGTGGGCGGGACCCGTCCCCGCTCCTGTCCGGGACCCGTCTCCATCCCCATCGCCGCTCCTGTCCGGGACCCGACCCCATCCCCGGTGCCGTCCGTACTCGCCGCGCCGGGCGCAGTCCGCGGCATCGCCCCGGCCGGCGGTGCTCCCCAGCCGCGTCCGTGCGGGCTTGTGCAAGAAGGAAGGTGCTGTTTCGCAAACGCCGCGGAGATCGGCAGTACCGGGCTGTCCCCAGCTGTCTGTTGGTTGCGTCTTTCTCCTTTACGATTTCGTGTTTCTAGTGCTCCTCTGAGGGGGAGGAAATGCTTCTGCTGAGCACGGGCTGTGAGCGGGTTCTGTGGGATCGTCTGGGCAGAAAAAAGATTTCCGAAGAAATCTGGTGGCTTGGGGTTTTGGAAGTTTGGAGGGAGTGGTCGGGTTTCAGTTTTGGGGTGTTTATTTTGAAAAGATGATGCGTGGCAGGAGTCTGCGTCTAGGCTGCTTTGGGAGGAAGGAAGAGGAGGGAGAATTGTTTCCTGATAGTGGCAGAGGCTGCTTATCGCGTTGTCTGTTGTTCAAGGACTGAGACTTTCGTAGGACGAGAGGTAAATATTCGGATTATTTTACATATCTTTCCTCTATTGTCATGCCTAGGAAAAGAAAACAAACAAGGAAACCATTTTCACTCAGCAAAGAAATAAATTCTTCTGAGCATCCATTATTTTTGCTTTCTGTTACGGCATATGTGTCCTTCGAGGAACGTTCTTCTGCATAGAATGTAACTTTTCACGTGAACTGTGTTCTTTCTGAGCAACATCCTTAGCATTAGAACATAATCCATTAAGTGCTGAACAGTAGAACTTCCTATTGAATACTGAAAAATACCTCTTACACACTTGCTTAACAGAGGAGATTTGAGCAGTCATAATACCTGCTGGGAATGTGGATCATGATTATATCAAGCTCTTCAGCATTCTGTTTTGATAAGTGTAAATGTCAAAATGCAGATTCATTCACATACTTTACTAGAGAATAAGAAATTTATTTAACTAGAAAACAAATACAATAATAATTTTAACTATATTTTCTTAAGTAAAAGCAGTGTAATCAGTTGCATGCAATCACAAGGAAAAACTACTTTTGCATAGCTGTAAAAGATTTTACTGCTTTCAATGAATCTGCCTTTATAGCCCAAGTGTTTGTGTTATGGACATTAAAACTGCAGACTTGGTGTAAGCTTTGAGTTTCGATAGTTTGAGGGTGTTTGGTTGTTTGTTTAAATTAACGTCTAATGATTTTTATGTGAAAATCTTCAGAAAATATTTGAGGCTGCTTTTTGAATAGGAGGGCTTTTATTGAGAAACACAGGCTTTGTGATTAGGATTGGAGTGTGAAATACTATCTGTCACTTGTGTAATAAATACTTTGTCTTGGGTGTCTTCTGCAGTCGCAAAGACACAAATCATACTCAACACTGATACAAAAATGTAAGACACGAGGGATTTCTTTTTCATATTTTTATTGGTATCTTTTTGTCTGTGATGTTACTACTGTATTTTATGTATTTATACTACTGTATTTTATGTATTATTTGTTTTCCAATGCTCTCTAGGAAAGAACCTGCATAGATTAGAACTTTCTTCATATTTCCCTTATGGGGATTGAGAAATAGTGCCAGTTAAGAAAGTCAAATTAATTTCTGCAATTAGCAGAAAAAGATCATTTTGTATTGTGTACCTCATGTTGTGATGCCCTAAAGCAGCCAAGTGATTGTCCATTAAAATGCTATTATGTAGTAGTTGTTTATATAGTAAGGAAGGAGTTAATGAAAATCTTAAGGGATGTTGCAGGACCAACTGGCCTTTTGTGGCTATGTCATTCACCAAAGAATAAGGTTTTTGCAGCTGAAATTAATTTTGTTCTTTAAGGCCTTTAAAAACATCCTTCAGCTAACTTAGGTATATGAAGAATTAAAAATTAATTCAAGATGGCAAATGAAAAAAAACCCCAAACAATCCAATCCCTTTCCCCCACCCCCCCAATCCAGTCTCAGTTGAAAACATATGTGATTTAATCTCTCAAGAAAACATTACACACAGAGCACGAGGAATAAAGTCAAGTTAAATGTATTCTTCAGCCTGTAACTCACGTGCTTTGTTTTCCTCAATTTGCTGCTTGTTCAAAATTTCCACGTCTTGTGATCTGGCCTTTCCCATTCAGTGTTATAGATGGAGAAGAGCAATAAAAAATGAGCTACTGGAATTCCAGATTGAAATGATGGTGCTATTGAGGAATGCATTATTTCTTCTAATGCCTCAGTTTCTTGTTAATGTAATGATTCCATCATCTGGATTGCTCAGCCTTTTGTCAGGTAATGGGAGCTGAGAACTCTATGATGTACCCAAGAGTTGTTTCTCAGACAAGAATTTTGGAAAAAATATACCGAAGCCTTTACAGCAAATGAAGCAAATTGTTCATATTTTAGAGCTGTAGATAACCTGCCTGCCACTTCTGTGATTGGGGTTTTTCTGTACATTTCCAACAGGTAGAATACAGCAGAAGAAGCTAAGTGTGTGTAAAAATCTTTTCCATTTAAATATGTATAACAGATACCATCCCTTTAGGTAAAGGAGCACAGAAAATTGTGTGCTTTATGAATTATGGATAAATTATGTTTGAAAATATTTTCATGGAAAGGCATGCAAATACTGATCCTGCAAATACTTGCTGTAACACAGACTGCTGCTAATAAAATCAAATGAACATTTGGCTGTGTTTGCCTAGCAAGGCCTCTCATTAAAGGGGGAAACAATTAACATTATGAACATGTATAAATGAACAAATGCATCATTTCTCATTTCTTTTTAAAGCAGTGTCTTGAAGTGACACATTTTGCTTGCTTCAGAAACAAAGGAACTCTGGCCAGTGATGCTGGACTGTGTGTCTGGTGAGTTATGTGTGGGTAACTTCTCTGTGAACAGTGGTGAATTGGGAGTGGAACAGAAATTGCACAGAGTTGTGAAAGAAAAAAAAAAAAATTTCTGGGCTATTGGCCAAGTGTAAACATTCCAGACACTGCAGATTTCAGAGCCTGGACGCTCTGGGAAAGTATTGGACACCAAAATGCTGAACTGAGAGTGGCTCAGGAGCGTTCACTGTAGTTTGTCAGACATCTCGGAGGATGCAGCAGTGATCAGTGATGTTGAGCTTGAACAGTTTTGCCACAGGTTGTGACGCCACTGGGGCCTGGCACAGCATAGGAGGGAGCTCAGCAGTGAGCATGGTTTGTTGTCTGAGCTGATGCTTTTTGCTCTAAACTTTGCTGGTTTGTGGTTTTAGTGCTTTAATTAAAAGTTGGGCTGCCCTCCAGATAAAGCCATCTGGCTCCAGATTTGCTGTTTGAGCATAGCAGGAATAGTAAATCTTAAGAAATGCAAACTTTCTGTGATGTTCCTTTTTTACAAAGTAGCTTGAGGGAGAGTTTGTCTATGTTCAGAAATGTAGCAAGAATTTTCATGAGACTTCTCAAAATGTGAGGTCTACTTGTTGTGTTTCTTTGGACACTTTGTTTAAAGTGTTTAATGTTGGCATACATGTTCCACCAGTGAGTCCAGATAGAGAATGCCAGTGCATGGATGGTGTCCTCAAATAATTCTTCTGTTTGTGTCATGTCAGCATCAGAAAGTGACAGTTCTACATCATTCTTAGTGGGATAATAGAGGGGAATATTTAAAATTAAATTATAGTAATTTTCCATTGTTTAAGTTGAAAACTACATGGTACTGTATGACTTCGCTTAAGAGCATCTTTTACTCCTACTGTTGCCTGTAAGTTTGCAGCAGTACACTTACAGTGCATCCTTATTTCACACCAATTTGGGTGACATTCATGGCAGTTTTTCTTCTCAGAAATGCATCCATTAAAATGTGACTGCGTGGCTCTGCAGTAAGCACCTTAGCAATACTTTGGTAGCAATAAGGATTTTTTGTGAGATCGATTGGTGCTGTGCCTAATTAAGTGTTCTGAAGCCAAATACTCTGAAAAGTCATGAGAAATGGGGCAAGCATGGAAGTGTTTCTTTCTTTGACAGATAAAGTGAATTTAAATATATGTTTCCAAATTTGTGCTCTTTATGATTAGGGGAAGAGGAAGATTTAAATATCCTATGTGTGGTTCTTGGTTTTGTTGTTGTTTTTTTTTTTTTAAAGAGTCTATTTCAAACAACAGCTTCAAAGATTAATTTTGTTTAAACAAAACAATTTTAACAGAGATTTTTAGGATGCTCTTTTAATTGTAAATAACTGAGATGCCTGTAATAAACTCAGCAAAAACTGTTCAAAGGGAGAGGAAGACTCCAGAAGAAGAGGACTGTGTGTGGGAGGAAAGGAATACCAGGTAACAGGCAGGGAGCAGCAGGAGCATACTGAATAATTGCTGGGGAAATTACTTAAAGCAGGGGGTGAGAACTTTGTACTGCTTTGCCTTGCCACTTTCTACTGAAGGATGGGAACTGCTGCCTGGCCTTGTGTGTAACAGCTACATCACCTGTGAGCTGAGAGTGCGTCTGTGCAGCTCAGTAGAGAACAAATGTAGCTGGGAATTGAAAAGCAGCAAGGAGCAACTTCAATAAAATCGATTCACAGTTCTCTGAAGGTGATTGGCAAGAGAATAATGGGACAAATTGTGAGAGAGGTTCATTAAGTTCAAAAAGCCATGGGCATCAGGTAATTGTAGGTATAACTTAGATTGACTGCATGTGGATTGCCTTATAGCTGTGTTGTGGTAGCAAAGAGAGCCACTTAAGTACTGCATCCTGTGTTAGTGGAAGCTCTTTGAATTCTTGGTGGTTTTCTGCTGGAGCACAGTAAAACATTGCTTTATGTGGCCTGTATGCAAGTGTATCTAAAGGAAGTATAAGCTCTCAAATTTACCAGAAGTGAAGACTTGCCACTGGCTAAAGCTCCAAAGAAAATACTTTTGTGCTAGGGATAGAAGGGGAGACATTTACTCCCGGCAAGAAGTGGCTGTAGTCTGTAGACATAAAAACTGCTGCTGTGGTGGTCATTCCCAGAGGTGGCTGTGGGGATTGGCATTTCCCAGAGTCCAGTTCTTTGACACTTTTAAACTATTCTTTACCCCATGGGTTTTTTTTGTGAGGGAAATGGTTTTCTCTGGTTTCCTGTGAGCAAGCAGGAAAGAATATATGAAGCTGATTTCCATTTCAGATTAGAAGTATCTTGGTTACGTATCTTTCTTGCCAACTGAATCTGCAGTGTCCTCATGTATCACTGGTTTGTTTCACTACTTGATTTATGACTGTTTATTTGATTTATGTATCTTGTATCCTACCACGTGCATGATATACTGAGAGCAGCTGGAGCAGCAGCTCCAGGAATAACTAAGGTTTTCTGCTTCATCTCCTTGAATGGTGCTTTGGAGGCATTTGCTATAGGATGTCATGGATGTAAAAGCTCGTGGGGTACAGAGGCAAATGGCAAAATAAAAATCTCTCTCATTGCTAAACTGAGATTGCACATTGCTGAGCCAGAGAGAGCACTCTGGGGAAGCATCAGTTCTTGTTTGCTGTGCTGTTTGTGCTTTGTCTTGTCATTAGCTGCTGTCGGGGCCAAAACATAATGGCCAACGAGTCTTGAATTTTACTACACAGAAAGTGTTCTCATGTGAAAAATGAAGACAGTTCTGTGCCATTGCTGTGCTTTATGCAGCTCTTACTGTATTTCTTTTGTAAGGAAATATGTGTTGTTTGTTGGTTTTTATTCTTTTGCAGCTGTGACTTACACAGGTACCCTCTTAAGTTGTGATAAACAGAACAGGAAGCTATTTAAAATTACCTCTGAAGAGTAAACATAGTATTTTTTTCATAGGTAATGCCACCAAACACTTGGGAGAAGGTAGGAGAAAGGCTGGCTAGAAGATAAGCATTCTACGTGCTTACAAGCCAAAGGAGTTAGAGGAGTGTCCTCTCACCAGTGTTGAACTTTTTGTTCCTGAGCTGTCCATCTTACCAGATCAGGTGCTTGTCCTAGACTGGCAGCTGAGGAAATATTATGGTGAAATAACAATAACTTTTCCATGAGAGTACCTGCAGTGTCAGATACGATCACTTGTCTCTTGTTGGTGTTTGTATATTGTCATTTGATATGCTTTGAAATGACTTAGAGCTGTGAATCAAGGTGTATTTGAATTCTTCCTCACTTACTGCCCATTCACATTTTTGACTGTAGTCTTGTAGATTAGGAATTAATGTTGGATTTTTTGGGTTTTTTTTGTTTTGTTTTAAGTACAATTTTTCTATAGAATCTAGTTAGCTCATGGGATCAGGAAATACAGTATGTAGATTTAGTCATTAAAGTAAGAGACATTGCAACGCATTATTCATTTGTTGGTTTCTGCTGGTAAGAAAGCAAGTTAGAAGAAAATGGGAATCTTCCTGAATGCGTATGGGATTTTTTCCCCATATTCTAGATCTGTAGTTACATGTTCAAACAGTGCTTTGTGTATAAAATATAAGATGCTGCTGCATTTTCTAATGTTTGAGTGTAAAACTGAAGAAAGGAAATGCATGAGACTACTTCTAATGGAAAATTCTGGTATGAGAATCGTGGAGCTGCATGTGAGCATAAGGTGCTCCTGGTGCATTGTGGTTATTTCTTTTAAATCATACTCATTTTGGGTGATGATGATACCTTGGTGACTGCTGATTATCTGTGTTGGGTTTATTGTTGCACTTGGAACTACTGTGCTCATGTACCAAGGATGTGCAGAGATCTCATCCATGCTCTGCTTCTGTGTCCTGTAGGCTGCAACTCGGCAGGACATGACCTATTGGCTTCAGGAGCTGCAGCAGAAGAGGTGGGAATATTGCAACAACCTGGACGCAGCAAAAAGGGACAGCCGGACTTCCCCCACACCGAGTGACTTTTCCAAAGGTCTTGTTGCCAAAGACAACCCTGGTATGTTGGAAATTTTAGTGAGAACAAAAGGCATGGCTCTCTTTGGTGTCAGTTCACCAGTACAAGGTGGTGCACGGGGGTAGAGAACAGTCTTAAGAGAGGTTTTTTCACATCTGTTTATCAAATAATTCTATGTGAGCTTTGCATATGCTACAATTGTTAACCACAAATGTAATTTTATGTGATTTCATATCTTTTACAAAATCTGTCCATTTCTTTAAAACAGATTTTTAGAAATGAGGTAAAATGGAGTAGTCTTATAATGTCTTTTAATGGTTGCAATATCTTAAAAACTTATTATGGTAAATATCCTGAAATGCAAACTCCATGTTTTAATGGGAACAGGTACATTTTGCATTCTGAATGACCGTACTTTGTTCCTGAAAAGGTATGGCGTGGTGGATCTATCTGACTGTGATAAAAATGTCCTGCCTTTCAAAACTGGAAGACATTTTGCACTGATGTTACAAACGGGAAATTCAGTCTCTGAAATACCTTCAGGCAAGGAAAACGTAATTCTAGACTAGTGTCGGAGTTATAAAAATGTCTATGCATTATACAAAGTTATTCAGCATTTTTACTACATTGTGCAGGCACTTGTGAATTGTTTATTCCCAACTCCTTCCTGAAATGGATTCCTTGCCCATTTCTGTGATCCATAAATAAGACTGGGTAAAGTCCAGTTCAGTGCCAAGTTAGGCATTAGTAAGACTCTCTTGGGTTTAGGCAGAGTCTTGAGGTCAGACATATTTCATCAACAGATGTCACATTTGCTTGATGTCACCTTGCTCCTGCTGTAAACCCTGCGATATTTGAGCTGTTGTCACACCTTGTCCCCTCTCTGGGTCCAGGTACTGCTGCAGTGTTGTCCTCTAACCCAGTTTGCTGCTCTCCTTTGGGAGAATGTGCTGCTTGTGGCTGCTTGCTCCGCACATCTGGCCTCACATGTGTTTGCTGGGGGCTCAAGTGGGGCCTTCAGCCACTGCAGGCAGTCCCTGCTGAAAGCAGAGCCCAGCTCTTCCCCTGAGCTGCTGCAGGGCTGGCCCTGCCAAGTGCTAATGCAGGGTCTGCAGGCAGCAGCAGTCAGTCTTTTCTCCAGTTTAGTTTTTGTCCAGTGTAGTTTCCAGAAGTGGTTTACCATAGGGACAGGTGAGTGCCAGGATTAGCCCAAGAGAATTGTTGGGAATACCAAGTGGGAGGGTTTGAGACCTCCTTTATGGTAGCAGCTTGTCAGACCCTCTGCTCCAGAGCACGTCTATTGGTGGGCAAAAATCTAACTGTTGCAAAAGGGAGCAGCCTTTGGCTCTTTCAACACTTTCTGCCTTCAGCGTCTTGTTTTCTGCTGCACAGGCTTCCTTTATGTGTTGTGTTTAACTGACCCTGTGCTGAGTACAATGCTGAGTTCAAATGTTAGCCAGAAAGGAGGACTTTTTTTTCACTTCTGCTCCATTAATGAGTGGAATATGTTCAATGTGCAATCAGGTGACTTGCACAGCTGGTGCACAGGAGGGAACAAGGTACAGTGACTGAATACAGGAAGGCAGAGTAAAGCAGCAGACAGGCCTGGCCTCTTGGCAGCAGAGTGTTGGATCACATCAACTCTTAATATGTAACTTGGCCACAGAATCTGTTCGTTCTTGTTTGTGCTACTTCCCTCAGAGCTTGGGTACAATGTGAAACGAGCCTGCTGTCACTGCAGCGTGTGCAGGTACTGTTCCCTCCTGCCTGTTCTGCATCGCATTCAGTCATTTCATCACTGATCTGGTGTTTTCCTTTCCTCTAAGTCATTGGGGGCTTTCTGCATGAGCAAAGCTGAACTGCGTGTGTTTTTTGGTTGGTTTTGTTTGTGTTTTGGTTTGTTGTTGTTGTTTTGTGCTTTTTTTAATTTAAATGATAATTGTTGTTATATCCAGGACAAGGAATGTCAGCATGAAATGCATGGCCTGAGTAGGCCTGTCCCTTTCAGGGGCAGCCTGTGGTTAAACTGCATTATGTAGAATTTGGAGCTGCATCTAGAGTATCTCATTTTCTAGGACAAATCACATTGATGGCTCTTATCATCAACTAAAGAATTTAAGTAGGGATTTCTTTTGGGGAAAATGGAAATAGCCAGAATGATTGATGATTTTTTCTTCTTTTTAATCAAGTACTCCAAGAGTTTGCTCTAGAGTTATGGGATTCTGTAAGGCTCTTGTTTCGTGTTGATGACTAAGATATGTGTCTTGTGGCTTTTTTTTCCTCTTTTTTTTTTGAAGAAGGGAATGTGCCTGCAGTGATGTGCTTTATACCGGAGCATAGAAATTGGATTATTTTGTTAGTGCTTGAGTACAGATGCTGTCATTAATGTTTTAAATGGAGAAGTAGTCTGTCCTCAGTCCAAACCCAGAACTGCTTACTGCAGCCTTGCCTGTTTGTCCTCCCCCTGTCCTCTCCCCTCCCAGTTCAGAAATCTGGACTAACTGGAACATACATGAAGCTAGATACTGCTTTGCGGATCAGCCTTGAAAGGTTTTTAAGAACATTCAACGTGGTGAAAAATACTTAAAAGTCTTTTTCAGAGTGGGATGTGGGAAAGTTAATATTAACAAAAATTACGCTGTAGGATTTGCTGTGGAGGTACCTTACTACCAGGGAAGTAAAATAAATTATTTATTCTGTATAGGATGTGGGATTATTCTTTTTTTCCTTGAAATTGATTGAACATTAATGTAGTTTCTATAATTTCAGTTGTTAATTTGCATTAATAAAATATGCAGTGTCATGCATTTAGAAGATCATTATGTTTTGAAATAAGTTCCAAAACAAGATTCTTTTTTTTTCACTTGGAGGTTGCATGAGCAGCCCCACTCTGTTGTGCAGTCCATGCCTCTACCCAAGCTGCTGTGGGCAGGGGAGGATGTGCAGTGAGCAGCCTCAGGGTGCCACATTCAGCCAATCACTGTGTCTGTGAGGGGAAATGTGTTTGTTGGAAATTCAGCTTTTGAGCAGTTTCTTTGCCTGGACCATCCTCTAAAGGGATTTTGCAGAATCAGACAGGTAGAAGATGAAACAAGCTGTAACTGTAAAGGCGGAATGTTAATATTCCACCCTGGCTTTGAGTATCCATAAGTATTTGATCTGTCTGTTGTGAGTTTGTTTTTTTTTTTCCTTTTGGGATGTTTGGGTTTTCTGGGGCAAGGGGGGTTGGGTTTGGTTTTGTTTTAAATTATTATTTTGTAGTTAAAACCTAGTTAATATCTTTCTTCTTCATTGGACAGTAAATATGATCCCATGTTTGTTTTTATCTCAGCTATTTTAGCTGAACTGTGTTCAGTTCAAACAGCCACGGTCCAAAAGAACTTGGAATTCTCTTTGGCTGATAAGGCCCTGAAACATCTCTTCATAAAAATCAAGGCAGTGTAACTTGTACCTCTATTTGAAACATGACAGGATACATTTCTGTGTCAGATACCATTTTTCAAGGGTTTGGGAGATTCCTAGTGTCAATGATCTTTTATACTTCATGTTCTTTATCACAGAATGTTCTTTCTCCTTCTAATCTTTGATACTTGATAAAAGTAACCCTCTGCTGAGTAACTGGAGGGTACAGCTTGCTTAAAGATGGTCTTGCTGCTGGTGCCAAGCAGTTGTCAGAGAGAAGGCTGAAAGACCAGTGATAAAAGAGGGCATCATAATTTGCTGGGGTTTTATTTAAGTCAAAGCCCATCAAATATGTATGTTACTTTCTAATATAAATGTCGAATCAAGTCTGAGATTGTATATCAAGAAGATATACTTGATAGAAGATTAAAGACATTTTGACAACATTGTGAATTATATCAAGAAGAATCTGAAAATTGCATTTGGGCTTGTTTAACTTGCCTTTTCAGAGGGTTTGTAGAAGGCTGTAAACCACTTTATGCTTCTGTCTAATGGTTCTGCTATTCATAGTATATTCTATATTCTGGATTTTTTACTCCCTCTGCCTGCTGGAGGGAGAAAGCAGCTCTCCAAGCTAATGGAAACACTGAGGTAGCACAGACACTGCAGCTTGTGCAGTCTGTGTTTGCCAGTGTGGTGTGTTGGGGACCCAGTGAGCTGGTTGGATCAGCCTGGCTCCTCTGGCCCTTGTTGGCTGTGGCTCAGGGCTGGGCCCGGTTCTTGGCTGGTTCCTGCAGAGCCATTTGGAGCCTTTGGGGATTTGCTGGGGTGTGCAGGGCTCTGCTGCAGCTCTGCATGGCCTGGCCATGGGCCCCACGCTCGCTCAAGTGCCCAGGAAGGTTGGGTGGGACGGGTTGAGGAGGAGCTGCATTCAGCTCAACCGGAGCTCATGAATCCTCACTGATGCAGGAGGTGTCTGATGGCTCTGCAGAGCTGTGCCAGCGTTCTTGGCTCTGGCAATGCCCAGCCTGGACTGGCACAGACTGCCTCAGGTCTGTAAAGCTCACTGACTGCAGCAGCAGTGTCACTTTTAGGATTAATAACTTACAGGATGAAGCACGCCCTGAAAGCTGGGTCAGTGTTTTTGTGACACTGTTCTGGACTTAGTTCTGATTGTCTAATTTGTAAATCACTCGTGAAATAATACTTTGTGAGCATCACACAGGTCCTGTCTGATATCAAAAGTATGTGGCTGCAGTGAGATCTCACTGAGAAGTTTGCTATTTTTAAGGTTCATTTGAACAGAATGTTTTATAAAGTTATGTTGCAATTGAAAAGAAAACCTGAATGTCACTAGCAGACTTAGCAGTATATGACTTTACATTGGCACTGTTCTTTTACTTATTGAAGATTATGCTTTTTTTCTCTCTCTTTATCTCTCTCTTGCTTTTTTGGTTTTTTTTCCCTTTTAATATAGATTTGAGTGCCCTAAGTCAAAATGCTTCAGCAGAGAGAGCTAGAAATATTCTAGCTGTGGAGACGTCTCCTACAGACCTGGTGGGGGAACAGGCAGCTTCCCAGCCTGCACCAGTCCAAGCAAGTGCCATCAATTTCTCACTTAAACAATGGAGTACTGAGATCAAGTAAGTTGGGAACCTGGGAGAAAAAGACTTACCATGAGATTGTTGCGGGCCAGGACTATTTCCTACTTCAGTATATGGTCGGTGGAGCTTCTTAGGACAATGGGAGGTGATGAGGTGGATCTGTATGTTGTATTGTATCTCTTCAAGTAAACTGTTTCTTTTCTCTGTTGGAGTCCAAGAAGGTAGGAAAGCCTCTCCTGTTGCCCTGAGGGGTTTGAAATATCCTTTGGCACCCCAAGAGGACACAGTCTTTGATCTGTGCCCCTGGAAAAAGCTTCCAACACTCCTGTGAATTGAAAGCAATCAAAAGTGTGAAATAGATTGTAGTTTAGTTTATCACAAGGTGAAAATTTATAGTATAAGGTTTTGTAGTATGGAAGTGAATGAAGGCAAGATGGAGATTTTCGGGCGTTGTCCCTGGGTCCCTCTTTCTCCTTCTTCCCCTCCATTTTCCACTGTAAAGTAGGTAGAGAGTGATTGGTAGAATAGGTAGAAGAAACGTGTTAAAAAGATTTGATAGTTATTGGTACAAAATTAAAAATATTGTAGTTGATTATTGGATAAAAAGGTTTTAAAAACATGCTGCACACGAGGTCTTGTGGCCATTTGCAGCACAGATTTCACAGCGACAAGCCAGGCACAGGCTGTGCTTTGAACTTGATAAGAAACAAATAAATAACCCGAGAAACTAAGCAAAGAGGTCTGACTCCTTTTTTATCTGGTATGGGACTTTGATAACAGAAGGAAAACCTCACATCCAGGGGCCCCAGGCCTCTTAACTCTGTTAAGGGTGTCAGGGAACATGATTGTGTAGCATCACTGATACCTGAAAGGGAGACTCCCAAGTCTTGGACAGCACTTCCAGTGATGGCTTTGCTCTCTGAACCCCAGCAGGGAGTTGTATTCTCAGCCACTGCTGCTTTGTCGTGGAGCTGCCAATTGGCAGCATTGGAGTAGTCATAGTTCTCAGAGCATAGGAACTATTTTTAGTGATGAAAATCAAATGAATATAAATTCTTATTTTTTGTTTTCGTCTTAAAAGAAATGAAAGCATGTGGCAACAGATTTGAAGTAGATGTAGTTTGAAGTCCTTAGCAAAAATGTGGCAGAGCCCTTCTGAACAACTTCAGAACCCCTCACTCATAATGAATTTACTCTTTAGTATTAATTGCTTTAAGGAAAGCAGTCCCATTGGTTTTCATCTGTCCTGTTGTGTTTCTCTCTAAATGATTTTGTGCTTTGCTTTGCCCATGTAGATGGATTTTCCACTTCTACTTAAAGCACGTTACAGTGCTAGTACAGAGCCGTTCACAAAGCAGAGCTGTAGCTTTGGTTAACCAGACCACTTCCTTCTTGAGCTGGGAGGAAAACATTCATTTTCATCAGCAGTGCCAAGTTAAACAGATGCCTTTTAAAGCTTTCTTGTTTAGCACAGAGATCTGAGAGGTTGATGACACCAGGTGATGTTGGTTTTGACTCTTTTTCTGGCTGTGTTCTTTTTTTTCCCCCTAGTGTTCTGGTTGATTGTTTTCCTCCCTTCTCGAGCTGTTCTGTGCCATTTGGGCCAGGGCATCTGACAGTCTTTGGAATATGTGTGCCCTATCCAATGTCCTACTGGATTGTGACTGGTTACAGCCCCAGTGTTAGAGGATGGATCACAGTGTGTCTAAAACTGCAGGGAATTTCCTGTCTTGCTGCAGGCACATTTTTATCTTGTATTTATTAATTTGTAATAAAGTGTGTAGATGTCTCAGTCAAAGCCTTGTCCTTTCTCCTGAGCACATTTACAGTGTGTCTGACAGAAAAGATATTGTTCTAATAGCTATATTTGCATCCTAGGTAGCAGCTGTGATGTAATAATGGGGGGAAAAAAGAAGGAAAAATGTTCCTTGGAGTTTAGCAATGTATATATTCACAGTAATTGAAGTTGAAACACACTTTTCTACTTTTTAAAATACATTTTCAAATACTATTTGATACATACAGACATTTAGGCTTTTTTTTTTTCATTTTCATGCTCTCTGCTACTTATTTATGCAGAATATAGACTTGGAAAGGTACTGAATTATAGTAACCTCCAGTTATATAACCATAAAATAAGATTTAAACCCCAAACATTTAAAAATAGAGACTCATTAGATCATATGATTGCCTCTTGGGTAGGTTGTCTGATTGTATTTAGGAAAATACTGTTTCCAAATTTATCTATTTAATCTTTTTATCTTATTTTAATGTAACAGAAAGCAATAAAGGAGTGCTGCTTGAGTACCTTGAACAAACCTGTGCAAAAGCTTTACAAAACTGATCATCACCTATGATTTTTCACGGGCCTTACAGCAGTTTTCTAAAGAAGCCTTTCTGGAAGTCACTTGACTTGTTTTTTGTGGTTTGTTCAAGCTTTAGAAGGTGCTGTTCAGACAGGCTGTAAATGCCAAGGCTGACTGAGTGCACAACAGGCAGTTGTGGAGTTGCATGGTAAGAGATCAGCCTCCATTGGGAGAAGAGATGTAGAGATGCCAGGGGACACTTGCTGAGACTCTCACTGATACTAGGTGCCCTAGGAAATAAATTCATCATTGCCCAATTCGATCTGCTTAATTTGTGTGGAAGGTCCAAACAAAGAATTGAGGCTTCTTGCCCCTCACAGGAATTGTGATTCTTTCCGGAAGAAAATTTAATCTCTAGCATAAATGAGCTTTGCCAAGCTTGTAAAGTGATTGCTGAAATAGTTTTATTAATAACCATTAGGATTATTTTAAAACTGTAAATATTTATCAGGTCATCAGATTATAAAAGTAGTGTCCTGCTTAATGATTAGCTTAGAGTTCCTGTTGGTCAGATGTTAAATCTCTTATGAAGCTGAAAGACTGGCTTGGATAATCAATCGATAATCAAAAGTGTAATATGGGTTAAGTTTTGAAGAGAGAATGTGGATGATTGAGTGAAAGCATCTTTGTGAGCTTGTACAGACTGTGTGGAAAATGCTGAGATACTAAATATATTTCCAGTTTTACACCTAAAATATTGAACTGGTTCATATGGATTGATTTAGCATCTCCTTGTGTAGTTGAACAAAGCTTTACAATACTCATGGACATAAGAGTGGGCATTCCTGAGTACATGATGGTTGTGGGGGAAGCTGGGTAAGGTAATCTTATCCTGCTGGGAAATGTATTGTTCTTCTATAGAATTATCTGACTGGAATTCAGAGGATGCCCCTGAAATGTTCTTGCAGAACGTGGCCACGTTCCACCGTAGAAAAGAAAAACTGCTAAGGAGTCTTGTCATCAGTGTTTCAGCTGCAGCAGGTCTCTTGGATGATCCCAAGTTTTCCATTAATCCCCAATATGGAACTGTAACATCCCTGTGTTTTGACTGCATGCTGTTCAGTTTAATGCTTGGCAGTTACCCTAAAATTCTAGACTACAACTGATCAATTATGAGATGCTGCTTGTAAATCCTAACTTTGTTTTGTACTTGCCCGCTGCAAAAACAAGGCTAAAACAGGGTATGCAAAAGACAATGGCATTAAAGCAAAATAATTCTTCTGTTCTTGGAATTTAGCATTGTTGATTGCAAGTGCTATTTGGTAGCATATGCTTTATTGTCTTTGAACTTTTATTTGGTATTGGTTTTGTCTGTGTTTTTAGCTTATTTTTAGTTTGCGCTGTTGGAACTGTGAAAAGTTCCTTATAAAAAGAATGCAAAATGGAGAGATCTTTGTCCCTTTTTCCTGCTGCTTTTTTCACAGAAATTCCATGTCCTCCTTAAGAAAAGGAAATAACGAAAATCGCAAGAGCATATTTTATACCACTGAGGAGTGGGAACTGCTGGATCCAACCCCAAAAGACTTGGAGGACTCAATGGCTCTGGAAGAAAAGAGGAAACACCTGGCAGAAGGAAATAAAGGTAGAAGGGGAGGAAGGAAGGGGAGCATAGGCCTTACCTTGTTTAGTACAGAGTACTGTGTTATGTCTGTCTCTAGGAAGTGAATGGAAGCTTATCTTTTCTTCACAAACCACATCCACAGCTCTGGAAATTATTTTTAAAAAATCAATTCCTTATGATGTGTTTGGGGTCCCCTGCCATTCAAATAGAACAGAATAAAGCCAAAGCCTTGTCTGTTTCTGCTTTCCTGAGCGTGTTACTAGTTCTAGTTTTGTCACATGAGTTGCAAAGTAACAAGGCGAAGGGAAATGCTGAGGTTTGTAATTGCTCACTTGAGTGTCACCCACTGAAGCAGAATTGCCTTTAGACTCTGTGCTTGTACCTGTTACACTGGCTTGCTTCTAAAATGGGTAAGAAGGGATGGATGTGAAGCAATAGCTCATCTGTGTAGTGTAACTGGTTCTCAGATTTGACCAATGTCTGGAATAACTTTGTTGAGATGTTTTTACATCTCTTTAAGAGCACCATAGTGATTTAATCTGTTAGAAAACTTCCTGTACTTGGAGGTGAAACCTTACATTGAATGCCTCTTACAGGAGCAGTAGGCTGGGATATCAGAGATAGTTTCGAAACTAAGTTTACCTCACTGTAGTTAGGGATACCTTTTCTTTTCTGTAAAGAATTGTAAAATTCTCTTCATGTCTTATATGAAAAGTGTGAATTTATGAGCCAAGTCTTTTATTTTGGAGGGGAGAAGATTTTGAGCTTTTTTCTCCCACTAAAGAAAGCAACTTGGAAAATGAGGTATGCTTAACACCATTGTATTGAGTGGTTTGAGAGCTGCTTAAAGTCTCATATTAATAAGTATATTTAAGGAAATCTGAATGCTTTGAAATGCCTTTTACTAAGTGAATCGAACTAAAAGAAATTGTTTTATGCAGGACTGACTAGTTCAGCTTTTCCATTTGATTTTGGCCGCATTCCACACAAAGCAAGGCGCCCGTTGAAAGATATGATTGGATCAAGCAAAAACCGCACCAGCAGTGACTCTTCTCCAACAGAGTGGTGTTCTGGCAATGGGAACAGACTAGTCTCTGAACTGCAACTGAAGTATCAAAGCCAGCAGGAAGAGTTGGAGAAGTTAAAGAAAGATCTTTTGAGCCAAAAGGTAATTAAACCTTCAGGCAAAGTGCACAAAAGCAAATGGGTCTGGCAGATGATTGTGAGTTTAACCTTTCTGGCCATCTCACTGCCTTAAGACCTGGTTGGTTGCCATAAAATGAAAGAAACTAAAGAAACCTTTTTTTGTGTACAAAAGGTCTTGAAACAAGGACCATCTTTTACATCTATTGAAGATTAGATCGCTGAATAAAACTTCTTTTGCACATTGTTCATTCAATGGGTTTATTTATCTATCTTCCTTATTCTCTGAAGTTAACTTGTTCGGTGTCTGCTGGGATCCTGGCTGATAGTCACAGCTTCTTTTTCCATATGTACGTAAAATATCTGAGGAACTTCTCCTTTCAGGTTCTCTTTGTTTGTCTTTTGATTGTTTCAGTGCTAGTGCAGTGGGTGGGGAATAGACCTGGCTTCTTTCTTTCATCAGGCATGGTTTTGTAAAATACAGGCCTAACCATAATGTGTGTATATAGACTGCACTCACCTAGTGTTCATGCTTTTGTGCCCTCATAACTCCAATTTATTCAATACCTTGATTTTACCTAAAAGAATTTCTACTCATTTTAAGAGGAGAAATGTTGTAGGTCCTATATGGAGCTGCTGCTTCTGCTATTTGCATTTTGCTTTGTATGAGGTGATCAAAGGGAAACCAAAGAAGGAAGGTCTGAGCCCTGTATTTATACTAATTTTAGGTGTTATCTTTCCTAGGAGTACATTTGAGCTTCTGAGCCTGCTGCTGTGAGAAATCTCATTGGTCTAATCCAACACTGTATTCACAGCTGCTTCTGTTTTAATAAGAAGAAAAACGGTGTCTTAAGTAGTCATTTCTGTGGCAAGATTTTCTAAACAGCCCTTCAAAGACTTCCTTTTTGGCAAAGCACCATTTGTTTTTTTCCTCCTTTTATTTTCTCTGCATCTGTTAGAGAAGAGAGCTGTTAGTTACCTTTGCTTTTTCCATTCTGTAACGTTTTCTTGTAAACTTTTTGGGCTTAAGCCTCTTCCTGTTCATCTTACAACAGGGCTGCTTGCAAGCAAGGCTTTTTTCAGGTTCCAAGTAAGTGCTGGGTCTCAGCTGTCCACGACTTTCCATTAACCTGTTGTAGCCTTTCTAAGCAGGATCCTTTGCTCAGTGAAAGACACTGAAGCCATCTGTGTAGGCCAGTCATTGGGTTAGCCTGCTAGAAATCATGTCAAAAAGGGTTCCCTTTTTTCTTTAAAACACCGATATGAGGTCTCAACCCATTTCAAAAACTTTCTTTTGCTTGATGTTAGATTTCTAAGCTGTAAAATTTAGAAACTTAACATTTCATTGGGGTTTTTGCTGTTGTTTTTTAATTCTCAGGAACTTGTTCGACTTCTGCAGCAAACAGTCCGATCTTCCCAATATGATAAATACTTTGCAAGCCGCCTTTGTGAGGGGATTCCCAAAGATACATTAGAGCTGTTGCACCAAAAAGATGACCAGATTTTGGGCCTCAACAATCAGCTTGAAAAGTTAAATCTGGAAAAAGATAGTCTCCAGCAGGAAGTCAAGAATCTGAAGTGTAAAGTTGGAGAACTCAATGAACGGCTGGGAATGCTGATGGAAACTATTCAAGCTAAAGATGAAGTCATCATGAAACTCTCTCGTCAACTCAGTGAATGTGAGGACAGCACATCCTCTCAAAGTGGAGCCATAAATTCCCCCACACTCCCCTGTACTAGTAAGGAGTTACAGGAACTAGACCGACTAAAAGTAAGCATTGTCTCTGTCTTAATGCTTAGGGGAATCTCTTCTCCCTGTAAAGTACTTTTTAATAGTCTGCTATACTGTTTAAGATCACTACAGCAGTTCTTCAGGAGACTTATCAACGGAAGCTTTCTCAGCTTGGAACAGTCACTTTGAGCTGTTATGTGACAATTTAACCAGAACTTCCTTCCTCTGGACCATTTCTAGTGCAGGGTCCTGTACTTTCAGTAAATTAATCATTGGTGTGGAGCAGATGGGATGTGAGAAATAGTCAAAGAAGCAGGAAGGATTAAGGGTAAGAGGAAAATATAAGCATGGAGGAAAACAAACAGAAAGCTTGCTTTGCTTTTTTTTGATTTTAAATATCAAAAGTGAGGCAACAGAGAGCATGGAAGCTCTGAGGGGACAAAAAAAGGAGGGAAGAGTATAAGAACCTTTTTTACTAAAGCTGCTACAGCTCTTACTAATGCTTTATTTTTATTCTTTAACATACCTCTGTGAATGTGTTACAAGTTCTTAAGGGAGTCACTGAAGTTATCCACTTTGCTCTAAACAGGCTTTCTTGCCTTTGGGTAAATGTTGTATTTCAAATTTATTAACATTCCAAAGAATTTGGAATATAAATAAGTCATTTAAAATATGCATAAACATACATAATTTTCTTTCCTGTATATGAACCTGGTAAGTTTTTAAAAATTGAGTTGAAACTAGAAATTGGTGGTCTTGGCAGAAAGCAGACAGAGCTTGTTGATGCTGTGGAGTGTGAGAGTGCTGTGGCTGCTGGGAGGGTACCAACCTCATCCCACGAGCTCAGCTCTCAGGGCAGTATTTGTAACTGGGATCTGAGTGGATTAGGCAGGGAAGCTCATAGCCAAGGATTTCTGTTTCTTTATGGAGGCAGACATGAAACGTGTACTTTTAATAAGGACTGGTGAGGGTAGTGAAAACCCAAGGGCCATTTGTCCCCCCTTTTTTTGTGTTGCTGTGGCCTCTGTGGTGTGCTCAGCCCTCACGTGCCTCCCTGGCTGTGCCCTGAGAGCAGCCAGCTGCCCTCTGCGGGCAGTGGAGCACTGGGAGGGATGCAGGTGTGGCACAGCACCACCCTGTGCTTGTATTTGGCATGTGTGGTTCATTTATGAAACATTCATTCATTTCATTCATGAAGTCCAAAAATATTTTATTTGAGCCTGATATTTTTAATTTAAAGTCCTATTAGTAGCTGCTGTTTCTATGGTCTAAGGTGATCTTTTTCTGACGGGCATAATCCACTTTGTTGGGTTTTTTTTATCAACAGGACAATCTTCAGGGTTATAAGACCCAGAATAAATTTTTAAATAAGGAGATTTTGGAACTTTCTGCTCTACGAAGAAATGCAGAAGCAAGAGAGAGAGAATGGCAGGCAAAGGTCAGCATGTTCTCACTTGGCAATGTCTAAAGCAGTTTTCCATATTTTAGCTGTAAATCTACCTAGGATCTAGAACAACTTAAATGTATTAAATATGATAGCTTAAAAAAAATACTCTCTCAGTCCTTACAGACCAATCTTTCTGAATGGATTCTTAAAAGAAGAATTGCTTTTAAAATTGTGTGACCCAGTGGAACGTCTAGATAACTTATGAACAAAGGCATATATATGTCTGAAAAAATTGCTTCCTCAGAATTAAGGCTGTAAGGATTTTTTTTAAAGTGTCAGTGACAGGGTGTGTAAGGATTTGATAGCCCACTGAGTAGAGCTCTCTCCTGAGCATGCAGGATGACTGTGGTATGGTGAATGTAATACAGGAGTTTCTGTCTAGATGAATTTGAGTGTAGAGATGTTGCAGGTAAATAATGAAGATTTCCAGTGCTTGGGGCTGGGGGAAATGCATACATCTGGAAGTAAGGCTAAATACCTGTAGCTGTAGGTTTGGTAGGGTTGGCCTTTGTTTTTTTGGAGGCCAGGCTTAAATGCTACATTTTTGGCATGGAGGTATGTGTTTAAAATTCCTACATGCTATTACCTAACTCATATGCCACTTAAGTTTTTCTTGTTCAAACATGCACAGACTAAAGCTGCTACAACTCAATCATTTTATTCTTTTAAGGTGTTTCATACAATGTAGTGATAATTAAGGTTTGCTCAGATTTTCCATATCCAAAAATACAAATGGTGGAAAACATCTGTTCTACTGTGCTGCCTTATGTTTCCTGGTGTTACAAAAAATGGAAAAGTTAAGTTGTCTGGTTTTGACTTAGAGGCTTCTGAGTAGCATAAACCAATAGAATAGCATTGAGCCAGATTTTAAAAGAAGTGTAGTACAAAGTAAGTGTCTGAAGATTTATATTCTATACATATATATATATTGTTTTCTGCAGTATACCAGCTTGGAAGCCAAACTCTGCCAAATTGAAAGTAAATACTTGATTTTGCTTCAAGAAATGAAAACTCCTGTTTGTTCTGAGGATCAAAGTCCTGCTCGTGAGGTCATCACACAGTTACTGGAAGATGCCCTGAAAGCAGAACCTAGTGAACAACCAGAACAAGCATTATTCAAACCACACCTGGTCAGGTAATTTAGTCCTATTAAATTAAATGTGTGTGAGTCTTGGCCAGTGGGCTCTATTCTAACACTGGAAAACAGACAACGAGGATATATTTGCATGTTTGGGTCATTTATTGTATTTCCCTTCATGAGTGATGGAATGGTCATGAAATCCTTTTTGCTGTATGAATACATTTTGTTGGGGAGTACATCTGGTGCAGGTGGGGATGCAGATTGAGCTCTGGGTGGCCTTATCTGGGAGGTAAGGGACCATGAACTGCTGATTCTTTACAAAACAAAGGGCACGAGGCCTGGTGGCACCAGCCAGGGGAGGGACACGGGGAGACACTGAGCCAAGGACTCAGGAGGAGGAGCGAGACTTGCGAGCTTGGACTGTGAGGGGATAAAAGCCCTGGGATTCCTTTGTTGAGCTTGGACTCTGAGGGGATAAAAGTCCCAGGATTCCTTTGTTGAGGACGCTTTGTGGCACCAGCTCAGGCGTGTCTGTGGTTCTGCACCTTGAATAAATTCTTTTATGGAAAGACACATCTGAGACTCTGCTGAGGGAAGGTGAGGAAACCTGGCCTGGCTGTGGGTGGGGAGTGTGCAGGAGTCAAGCAGGGACCATTGGGGGGGTTCAGGCCCTGCACTGACAGTATCTATTGGGAATGTGGCTGCCGGGGAGTCTCGGGAACAGTCCCACTGGGAAGTTTCACTGACACATTTATTCGTTAATTGGGATACGATATCAAACTTGGACAAAGGTATTGCCCTACGGCTGCTGAAGGTGAGCTGCTGAGGAGATGGGTACATTTGAACTCGACCGTGTTCTTAAATCAATTGCTTAATTTGTGTAGTAATGTATACAGGAACATAGGCACCAAGTCTTTTGTATATGGAATTGTACCTGTAATCGTTACATGAAGAATGTACTTCAGAAAAATGTTTAATAATAGTTAAAACATAAAAGCTATGGGGAGTGGCTTTGAAGTAACTCTGTGGTGGGAACTTGAGAGCTTCAGAGCTACTGAACATATTTTAAAAGCCTTTTTTCTTCCTCTCCATTTCAGTGAATATGATATATATGGTTTTCAGACCGTCCCAGAGGATGATGATGAGGAGAAACTAGTAGCTAAATCACGAGCTTTGGACTTGAGATCACTTTCACTCAGTGAAAATCGAGAGATCTCCACAGGAGTGAAATGGGAAAACTATCTTGCAAGCACGATGAATAGAGAGATGATGCGCTGTGTGGAACTGAAGAATCTTATTCGGTCTGGAATTCCACACGAACATCGTTCCAAGATGTGGAAATGGTGTGTCAATCTCCATGTTAAAAAATTCAAGGACAGCGCTGTTCCCGGCTACTTCCAAACCTTGCTTCAAAAAGCTCTGGAAAAACCAAATCCTGCATCTAAACAGATTGAGTTGGATCTCTTGAGGACTTTGCCAAACAACAAACATTACTCCTCCCCAACATCTGAAGGGATCCAAAAGCTGCGAAATGTGCTGCTGGCATTTTCCTGGAGAAATCCTGATATAGGATATTGCCAAGGGCTCAATAGGTAAGATTTTGCTAATCTTTGGTAATAACTATGCAGTGAAACACTTAGTGAGCTTTTCAAATCACATACATAGCAACATGGTTTCAAACAGCATTTTGCCTTATGGGTTGTATGCTCCTAACTTATAATAAACAAATAACTAACACATTTTTTAAACCAATGAAAAAAGCAGTTGACCTGGATAAAAAATTTTGTACAATCAACTTGGCATCAAAACTGGAATTAACTCATAAGAAATGAGCTACTTAAATGCAGTATTACATTGACTTCATGTCAGTTGTAGGGGATTGTGTTCCTTTTTTGTGCAAGAATTTGTAAGCTTTTTCCTTCTTTTAAAGCAAGCAGAAAAAAAAGCTTTAAAGTTTTTGGTATTGTTAAGGCAACAAATTTCAGCATTTTGCACCAATGTCTTCAATCAGAATTGCAGAATTTAAAGGGGATTCTTGTGTTACAATGCTAAGAAAAATTCTGATTCATTGCAGTTGGCCTTTGCCAGAATAGCTGTGCTGCTTAGAGATCTGTAGTAAAAGAAGGTGCTACTTGAAGCAAGTGTGTTAGTCTAACACCCTGCCTCATCCCTGTGCTGTAATAGTATAGATGTCCATTTGTGCACTATTTTGTGTACTAGAATAGGCTTTTGAACTTGGAGCAGCTTTGTCACTTGAAATTGCACTGTAGAAGTAGTAGAATAGAGGCAATGTGTAACATAGTAGAGGTGGTGAGATGGTGGTGGTAGCAGTAGCAGTAATATGGAAACCTCCACCTAACACCCTCAGAATAAACATCTCCTTTCTAAACTAGACTCTGTGTTTAGAGAGCTCTTAAAATTGGCAACACCAACACTTCAAGAAATTCTTGGAGCAAGCTTTTACCTTTTTCTGTTTTCTTATTTTGCTGAATACAAATACTTGATGTGGCTGAGAAGGCATGTCTCTGCCCATTTTAAACTTCATTAAGTTTTGCTGTTCAGTGCTCTGCTGTTAGTACATTTATCTCTGCTGAACAGAAACAAATACTTTACTGTAATAGTTCTTAATAGTTTGTGATACTATAATAATCTTTTTCTCCAAATAAACCCATTTTCAGGTTGGTAGCAATTGCACTTCTGTACTTGGAACAGGAAGATGCTTTTTGGTGTCTAGTAACAATAGTGGAAGTTTTCATGCCTCGTGATTATTATACTAAGACACTGCTGGGATCACAGGTATGTGCTCTGCTGGGATAGAGCCTAGTCCTGTAAACTGCAGCCAGTCAAAAGCTTTCCTCTGCAACTGCCTGCTAGGACCTCTTTGGGAGGGGGGTGGGAGGGGGATGGGAGTGGGGTTGACAGGGGTGAGTTCCAGGCACCAGGGCCGTTGTTTAGACAAGGACTCTTAACACTGAGGTGGTTGTTCAGTGTCCTGATTGGAGCTGCAGTCCTTAACCCCACTTCTCATCAATAGCTTCATAGCGTTGAGCTGTGTTATCATTCCTTTCCTCACATTTGGGGGCATGGTGCTGCTGGGCTCCGTGGGAGGACCAGGGTGAGGATGCATTTGCAGTGCTGTGGGCTGTAGCCACTGTAGCATTCCTGCTTCCAGGTGATGCTGTGATGCAGGCTGCCTCCTCCAGCCAAGTGTTTGCCCAGCATGTTCTGTGCTCCTGCACCAGTGCAGCACTGGTGGCCTGTACTAGAAACACTCCACGTGTATGTGAGGAGCCCTGTGAGACCGGGGCTGGCTTGAGGAGCAGAGGAGGGCAATGTGCAGCGGGGTAGCTGTGTGTGCTTTGAGTGGATCTCACCTGGAAGCATTAGCTATAGACAGTCCTGGGTTTCCTGGTTACCTCTGGAAAACCTTCCACTTACAGACAGATAACAGCCCTGCTTTGAATAATGTGCTGGAAAATTGGAACAATAACACCCTGTTTGTGTGTTATCTTTAGGTTGATCAGCGAGTGTTCAAGGATTTAATGAGTGAGAAGCTTCCACGACTGCATGCTCATTTTGAACAATATAAAGTTGACTATACTCTTATCACTTTCAACTGGTTTCTTGTGGTGTTTGTGGACAGCGTGGTTAGCGACATCCTTTTCAAAATCTGGGACTCCTTCCTCTATGAGGGACCAAAGGTGAACTGAATGGGCTAAATTTGTTCATTTGTTACCTGATAACGAAGTACTGTGCTGTTACTGAGTGCAGGGTTAGAAGAAGGTTGTTTTGCAAAACTCCTGTCTGTTAAAATGACTGGTAGGAAAAAAGCTAGGGAGGAACTGTGCATAAATAGCCATTCAAAACATTTTCCAGCTTTTGGAAATAGAGGCTGGTGCAGGGAAGGGAGATAAAAGGGAGATGTGATTTGAGGGCTCAAGTGCAGCCTGTGCAAGAGGAACTCTTGTTTGGAGATTATAAAGATGACCATGAAACTCAGTGTATTCTGTACTTTCAAAGAACCAAATGTTATATGTATTTTTATCAGGTAATATTCCGATTTGCCCTGGCACTTTTTAAATACAAAGAAGAGGAAATCTTAAAGCTGCAAGATTCGATGTCCATTTTCAAGTACCTTCGCTATTTCACACGCACCGTCCTTGATGCCAGGTGGGTAACTCAGACTGGGGTGGCACTGAAGGACTTGGAGTGGGCCATGGGAGATGTCTGTCTTGTGGCTTTGGTGTTGTTTTCATCTAGATCCTAATTCAGATATAAAGCAATTAGAGATGCAGCCAACTGCTAGGGTTTGTCATGACCACTTTCATCTAGCAGAGACAAATCAGAAGTGATGAGGGCTTAAATAGTAATTTTTAGGTGTGAAAGAGTTTAGCTCTTGTATCATGGTAGCAACATGTCAGAATTCAACTCTAGGTGAAGTTTCTCTCTGCATTGCAGATGTTACTTGTTAGTAAAATGTTCTATGAGAAATAACACATCCTGGCTCAAGCATTAAAAATGTGAGCTGTGTCCCCCAAGTCTTAGATGGCTTATGCATGGTTAATGCACACGCTACTGCTACAAAGCTCCAGCTGGTTCTAAGATATACTTGGAAGCAGAGAAAAAATACAAATTAGATATCTACTGGTCTTTAGTCCTTGCACAGGACTTACAGTTTGTAAATTAGGGTCTTGTGTTTTTAGGTTCCTGGTTTCAAGACTGTAGAGCAGCAGATTAATCTCAAAAAGAAAAGTCATATTGGGATTGGTTTAATGTCTGAAAATGTTTTCACATCTTTTGAAGCTCACTAATTTTCAATTTAGAGCAAAATTGTATATTGAAATTTGAGATGTTAGTTTTTAACGTAATTAATTCCACATAAATTTAGGCATATACTTTGACTCCTGCTGCAAGAGCTTCATTATTTTTACTTCTTGTGTTTCAGTTTTGACTGGAGAGAAGTTAAAACTGAATAGTCTTGTGCTGGAAAGGGACTGCTGGGAATGATGCAGACATAAAAAAATTTAAATTTTTTTGTTCTTACCTAATTTGAAAAAAATGTTGATATTTAATCAGAGGTGATGATTTGGCTCTCCATTCCTTTTCCACTTACGGAAACGATATCTTGATTCCCCTCTCTAAACTTTCTGGTGCTGAAAGAACCTATTTTAATGACTTCTAATATTGCTGGAAGAGATCTCATTTTGGTGTTAACAAAATGAACTAATTAGGGATCACTGGGAGATGGGGAGTTCAAGTGAGGACGGAATTCAGTACATCAAAGATATTTGCAAAACAAATATGCTCTGTGCTGATCTGTAAGTCTCTGCCTTTTGGGGTTTTAAGAATAGAAATAGTGGTGTAGGGTCACCTAGGGAATATAGATTTGCCTGCTAGGACTTACAAGACAGGATTCAGGCTGCCTGGTTTCTTACTCTGCCATGCTTGTACAAGTTTTACAGCGTCAACATTTGAGCAGTACAAAAGCATCTAGAATGAGGTCTTCCCTGATACGGACAAAAAATCATCCTGTTGTAGAGGGAAAATTCAGAAATATTTATTTGTATAGAATTCATGGATGTTCTGAATGGATTAAAAATCATTCTGCACAGAGTTTCTAAGTTCAAACTCTGTAGTAAGAGAAGGGTCTCTACAGACATGTGCACAATTAAATTCCAGTTTCAGGATGTCATAGTTGGGTTTTTCTACAGGTCCATGGCATGTTGTGCACAGGTAGAGAAGCTGTTGGAATATGTTCTGTGTAGAAATAGCAGGAAATCATTCCCTGATTGCTCAAAAATACAAACCTAGCCTTAAATAAACTGTCCAAATAAGTTTTCTTAATATTTATTTCTGATAATTCAAATAGAATAAAATAAATATTCCAGTTCCCCTTTTTCCTTAGTAAATGATGAGATATTTTTGGGTGTAGATCAGCAATAATGATGTAGTTTACTCTTTTTGGACTGATTAGACTGACCAGTTGCTGGGTTTGCTGGGACTGCAGGATGGTGTGATGCAGCATGGCTCTGGAAGGGGGCTGGATCCTCTGTGGTGCTTTGCTGTGTGCCCTGGCAAGTTTGACTTGACACTGGCCCAGAGACCTCTGTGCTCCAGCCAGGAGAGTCCCAGAGCATTCTCACTGGGTTGGAATCTTTGGCTTGTTCATGTTCTGTATCATCCTTGTCCACATTTGTGTTGTCCCAGGCTTAATCTGATCTCTTAATGGTCAGGTTATCTTGGTTAACTGGAGAGCTGACTGGTTTTGGATTGAAGGAGCTTCAGTGGGTTCTGTGGAGGAAGTTATCCAATCTGTAATGGATAACTGGATGTACCAAGTGTTCAGTGTAGCCAAGGAAGCTCTGATTACCCAAGATTATGTCTTCTGTTTGGTGTTGTCAAGACTGTGATCTCTATAGCAGTGTTTACAGGTGGCTTGGGGAACTTTTGAGCATTTGATAACACTTTATCACTTGAAATAACCTTAAGCCTGAGTGCTTTATAGAACTTTCTTGCAATACTGATAACATCTGAGACCTGTTAAGTGTGAAAGAGACCAGAGACATCTGACATACAATAAAATATTATATGGATGAAGTTTAAAACTTGATTTAGAACCCCACCGAATATGAATGATTGTCTTCTAACATTGTCTAATCTTGCAGGAAACTGACTGCTATTGCTTTTGGAGACCTGAACCCTTTTCCCTTACGCCAGATCAGGAACCGCAGGACCTATCACCTGGAGAAAGTGCGCCTGGAACTGACGGAGCTGGAAGCCATTCGTGAGGACTTCCTGCGGGAGCGAGAGACCTGTGTAGAAAAAAGAGACCTTATTAGTGATGATGAGGAGGATAGCTGAAACTGCTTAATATAAACTGTTCTTTGGGATCGTGACCAAAGTGAGTTAACCTCCAAAACACTTTATTAATCCTGTCAAACAGAATGTAAACTAGTTGCTTTTGGAAATATGCAGGACAGATTTCCAAATCCCAGCACTTTCAGAAATACCACTTTGTATGGAGGCCAAACACTTCTGTTTACATTTATGTTCCTAGAATCATTTGTAGAGCACTTAATATCTGTCTCAGTTTAGTCAATCAGCTGAATTGACAGTTGTTTTCCCACAGTGCACTATTAATGCCTGGATGTGAAACAATAAGAAAAGTCCATGTTCTGTTACATTCATTGCCGTTCTGGGTTTAGGGGTTTTTTGATGTAATCATGTTTTTTATAGTGCAAGCTTGGTGTGAGAGGACATCATATTTCTTGGATTCAGGTTGGCTCAATCTAGCCATTCTTGTGGTCACTAGCCAGAAAAGCACAGGAAGAACTTTCACATTCCTTTGTGTTTTCCTGAAGTGTCATGCAATGGATCACCAAACAGAACACTTGAATATATGTACTCTAAAGTAAAGGTAAAATAAGTACCTGGTTTGTGTCTGACTGTTGAGTGTGTACTGAAACAGTGATAGCAAACATCATTTCTACTTTTCAGGGCAGCTGTGTTGATAAATACTCTCATTAATACAAACAGCTTTAGAAATCAAACTCTGTTTGGTGAATTTTATTTGTATTCGCTTTTTTGATTGCAATGGTTCAAAAAGGTCACAACCAAACTCCAGATATTTTGGAAGAATGGAGCTTGTCACAGGAATACCATGCCATAGTAGCTAATTTTTTGTGTACCTGTTGAAGGTTTGTTTTCTTATGTTTTTTTGTTTCTGTGGGAGTTTTTGTTTGTTTTCTTTTCTTTTAATGCTTCTTCCTCTTTAGGACCTAATGTGAAGTCTTGTTCTTTAAGAAACGCAGTGTTCTTTCTGCGTGATTGTAGACCTGTTGTACAATAGTGGCAGTGGCAGGGTTCATAAAACAAATATTTACCAATCAAATCAAAGGAACCTGTCAATCAGAGGCCACAACATGCACATGGGAACTGAAGATCCTTTTCCAGCAGAAAAATGCAATATTCTCTCAACGTGCTCAGCTTTACTGTGAGTGTTGGATGCACATCCTGCAAGACAGGGGTAAGGAGCAACGTCTGGGCTGTTGAGCTGTAGTGTTTCTGCTCTTGCAGTGTGACTGGGGACCATTCTCTCTCATTTGGTGACCAGCAGCGTTCATAAATGGTTCTGGGGAGAAGGAGGGTTTATTTTTTTGCTGGATTTTCTCTGGACTTTTGCAATGTTTTTTTCTTGAACTGTTAGATCTTCAGAATGTTGGATTGACTATAATGTGTCATGATAAAACTAGTATTCAAATACTAGGCAGCAAATCACTGAGCTCTGGGGAAGTAGTTAATTGGCAAGAAAACCAAAACTAGTCATTGGGAAGAGTCAAGTTCATCAAGCTTGTATTTTATGTGTTTTGCTTTGGTTTTCTAGAAGTAGTAGTACTTTATTGGGTATAATCATGTAATCATTTTAGTCAACTTAAGTGTGCGCAGAGAAGTGTGCTTCTGTTTCACAGCACTTTTAAAAATTTTTATTTTAGATAATGTAGTTGTAGCCTTCTCCAAGTAAGCATATTATAAGTTAGTTGATATGGAAGGGAACTATTTATCAGAGGTGAAGTTGTAACTTAGAGGACTACTTTTGATATAAAATCTGTGCTTCCTGTATGACACATAATTTTTACTTAGCCAGCAACTCCTTGCCATTGAGGGACTGATGATGTGATCATCTTGATTTATATGTTATTCATCTTCTGAAGTGTCCCCTACCTTGTCTATTGTAAGCAGTAGTTGGGGTTTTTTCCTAATTCCCTGGTTACTCTTGGTTGTGTACTGGAGGGCAGGGTTTTGATATTATTGCATGTACTGTATTCTTTTTCTACTTACAATCAGTATTTGAATACAAAAATGGGACCAGGTTTTCTCTAATTTTCTAGTTATGCTGGCTTGGTTTTGAAAGAGCTGGTCTCTAAATCAATCTGTAATGTAGGCTTTCTGTTTGTATGTTTTCATGTTTTTTTTCAAGTGTTAAATGATTTTTTTAAAGGTGAAAATCTTCCCTTCAGTGACCACAGTTGAAATAGTAAGGTGTAGAATTCAGATGCTTGTACCTGCCCTATTCCTACAATCTGTTATTCTTTGGTTTTGAGTCTTTACTATGAACTAGTCCTGTGACTTTAAGAGATGTTTTCAGACTGATTCCATTGAAGTCTTTGGGTTGTGAAGATAAGACTAACTTTAAGACAACTGTTCAGGAAGTTCTTTAGCTGACAAAACATGACCTGCAGTATTGCAGGACCATTTTTGTTAGAGTTGTGCTGACAGTTCCGTTTGTGTGTGCATGTGTTGCTGTGTTTCATTCTGTTAAGTTGTTACAAGTTGTACAGTAAAACTAAGTAGCTCTGTTTCATCTGCCACGGTGTGACTGTAATCCATGAATGTTAGGAACCCTGTGGAAGTTGTGTTGTCTCTGGGAATTTTGTCAGCTTGCAAATATGAAATGAGTTGATGCTCTTATGCTCAAGTTCCCAACAAGCTGTTGGCTTCATTTTGTTAAGCCTTGTTACTGATTTAGTGATGAGTTAAAAGGTCAAAAAATTGTAGAGGCTTCTCACCTCTGGCTACTTGAAGTCTCCGTGGAACAAAAATAAGACGTGTATAGCAGGAGGTAACATCAGGAAAGCTTGCCTTGCTTGCTGTTGGAAAAGGCTTTGGGTGGCTTAGTTTTCTAGTGGTGCTTAATCTGGTAACCTTGGAGAGTAGTAACTCATTAGGGACATGCAGGAAACACAGGCAGTATTTAAACCTGGTGAAACCAGGCCAAAATACAATGTGCCTCAGTGGCCTGCCAAAGCTGAACTGCATGGAGCCCAAGAGTTTGTGTTTGTGTGTGAACTTCTACAGTCGTGCATGAGGTTTACCATTCATGCCAGCCAGGTAATGAGCAACTGACCTGTTCATGCAAATAATGACTGCCAAAACAATATTTTAACTTCAAAGCCTTGCACATAAAGTGCAAAGAGTTCCTCATGCACGGTTCCCAGAATATTTGAGGTAACCCAGACCACTAAGTTGCATCTTGCAGAATATTCCTCTGTCTTCATACATCTGTGCATGGCTTCCCAGTGAAACTTTTCATTAGTTGTTTAAAAGGGTCTGTTATCTTCTGTTAAATAGGCAAAAAATTGATGCACTACCCCTCTAGTTATTAGAACCACACAGTATTTCAGCTTGACCTGTACATGTGTGCAGGTAGTGTTATCATCCAGTGTTATCACATTGTTTGGTGTTACTCTTTTTACCAGCTATGTAATCAATAAAAAGGATTTTTCTGTTGCCCTTTAGGTGTCTTCTGTGAGAGCTTCTTCCCTTCCCCTCAGTCTTTGTAAACATGGTAAGAGATTTCAGCAGAAAGGGAAGGATATTTTTTTTTTTTCTTGTACAACATCAGAAATGAATGAATAGTCTTAAATTTGACAGTTGTATGTTCAATCACATAACTGAGAAATGTCAAATTGTTTAATTTAATGAAATTGTGTAGCTGTTTAAGTGACTGTTCCCTTAAGTGCCATATTAAAAATCAGCAATATGCGGTACAAGAAATTTGAATCACAAACATAAGTGATGTTATCTTCATAAGGATTGATGTAAAGAAAAAATAAATTGTTTATTACTTTATAGATTGCTCTGGTTCTTTTTTTTTTCTCCCCTTAACAGATGGAAATATCTGCAGGTGCCATCAAAACAAGCCAGTAGTAGAGCTTGTACTTTTGTGTGATAATGAGGTCTGTGAGAATCTCTGTAAAGGAACATACATGTAAATTTGGCTTTGAAGCATGAAGACATGAACCATAGACATGTTGCATTCAGGTGATGCTGACTGGGTAAACTTGGGATTGGTGTCCTTAAGTTTATTGGGAGAAGAGGGGAGGATTTTTCTCGGTTCACACACTTTCTGGGAAACATTTGTATGATATCTTCTGATACCCCAAAAACTTCTTTAGGAGGCTTGATACTGATGTTCTGCCACAATCTTTTGTAGTCAAATAAATAATTTCAGCTGTTTTTAAAATTTAACCTAGTACTCAATTAATTTGGAAATCAAGTCTCAATGTCTATCTTTCTGATGTAAATTTTGCATTTTGGAATTGCTTGGTTCCCTTAAAGAGGCTTGAAGTACCTAACCTACTTCAGATATGTAACTTAATAGCTAAATGTTTGTAAGGGAGGAAAAAATAAGAGTTAGGACATGACTGTAATTGCATATCCAAGCCTATCTTTCATAGCAGAGGTGAATAGTGCACAGTTCTTGTCCTCTGGCTCTGCTACAGAATGGTAGGCTGCTGTAGGAGTAGATATTGGCACAGCTGGAAATCTGTTCAAAGGGGTTGCAAAACAGGATAGAGATCAGCAGTTGAGGCAGAATGCAACTATGGCCTAAGGACCTCCCATCCTGTACCCTGAAAATTTTAAGTCAGAGGAATAAATGGAAAATTCTGGGAAGAGAGTGCATGGAGAGCAATGTCCTCACTCTGATACTTGGCATGTTTCGCTAGAGTAGGTTGTGTTGCCCTAAGCAGCTGCCTGTAAAGAACAGCTGAGACTCCTATTTGCTCCTTAGGACTAAGCTTGAAGCATCTGCTCTCAGTGGGATTGCAATAAGGATGTGAGTGTGGCTGATGTATGTTAAAAACCTGGTTCCAAGGAAATGCATTACTTAGGATAAACACAGCTGGCCTCTCTGAACTGAGACCAAATACCTGCAGTCTCACTGTGCTCTAGGTGCCTCAGAGGTGCAGAGAACACACTGAATCTGCTGGTATTACAAAATAGCAGGTGTTCCTTCTCTGGGATTTTCAGAAGTGCTAAACATAGCTTCCTTATCTGCAGCTCCTTGACCTCAACAGAAAGCAGAATTCACGTAGTGCTGAAGCTTTAGGAATTCCCACACATGAAGTATGTTCCCTCAGATAATGCAGAGGAAGGGTGTGCGCTGCCTTGGAAACTTCCCCCCTGGAAAAGAAGGTAAAAGGTTCAATCAGAAGTTAGCAGAGTGGTATTTTCCATGATGATCTGCTGTAGAAGCCACACTTGTCTACAGTTCAGGGATACCCACCCGTAGTGCCAGCTTTTCAGAGCATGAGACTAGAAAGCAAAACTCAGGGCTCCATACTGAATGTGATTTTTAAAAACCACGGTTATTAAAAATATATATATCAACTAATTAAAACATTAAATACTAGAATATGCCTGGTAAACTAAGATGACTTTGACCCACTAAAATTCCCCTGGTCGTGAGCAGCTGCATCCTGCCTGTGTCTCTCAAATGCAATGTGCCTTTGGTGTGTACAAACCAGTTAGGTTTTGCAGTGAGTTGCCCCTAGGATGTCAGGTTTGAGCTGATGAATGGAATTGGTGATGTTTTCAAGCACTGTGATTGGTGTTTAAACTGTGGAATAAGCTATTTGCCTGTTTAAAGTTAATGATGTTGGTGTTTTTCTGGTATTTAATCCTGGAACTCCTCCTTTAGGACATAAGGTATGGGTTTCCTACTTTGGCTGCTTTACAGGAGGCTGGCAAATGTGTGGCTGCAGTGCTTACTGGTGCTGCCTACTTGAAACACTGCTCAGGTTTGAGTTTTCCTTCCTGTTCTTGTCCTGTATGCACATAAAAGCTTTTACCTTCATCCGAAGGTGTTAGAAGTCTTGAGTTAGTGTTTTAAGGATGGATAACTACAGAACCATGCAAGAGCAACATCCTACTTAGGCGGAATCTGTATATGGGCTTGCAAACCCTATGGACATGGCACCAGATGTGGGATTCGATCTACACTTGCTGCTCTTGGAAACCTTCATTCAAATTGAGGTTATTCAGGGTCTAGGGAGAGCTTGCCCCAGTTTGAAAAGCATTTGTAGCCTTTCAGGGTGTTTTGTTCCCTTCCTTGCAGCTAGGAGCAAACAAAAGTGGTCACCTTCCTCCAGTGCCCTTTGCTCTGAGAATTTTGTAGTATGATTGCTGTGACTTCCACGTGATCATATCCCATTGTACAACTAAAGGTGAGAAAATAAATCTCTTTATTTCCCTTTGAGAGAGTTCTGAATGCTTCCACTGCCCTTTGAAACCTTTACTATTGCTCCCACTTCCCATTCTCCACCTTGTGCAGTATCAGATGCAGCCACTTTCCTTTTGGAGTTGGGAGAGCTGGGTGGAACTTATAGGCTGAGAGCACCACTCCCAGGGCAGGCGATCAGGGGCACAGTTCCGTCCTCTTGACTTGAAACAAGCCAAGTTTTTTTTTAACTGTAATAATAAAAAGCACTGCCTTTAGACACTTGCCTAGGATAAAATCACTCTTAAATTTATCTATCTTCCCACCTTAGGGCATAGGAAAACATCCTGCTTATGTATGATCATTTGCCATTAGCTTTGTGTTACCTTAATCACATGGAGAATTGGAAGTGAAGGCAACCTGGCACTTGTATTTTATTTTGAAGGTGTGAACAATCCCACATCATTTCTCATTAGCAAATTATGGATATTAACTTGCCCTGAAGAAATGTAAGGAGACCTAAGAGTGTTTACTGCAATTATTGTCTGCCAAATAAAGGGGGAGAAAATCTAGTTTTACAGGTTTCGGGGATGTCTTTATGATAGGAGAGTGAACAGATGAAGGATGTCATTGTTAGAAGTCAACACTTGGGCTAAGGCAGCTTGGGAAGCAAGGATGGCAGAGGTTTGTTCTAGTAGTGCATGTTAATGCACCTTGAGCTGCACAGTGAGGTCTGGGAACCTGCGCTGTTCTTTGTCACAGTGGTCTCTTGAAACAACGGGCACTTGACTGGGTAATGGTGAGTTTCAGACCACACAGTAACCAATCTAGGCTTGTATAGAATATAGAACATGGCTTATAAAACTTGCCTCCTCAGCCTTATTTTCTTGGTATTGTTTTCCATATATCCTCTCCTAAGGCAAGGAAATCGGATTCTACATCTGAGTTGTTCCCCAGTCAGCCTGGATGAGCTGTGTCGGTCTGGAAGGCTCTGGACTGGCCCAGCATGAGCTGTCTCCATCTCATCAGGGGCAGTGCAGGGCTGGCACAGTCAGAGTGGTGCCGGGCGGGCCTGGAGGCTGCATCGGCCCCAATCCCATCCAGACGGCATTGCTGCGGTCGGGGCGATCGTCCCGGTGCCCCTGCGGACAGCCCTCTCCTCACGGGGCTGCCCTGGGCGGAGCGCGGAGCCGGGTCCCTCCCTCAGCCCTCCCTCCGGGCCCGGGGCGGGCAGGGCCCCGCGCTTCCTCCGCCCGGCACGGCCCCCCCGCCCCCTCAGCCTCCGCCCGGCCCGACCCTGCGCGCACAGGGAGCCCGACGGACGCGGTAAGTGGGTGCTTCCCTCTCAGCCGGCGGCGCCTCCGCAGGTTCCCCTCTCCACGTCCCTCTGAGTCCGTCCCGTAGGCTGAGCCGCCCTCATGGCGCTCCCGCTTCGTGTCCCGCCTGTGCCGCGGTTCAGGGGCTGCGGTGTCGCGGCTGTGCAGCCCCTCTGGCCGGGCAGCTCCGGGGCCGGCGGCGGGTCCCGCTGCCGGGGGTGCGGGGATTGCGGACCCTCGGCCGCTTCACGGTGTCTTCGCTGGCTCTGTGTGTGCCCGCAGCCGCCAGCCGGGGGGAAAGGCAGCTCCCCGCAGCGCCCCCGCCGCGAGCAGCTGTCCTTTATCCCCGAGCAGGTCCCACGGGGGCCGGGGAATGCAGCACTTCCAGAAGTGCCCCTGTTGGTGTTGCACGCCTCTCGGTCTGGCGCTGTTCTGTCCAAGGCCGTCGGGGGCTGTTAGTCCGGGGTTCACGCTCAGCTAATGCTGTGCAATTTCAATCGTGTTTATTCCGTAAATTGTCTGCTGCCTTTTCCCTCAAACAGCTTCACTTGGGTTTCTTGACACCTGTTCCTCTAGCCAGTGAGCCGGGGGTCCTGGAGCAACACAGCCCGGTGGAGGGGACTGGTTTGGTCCGGCCTGCATCTTTGTACAGGACAGTCAAGAAGGAAGATGTGAGTTAGAGGGTGAAAATGTGTAGCAATTGCTTCTTCCGTGGCTGATCAGTCACCAGCTGCAAAAGGACCAAAATCACAGTGCTCACCTGCTTAAGTCATGAGAGAAAAGCTCAACTCTGACCCTTTTCTGAAGTATCAGTTGGTTTCAGACTTTTTTGTGCCTTTCAGTTGCTTGTGCAAGAAACATAGATGGCAGAGAGATCTCCCTCGACTTTGAGGTAGTGATGTGAGTTATGTGCAGCAGTAATCCTTGAAGGCGCCTCAGGGACGGGGAGCAGGGCTCTGCCCATGTGGTGCCAGCGTGCCTGGCATTGTGGGCTTCCCCTGTCCTCTGAGTGTCCAGGCTGTGTTCCCACCCAGCTCATCGTTCAGGCACGCCAGGCTTTGGGATCCCTGGCCTTGGCTGGGAGCTGGAATTAGCTGTGGAGCCAATATGCTTGGTACGTATGCTTGAAGTGGAGGCTTGGAAATATGGTCTTGGGTCATTTGCCGCACATGTAATTACTGCAGGGAGGTCAGAAAGGGAGCCCATGAGAGTTAGTGGCAGGAGCAGTCATTCTATAATTGGGCTGAATTGCTCAGATGCTGGGTGTGTTTTGTGTTTTTTATAAACACAGGTAGTAATAGCAGCCTCAATTTCCTGGCAGAAAAATTTTTAGGCTACTGTTGTTTTCTGACAGGGACATGTTTTAGTGAAAATAAGGTTTGCTGAAATTAATGAACTTTTAACTGGGCTACACTTATTTGAAAGCAGAGGATAAAACCTGCTTGGGTTGTTTGGGGTTTTTTTTACTGTTGGAATTGTGTAGTCTTTTGTGGGGTAAAAGAGAAAGAAAGGTGAAAGAAGGAATGACAGTGAAAGAAGAAAACACTTCAACACTTATAAAAATCTGTTTTGTTTTAGCCTAAAACACCAAAACTAGAAGACAATATAACTTAAGTTTGTTTAGTGGGGTTTTTTCCCTAACTATTAGTTTAAAACAGTCAGGTTTTGATTCTAAATTGGTTTTGGTAATTTTTCAGTATTATAAAACAATTCATAAGGGAAGTTTTTACTTTGGTCTGTTCTAAGGAGTTTGGGATTTTGGTTTAGTGTAACTGATGTTTTGTTATATAAAAGCATGCCACAGGGAATGCTTCTGAGTTTGGTAAAGGGTTAGTGATTCAGCTCACGTCAGGTGTACTTGAGAAAGTCAAATTACTCAGCTGTTGCCTCAGTCACTTAAAACTGGTTTTCTTAGGACAGAAGATACCCTGAGGAAAAGAAATGCAAGGCTGTTGGCAAGGGAAATGCTCCAACAGTTTAGTTCTCACCTCTGTTTTCTATATTCTGCTCTCATTCACTGGGGGGTGGACATTTATCATGGGTTTGACACGTATAAACCAGTCACTGATTGTCACATAATTTGGTAATGACAGGCTAATGACGTACCTGTGCAGGGAAAACCTCATCAGAGGAGAGAAATAGAACTAACTTACTTCTGCTTCTCTTGAGGTGGACTCTGTCACCTTCCACAGAAGAGTGGGTTTCTGTAAATTGATGTCCTTTACACACAGCACAAGCTGCACTAAGAAGGCACTTCTGTACTGCAATAAGAATGTCTGTATCCAGGGATTGTACTGATGTAAAGTACATGTGTTTAAATGGGTGTCTTAGAGCACAATGGGAAACACTGATTTCTTAGGGTAAATATGATCCTATTTTATGGTAGGGCAGAGTTTAGGAATGTGAAGAGATGAGGCAGGACATGTTTCTAGTGCCTGAAAGTGCTGTCTCAGAGGTCTGTATTCTATTTCTGGGTTTGCTACAGCTTTGTTACATGTCTGTAGGAAGATCGTTCACACCGGATAAGCAATGCTCTGCTGCCTTATGGTATTTGGTCTGTGTAAAGGAACCTTGGATACAGCAGTAAAAGGTGAAGCATTACATTCTTATACTAAACATGTACTACACTGTGGAGTACCATTATGGAAATGCAGTAATAGAAATGTTGAGTAGAAGCTGGCCTTTGTATGAAAATGCTCACTATGAGGAATCCCAGAGCAAAGAGACAAGCAGAGGAGAGGTAGCCCCAGTGTGGGATGGTTGAGGAATAGACATGGCATGAGACAATAGACATGACATTCCGTGAAAGGACACAGAAACTCATGTCCTCTGCTGAGCTCGGCATGGAACAATTAAGCTCTGGTCTGATTCAGAACTCACTGAAGCAGATACCTTCATCACCCTGGGTTTAATGAATTCTGGTGCAGATTCTAAGTGATGGGAATGGCCCTGACTCACTGGATTGTGGTGTTGTCTAGGCACATGCCCCTGAAGTGTTAGCATAAGGTGTGTATCAGGAAAAAAGTTGGTTGTTGCTTTTTTCTCAGATCCTGAATAACTTTTTTGTCTGAGTCCAAGACTAATGTCTGTCCATCTCTTAATTCTGTCTGCCTTCACAGGCCACCGTAAGAAAAATTGCCACCTGAGTAGATAAAAAAAAATAAGGCTCTCATTCCTGCTTTGATGTACTTGTGCTCTGTACTTGTGAATGGAGTCCAACAAAAACCTTCTAGTATAAGAAACCTTTGAAAGTGGAATCACCTTAGTTTCCCAAGATCAAGGTATAATATCTGAGAAGGGTAACATTCATGCTTGTGAACAGCACTTCTATTTCAGATGAATTTTAAGTGTGTGAAGGTTATCTTTTGTTGGCTTACCCCCTTGTGCTGTGCCAATGACAATTGCTTTGGGTCATCAAGCGTATGATCTATTTTGGGCATTTGCTAAGTGTGACTGTTGGGTGAAAGCCAGTGAGAGATATCTGTGGAAGGCAGGATAGGATAACATGAAGTGATAGACATGGGAAACACCAACACTTCAGAGCTATGAGTGGGGGTCTGAACACTGTGCAACAGTTTTGTCTTCAGCCTTCAAAAGCAAGGCTCTGGGCTTGAATGGGTCCTTTGTGGGAGATTTAACTTAGTGGTTTGACCTTTGCAGAAATGGATGTAAGTTAAGACATCAGCAGAAGGGATGAGAATTTTCAGGTTATTTTTGCATGGATTCTATGCACCTGCAGAATCAGCTGTGTTCTTTGGAGGATGCTGGAAAATGAGTGAACTTGTCAATCAAACATTCGGTGACTGTGTTCACAGAGGCATTTCGGGTGGGTTCCCTACTCTCAAAGCAATCTTTTTAACTTGCTCTTCTGAATGGCAATGAACTCTTTCTTAAAACAAAGACTTTTTAGGTGTGTTTGCATTAATATTGTTTATAACCATGTACCTTGGATTCTGATGAAGGGAGTAGTCAGCTTGAGGGATTTACAATCTTTGGGCAAGTCTCAGCAGCATCTCTTATGACCTGGGCATTTTCCTGTACTTGACTTTTGCATGTGCTCAGAATGTAATTTTGCAATTCACAGTAAGCGAAAGGTTTGGGGTTTTCAGCAAGGCTTGGCTTTGTCCTTTGTTTGCATTTTTGAAGTGTGTGAAGGCTGAACTCAACCAACACTTCAGAAAATTCTGCTTTGAACAATTGCAAGCAATATTATATAAACTTAGTAAGGAGCAAATAGCTCAGAGATGTCCTCATTCTTGTAAAGATGACTAAAACATTTATTGACTGTGGTTTCAAGCTCTGAGCAATAGTGGTCAGTGATCTTTCGGTGAGATTATGAAAGGTTGCTTGAACAATACAGTAATTTGCTTACAAAGTGAAATTTGAGTTGCTTATTTTCATTGAAGAGAAAAAGAGACGTTTTTGTCTCGGGCATGGACCTGGTTTTGGGAAGGAAATTATTGAGCAACAGAGGAACAGAACAGTTCACCTGGCTCCACCTTGAAAAACTACGAAAATATAGACAAAGCCAGGATAGAAAGTGGAAAATAAAAATAGCCCACATTGCAGTGTATCACACTTACCAATGCAAGTGTTGGTTTCTACAGTGTATTTTAATAGCGTGGTGGTTATCCTGGGCTTCAGTGTCACAACCCGTGTGGTTTCTCTCATTTGCCTTGGGTAGCTGGATGAGAGAGAGATCATTGCTAACGTCCTGTTACACAGGAGGGCAAGGGAGGCTTGTTTGTCTCCATTGCAGAGCTTTGAAACTGGGGTTTGAGCAGGTTTGGTAGTAGAAATGCAGCAGCCTCAGAGCCTTTGAGCCATCCCGTGTGCAGTGCAGACCTCCAGCATGCTGCTCTTGAGAGCACGAAAGCCACTGTGAGGGACGCCTTGCACCTCCCTCTCCTCTGCTGAGGCACCTGCAAGTGTGCCATGGAATGGTCACTTCTGACACATGGCAGAAACCTGAGTGTTTGGGTCATGTGCCAGGTGCGTGTCAGTCATGTCACAGCACACCATGCCTGTCCCCCCAGAGGTGTGCAGATAAACTCCCTTCAGAGAGTGCAGCTCACAGTCCTGATGTACAACTGAAATACTTCTCATCATCTGACAGTGGTGAAGCTGTGGCTGTAAGCATTGATGTAGTAGCCCTTGTGCTTGACATAAAGCAGTCAAATAATTTTTCTCCTAATGTGTGGGTTTTGCTAACATCAACTAAAAATATATATATTTATGTAGAAACGCTAAGTGACTTTCTATTTCTTTAAAGTAATAGAAGGAGCACATTTGGAAAGGAGTTGATACTCAACATACCACCCATGTATTAGAAGCCAGTGGTTTGTAAAAAGGGTGGGGCAAACAAAGCAACCAGTCTTTTTTCTTAGGTGAGTGAATGAAAAAAGCTTGGGTGTGTTTTGAGAAATTGTTAGATTTTTACAATGTATTTTCTGCTTAGGGTACCTGCTTTTGTTGGAGAAAAATCTCCAATTTGTGTGCATTTCAGTTTGACATGAATACTGCAATTGCTCTGGTATTTAGTCCTGTTTCATAGGTCTGCTGATCTATCAAAACAGCTGAATCTTCTTGCAACACTAAATTGAACTTACATCTAAAGGATCAAAATGGAGCTTTGTTCACTTGTGAATTATGCTTCACAATATGCCCCAGTCAGATGCCAATGACTGCTATTTAAAAATATGCAGGAGAGATGCAGAACTTGGAAGTCCCCAACATATCTGAAGCAAGCAGCATCTGGGATTCATAAAGCAAAGCACATTACACTGACAAGCACAGATAAGCCATTGAGTGTAGAGATGTGTGAGAATAACTGTGTATCTCATTGTAGTTAGATTTTATTGTGGTGCTAGAGGCCTTACAGCTATTTTGCATGTTCTGATCTAAACAGTGAATATTTGGGCCATTGGGCATAATGCCAGTGTTCATCTCCACAGGGAGCATCAAATAGGTCATAACCTGACTCACTGATTATTCTGTTAAAATCTCTTCTGTTATCATAACACACAGTGCTGTGGAGGTGTATCCCAAGGAATAATGTGATTTCTCATCTTCTCCTCATCCAGAAGCAGCCCAACTTAATGCACAGATGCTCCAGTGCACCAGTGTGAGGCTTGTATTTCCAGAGCTCACAGAGCTTATCAGCTTAAAAGATTATGTTCAGGAAACAAATTGCACAGTTACAGACTAACACCTGCAACAGATGCTGCTGGTGTTCTCATTTATAACATCTGCTGTGTGTGATGGAAGATGTCCTGAAAGCTCTGGAGATGAAATCACAATGCCTTTTTCCAGCACTGTTTCTGGGTGCTTCAGGAGCACTGCCTGAAAGAAAAAGGAAGCTCTGCCTCATGGTCTCCCTGGCTCAGGATCTGTCTGCTGACACCTTATCGAGGGAGTCTGTAATGTTAATTCTCATGGTGACTCTCTTTAGTGTGTTGTGGAGGCTTTATTGTCCAGGACTTTGTTAAGTTATTAATTAATTGTTCTCCTTTAGTCACATTTGTGTTTCATGGTGCGTTCCGTGCTTCTGGTTAGGTATTTGCTTGAGTAGGTCAGTTTCGTCAAGAATCCCCTTCACCTAAAGATGCTCATGTCTCTCCAGATTTGAACCCTCACTATTTGGCTGAGACTCTGAATTGGTTATTTTGATTGATCAGTGGTAATTTTGGCCATGAATGAGCTGCAATGGATCCAAAGTGCCTATACCACAAATGTGTGTTACTGACGCTTAGCTCTTGGAAGATGGTAATGAACATCATTCTTCATTAATATTCTAGTTGCATCATCGTTGAGCATCAATGAAAGACCAAGTATGGCTTTCTTCAAGCAACAGAAGGTGGAGGACGTTTATGAAATTGGGGAAGAGCTGGGAAGGTAAGGTCGTACTGATGACACCACATTCTAAAAGCTGACACATGGGGATATTTGCTACTTCTTTCTGTGTAATGGCCTAAATCAATTACAATATACAACAGTAGCAACACACACAAAGACTGCACTTTGGATGGGGTTTTTTTGTGGTTTATTGTTGTTGTTGTTGTTTTTTTTAGATTAAATGTGCTAACTATTTTTCCTGTTTCTTTTCTTGCAACTAGGACAACAAAAGGTATGTTTACATTGTCTTTTGTAGATAGGTGTCACCTGTGTCCGTGCTTTAGACTTGAGTTCACCTGCCTGTTCTCAGAGCCAGCTGGGAACCAGGAACCCACGGTGCTGTCACCACAGACACAGCACTTTCACCTGTCCTGTTGTTTGAGCAGCACTCCACAGCACTGTTGTTTTCAGCTGGCTCCAAGCACTGACATCACATGTTCATATGTGCCTGCAAAAGAAAGGTGCATGTATTCCTGGAAGGCTTTACCTCTCCAATCTTCAGCTGGACTGGTTAATGCTTATATATAGATTTTAATATATAAAGGCTTATCTGCAGGTATTAATTATGGGTGTAATTGCCAACTGTTACTTAGCTTAGCCATGAACATTTGCTTAAACACTGCTGGGTTTGTAAGCTGGATACCTCAGGGCTCCTCCAGTCACTGAGCAACATACAATGCTCTGGGAGGATGTCTGGTTTCCATTCAGTGTACACCCCTCTAATGTTTTTCTTTTTAATAGGCAAATAGTTAAATTAGGGCTATACACAGGTTGTCTTCTTTCCCAATATCTGGCAGTTGGTTTTGATAAATGGCTGTGTATGTGCCATCACCATTTTTCAAGGGCCAATAACTGAGTTCCATTAAAACACTTCAGTTGAAATTTTGTTCCTGTCAAATCTTATTTTTTCACTCTCTGCTACTTCATCTTCAGACTTACTGAGAAGACTTCTTTTAAGGTGAGAGAGGTTGAGATTTGTTTATTTGTTTTCCATTCCCTTCCCTCTCAGGAAGAGCTCAACTATTAAATTTTCTATAACTACTTACTGTTAAGTATTGCCTAGTACTGAGAGATCAGTTTGACAGTGAAAACCTGACAACAGTGAACAGTAAAGAAATTCAGTGTGTATGCAGGGTATGAAACGTGTGGTTTTTGACCTAGGAGGCCCTAGGTTAAACAGTCAAACTACTAAAATGAGAAACTGGAGACTGAGTAGTTTAGTTTTACTTTGGTTTCTGAACTGGTTTTGGGAATCTTTTGAGATGATGAGTATCACTCTCCAAGCTGATGGATATTGGAGGTTTTGAATGGAGAAGTGTAGTTGAAACAATGTGGCAAAGGCTGGCCGTTGCTGCTTGAATCAGCCTGAGAGGCTGGTCCAGGCTTGTGTGGTCACAGCAGCCCTCCTCCTCTTCTGGCTGCATGTATCATGTCACACTGTCTTTGTCAGGGTATTTTCTCTTTCAGGTTTTGCATGTTAAATGTGCAGTGTCATCATGGCTCTATATCTCTGAGCAGTAACTACTGATAAGGGCCAGTGACAAATGGTATCTCACGCTGTTAGAAGGAAGTTAACGTGCTGGACAGATTGCAGTGACTGATTTTTTCCAACGCTGGCTGGTGCCCTTAGAACCTGTAGATGCCTTTTATTAGCTCACGGTTTGCCACAAGCTGTTAGTTACTGACAGGTAGAGGTAGGTTAAAGGATTCATTTACTATCATTCTGGCAGCAGAAGTCACTTACAAAACAAATGTTTTCAAATAACATCTGTGAAGAGTCTGCCCTGTTCTCATCCTCCTCACTGGATTTGTCACTTCTTGAGATCAAAACTAGTTGTTAACATAGGCCTAGTGCTTGTTCTAGCTGGGATTCAGCCCTGAGATAAAATAGAGGATCTCACTGACAGAGCCAGCACCTGTTTATCTGAAAGTCTTTGCATAGCACTCAGGAAAGGATGCTTCCACCACAGACTGCAAAGGCTGAGCTCTGTCTGGTCTGGTGATGAAAGGAGGCACTTCCTGTCATTGTGCAGCTTTGAGGGTGACCACAGCTTCAGCACCTTTCCAGCAAGGCTCCTCAGCTCCAGCTGTGTCAAACCCTGCAAATGGGCTGTGTGGGCACTTCCTAGCCAGCTTATCCTCAGGATCCCTGTGGAGCTGGAAGCAGCTGGGAGGGGGCTTTCAATGCAGTTGTCTCATGTGCCACAGCAGGGGTGTGAGAGGTGTTTGCAGAGAGGGGGGCAGGTTTTCCATGGCTGCAGCTGTGTGTTCTGAGCAGCTGCTTAGCTCCAACGTTCCCTCAGTCTTTCAAATATTAATCTTAGGTTTACACCTCTGTTGCTCAACTTCTCCAAAAGGTACATACAGGGAACAATCTGTCAGGCATGTGGCATTTGAGACAGCTTGCTGATGGCCTTGTCCGTTATAGCTGCTCTGTTTGGGAAGCTTAGCGTGACCTATGCTGACTGTGTGCAATACTTCAAATATACATATAGAATCATCTTACTTCCCTCAAGATATTATCAGTCACTTTGCAAGTCTGAGGGGAATGAGGTTCTCTAACCATAGGTGAAAGGAAGCTTAAAAAGAGGACTCTCTAAAGTGAACGCAGCAAATTTCAACATCATAAACAAATAATACAGCTTTAACAGTTTGGCCTGTTTTGAGGAGGATCCTAAGCCATTTGCAGGGAAGTTAATGGCATGCCAAATCAGTGGAAATACTCCTTGAAAAATGTGAAGAAGTGAAGACTAGCTTGTCTTCTTGGGGATATGCAGCAGGTCAAATAACTGCTTGTTCTTGTGGTAAGGGAGGTGACAGCTGGAGACAACCAAGAATGGAAAGTCTTAAATCAAGGGCAAAGCAGGCCCAGAGAAAGAACTGCCCTGCTGAGCTAGGGATATAGTTTCCAGGAAAGTGGCAGCAATAACACTCGCTGGAAAGCCTTTAATGTAATGTTTCAGTTGTTGTGGTTTGGATGGGTAGCTGTGGCTGGCCGAACAGAAAGTGGTGTGGTACAAACGTGCAGGAGCCCTTTCCAGCTGTATTAGCAAACACTGATGGTGGTGGTAAGTGCTGGAATTTGAGATGTGCAGTGTGATTTATAAAAGGATGTACCATAGAGTCATTAATCTATTACCTAAATGTGGTGCCAGCCAGGCTATAAGAGCTGTTGACATTTGTGCCTTCTGGGTAGTGTCACTGTTACATGTCAAGTTGGGGCTGAGGAGGAAGTGTCATGGAGCTTTTCCCAAAGTGTTTTGTGACAGTGCCCATTGAGAAAGTATGTTCCTGCAGGGTGGAGTGGGCCTGGCACTGCTGTGTCCTGGGACAGTGTCCTGCTCCTGCAGCTCAGCTCTGTAGCATGAAAGGACTCACACTTAACAGAGAAAAACAGACAAACCTTGCAGTGATATTTCCGGGCATGGATGTCTCCCCCTTCCCTTCATTGTTGTCCTTTCCCTGTAGGAAAGGGGCTCTGCCTTCCTCCATAGTGTGAGCCAGCCTTACCACCTGCCACTCCAGTTTCTTCCCTGTCTCAGTAACTGGGAGCTGTGCTCACCTCTCATCTCCTGGGCCAGCCAATGCCTTCATGCGGAAAATAATCACTGATTTGTGTTGATTAGTTTGGGCACAACTGAGCCTCCAGTTTCTCAGCCCCTGCTGACCTGGGCTGTGGTTTCATGGCTAAAGCCAAGCTCCGTCTTTCATCAGTGGCTTGTTATGCCTTCTGTAGTTCCCCATCTCCAGCTACAAGTTCCTGCTTCCTCTGTGCTTGTGTGTGAAGGATCAACTCTGCTCTCTGAGACAGGAGAAACCCTATTTTCTGGGTGAAGCTTTAAAGGACACCAAATGCAGCATTTCACCTGTGGTAATGGGACCTTGGAGCCTGGCACAAGTCACTGTTCTGACAGTGTAACTATTAAATATTTATTTATGTCGTGAAAACAAAAAGCAGAGATAACCCAGGTATTCTTTGTAGGGCAGGAACTTAGAAATCTATGATAAAAAAGTCATGGTGCCCAGCTAGTTGGACTCTCCCTTCTAAACAGAGGGGTGTGATTGCAGCTGGAAAATTTACCCTTAGCTCATACCACACAGTATCTTCATACCAGGAATGTTTTTTTCTAACTATAGAAATTGCTCAGTACTGCACTTTCTCAGCCATGAACTTTAACTCTGTTCTTAGATTAGTTTGCACTTTGAATTAGTTCTTTAAATTTCAAAGAATAACTTTGGATTATTTTATCCTACAACACACACAAAGCAAGTCTGTGTTTGATGCAAAATGTAAATTTAATTCCTGAGCGCTACCCAGCATTTCTGTTAATGTTTCTTGTTACAAATCTTCTAAGTCATTTTTCATGTTGTGAATCTTCTGCTGAAACAGTTTTGGCATCTGGTGCTAGGTCACAATCACTGTGATTGTTATCAGCTGTCTGACACAGTCACTGGTTTTGAATTTTTTCTTCTAAGTCCTTCTAGCTGGCTTCCCTATTAGTTTTCAGTGCTACTTTAACTATTTCCAAACTAAAATATTTATTATAGAAAGTGCAGAGAAAATGGAAGGTTTTGTTGTTTGTTTTTTTTCCAATACCAAAGTTCTCTACATTCAGTAACAGAGAACTGGCCTTGGCCTTACTTTGTAACAAAGACATGCATTCTTTATCACCAGAATCCATCTTGATGATGGAAATAATCTCAGTGTATCTCCTCGGTCCATGTCTGGCTTTGAAAGTATAATTAGAGATGAGTGACCTCTGCGGTAGTGCTCACAAAGCTTGAATTTTGTAATGTATTTAATTAACCACTGAATATTAAGCAGAACATTAATCCCAGGAAAAAGACATTGAATATTAATCCCAATCTTTGTTTTGCCATTTCTGTAAAAATAAAGCTATTTTTTCCATTTTGCATTGCAGTAGAAAGCAGATGGAAATTTTAACAGCTGAGAAAATATACTCTGTATAGTATTCATTCCATACTTCTAAAATGAAAAATATTACTTAGGAATTAAAAGGCACATGAAATAAACATAGTGCAACTCAAATTCTAACAAGGATAAAGCACTGGACAAATTGTTAGCATCTGATGCAGAATAGAGCTCGCAGGTACTTGTCTGATGGTCAGGCTTCATTTATCTCAAGTTGCATCTATTAATCCTTGTTAACACTCTACAGCAGCAGTTTGAACCAGAGTGAAGACCTGTTATAATAGCTGAGCAGTGAAATGGGAGTTTTGGCAACCTTTCCAGTTTTGGCCTTACAGATAATTTCCTAAAATCCTGAATAAAATGCCAGCATAGATTCCATCTATTTGATACATGTTGAAGGGGAAAAATCATTTACTTATTTGGCCACAGTACTGCTCCCCTCTTCCAATTCCTGTGCTCCCATGTATATCACTCTCAGTCTGTATCTGGGTGGATTTGGACCTTTAACCAGCCAGGTGCAGTGTGCTAACCTTCCTCATGCACATTACGTCTGCCCTGCTGTTGCTCCACATAGCGAGAGGAACAGCTTATCAAATCAGCTATTCCTGCTGAGCATGAGTCAGCTGTGACCTTCCCTGGCTCCCTGCACTCTGTTCCTTACCACTGCGAGCACTGATACTCAATCCAAAAGCTAAGTCTGATAAGCAGAGAAGATTTTTCATCATGTGCATTTTATTCTCAAGCTTCAGATTACACAAAAAGCTTGCCAGGCTATCAGGAACTTGCCAGAACTGCTGGGCTCATGCTCTATCACTGCTGACTCTGCACCTCCAGTCTCAGGAGGAGCTGATAAGGGCCACATTGATGGGCACTGCAGGATTGGGAAGTTTCCAGAAAGATTGAACAGCTTCAGGAGGTGCTGATGATCGTTCAGTAGGTGGCACAATTTCTTGGGACTCAGAGCTAAGGACCCCACAAGGTGTTTAAGGTATTAATTGTGTTACTTTACTGATAGCTTGTAACAATTCATAGCATTGTTCAGAAACATTACATTTATCAAACTTCCTTTCAATTTCAAATGAGCTGCTCTCTATTTATTCCGATAAACCAGATCCTTCTTTAGAGTCCATATTGTACTCTTCTGACTCTTTTCTGGCACTGAGATCACCTTTGGGTCAGGGTGTGCTGGTTTTGTGTGAGTTTAGAGAGATATGGATGAAAGGTGCCAGAGAGTGACTTTATCGGAGACAGGATACGTCCAAAGGTGCTCAGCACTTCCCTTCAGGAATATTGAAACTTATCTTCTAAAGTCACTGTGCTCTAGAGCACTACACAGTCAGTAAAACATGAGATGTGAGTGAAAATGCCAGCGTGTTTAAAAGTTGCAGCTGATTTTTTTTCCTCTTTCTACCACTTTTTAGTAGTCAAACAAAATTTCTATTAAATGCTTATTAAAAAAAGTTTTGGATCATTCTGTTATAATCTGGCGTCTGGTAGTTTAGGTTCTGTGTAGTTGCTTTAGGAGAGGTAACCACTTCCTTTGCATTTTTTGAGGGAGGAAAGGAAAGCAAGCAAGTAAGCCAAAATCCAATTTTATTTGAAGCTTAAACAGAAGTACAGTGACAATTATGACAGTTTTATTCTTCAAACTCTTTATGAAGTTGCAAGAGGTGTCATCAGAGTATTTAGCAGAAGAAGGTTTTGGGATTTTTTTTTTAGTTTCATTCCATAAAGCCTTTCGAAAGCAGTGAGATAATTCCCCTTCAATGACCTTGCTGTAGAATTGCTAGTTTGCTGTTTCAACTATCCTACTTGAATTTCTTTATAAATGCTGTGCTATTTGACTGCCTATTTATTTACTGGTTTGGTTAAATTTCTGCTGTACCAAAATCCTGGTTTAGTCTAAAACAAAAAGTCTATAAAAAATAAAATGTACTGCAAATTACTGCCATTTACAGAGGGCTTTTACATCTTTATAGTTGTGACCACAGTCTTCATGCAAAAACCCTCCAGCAAAGTGCTTTTATGGATATATTTTGTGAACCTTGCATGGCCATTGGTTGAGCTTGTTTCATAAATGAACTGAAAGCATAAAAATGGATTCTCAGTGTTGTTCCCAGCAGACTCCTCTCTTCTCTGCTGGGAAGAGCACTAAGTGCAGTTACAAGTAGCAGAAGTCATCTCTGAAGTGTAAGCAAAGGGGGAGCAGAGTATTTATCTTAATAAAACTATAGTTGAACAATTGCTCTAATCACTTGAAGAAAAAAAGGCTGAGAAATATGTTTTCCTCGAATTCAGGATGAATTCTCCAGGGCTTTGCTTTGAAAGTTAGCAAAAAATACAACCATAAATGGATAAAATTATTAGTGTATTTTTTCCAAGAAAAATAAATAGGAGTGAAAAAGATGGAAAAGTAATAAGATCAGACTTCCTAAGCTTGAGATGACCAGTTAAAACCAATCCAAATTTAATAGTGGCAGAAAGGCATAATGAACAAAACCATTGACATAATAACAATTGATGTAACTGAGAATGAATTACTCTCTTGGCTGAACTAAACATACCAGCCTTGAATGTGGAGAAGCCCTGTGTTCAGGTTGGCTAAACACTATTATTGTGGTTATATTTATGTCTATTAACTCATGCATGTGTGCACAGTGACATCATTGTGATTTTAAAATATTTTTAGTATTTTTAGACTCTCATGCATTCGCAGTAGTGTCTGTGAATTGAAGCAGTTAAAAACTGGTTTAGGTGCTGTTAGGTTTTATTTTAGCTGCCTTTCTGGTCATGTATTCTTGTTCAGGAACACCTAGTGAATAAAATATGAATGATTATAATTGCACTTCTATTGATATCTAGAGACATGAAATTAATTTTTATCCTTACCCCATATAATGTTATTTCATTTTCCAGTAGCATTACCTATATTTTACAGACTTCGGGAAATTAGGTATAGAAGGACCAAGGTGTTATTTTTCATCAAGTGTGTAGAAACCTAATTACTGTTAAAGTCAGTGGGAGGCTGCCTAAAATTCCTTCCAAATCTGTTCCGAAGTAAATTGTCCTGGCTCATACAGGGAGTTGTGTCACCTCTTGACTGGCAGAATGCCACAACACTGTCCTTTGCTAGGTTCATTTATTTTTCAAAGGGCTTGCTGAAAATATATTTCAGTGTAAAGTGTATCTGTCAATGTGTTCACATATGTCTTTTATGGAAATTTCAGGGTTTAACAACTACTTCATCATTATCATCAGCATATTTTTTAGAGTTCTTTAATGGTTGAAGTGAAGTTGAATATGAACAGCATATAAAGAAATAGGCTGAACATGCTGGAAGGGATCATACGTTTGGTATTTGGGGAAGAAATGGTTTGCTCTTCTCAAATGACAGAATTGGCTTCCTGACTTCTCCCCCCTTGGGCCTCAGAAAGCCTGGCTGGAGTCAGGTAACCTGTACTGTCATCTCAGTACTTTGTTTACATATTTTCAGTGTTTTGAGGAGAGCTCCTCAGCCATGCAGTGTTTTGGGAACATCAGAGGAAGACTGAAATAAACCCATACCTGTGCAAGCAGTTGCTTAAGGGCTCTCTTTATTCTAAAGCCCTGGAGCAGCAGCACTGCTGGGCACTGGGGCCTTCCAGACTGGCAGCTGCACTGCTCTTGCTCTCAAGTAACATTCTGCCCCAGAGCATTACCCTCTAATCCAGAACCTGTATTAAAAGGAAGCTTTGACAAAGAGCAAGAAGCTGTCCTGTTATTTCCGGATTGTCCAGCTTCTCTCTTCCCACATCTTTTCCACATCCTTTCCTGAAGGCCACGATGGTTAAATGAGCTGAACTTGTGCTCCTCTAAAGCATACTTCTGAAAATAGACTCCAAAACCACCCAGTAATATTGTCTCTGTGTTCTTATTCAGTGACAAACCTTCTACATGATAGTAGCAATGCAAATGATAGGTTGTGTTCATTGCTGGCATAAATTCCATCATTAATGATGGACAGATTTGATGTTGTACCTAATTATATTATAACTGGCAGGATGCAGCTGCTATTGTTCATACTTTTGAGCTGTTTCCACAATTGAGGACAGCCTATGCTCAGTGTGTGACAAGGCTGTTGTGCAGCTGTCCAAAATATTTCTGGAAGGGAACAAATGTAACTCCTTGAAAAAAAAAAATTAAAAATTAGGAATTGTAGTATCATTAAGTTTGGAAAAGACTTCAAAGCTCAGTGTCAGAGCCATGTGCAGGCAGTTTCTCCAGGAGAATGCTGTGGGGGAGGCTTTACAGAGGTCCAGGTAGGCTCTATCCAGAAGTATCAGCCTCTGAGCTTATCCTGTGTGTGTTGTAAATACTGCTGTTCGTGATCCAAGTCGTCTTCATTTCAGCAATGTACTAAAACCCGTGAATTCTAGCAAGGTCTTGGCTGAAATTTGGATATCTGAGCTGTGAAATTTCGGTTCAAGTCTAAGGTCAGGTACAAATGCCCCATGTGAAATTATCTAAATAGCTTAATTTCTCGGTGCGGTCAACTTAGGTGTCAGGGAGACATATTTTCCTTTCTTCTGCTTTTTTCCTGGCCTAGGTTAAAAGTTTTGGAAGCTGACACTGTTTGATTCTCATGGTCTGAATGCAGATGTGTGATGAGGCATAAAAACACTGTTGTCTTGGTCCTGACTTTACAATCTCCATAGCTGACAAGAAATCCAAAGTGTCTGACTGTGACTGTAAAATGCCAGTGAAGCATCCCCTTGTTTCATAGCTGAATGTGAACTCTTCATTGGTAATTGCACTGTAACTGTCTTAAATGTCCCAGGCTAAGAAATTGTGCATTTGTATTGCTCCCTGTGGCTTGCAACCTCTTCTCCTCAATCACAAACTGTCCCAGTAAAGACTTGTCTGCAAAAGCCTGTTTTTAAGGGAGATAGGAAATGGCATGAAGGCTGGGACAGGAACAGTAAATGTCGGTGGCCACACATGCAATAAGGGAGCAATAGTAGATTACAAGGGAATTGGTACTGTGATAGTTGTAGGCTAGAACAATTATTTATGTCAAAGGAGAAGACAGGAATTCCTGTGCTGTGTCATTATTACTTTTGTAAGCTTTTGCATAAACAGAAATGTAGAAAATCCACAGTATCACTGGCATTTCTAAATGCAAAAGTGCCTGTGTTCATTCCCATAATCAGTGCTCATAAAAAAATATTTTCTCCCGAACTTTGACAAAATTTGTCCCCAGAGAGAATTCAAGGAAACAAGCACAGGAACATTAATACCATGTTTCTTCAGAAAGTGTGGTCCAAGCAAGACGCATGTCTTGCAAAATATAATCAAACAAGAAAAACATGAAACCCATGATATTTTACACAAGCGGTTCTCAGCACTACAAAACAAACTGTTTAAGCAGAATGTTTAAGGCAAGTTTGGGGATTTTGTAGTGGGAATTTCTCTAAGGTTTGGAAGTAATGATAAAAGCAGGAGAAATAGGAATCAATTAATGCATGTGACAAATGGCCACAGTCTTGATTCCATTTGTGAATGATTATTCCTAAAGGGATAAGTACACTTGTCCCATCTGTTCCTGCCTCTCTCTTGAGAAGAGTTTAGGACATGTATGAAAATGAAAACCTAAAAGAAGTATGTCAGGCTCCTGGCATTTGTTTGAACTCTTTTAAATGAGAGGCTGCCTCTGCTAAGGGTGTAAGCCTTTGAGAGCAATTGAGCACCAAGTGACAGCCTTAATTTTTAATTTCTTTGCCTTTGTATGTTTAAGACAGACTCCAATCCGATGTGTGTGTTGACGAAGCACTAAGTACAGCATCTAATGAGGTGCTGACTATAATTGCTGTGTATGCTGCATAATTTAAATACCAACTGTACATGCATTTCTCATTTACCAAGCCAGTGAATGGTATAATAATATTGCAAACAATAACAGCTCAGTGCTTATACAGTGTAGTCATGGGGGGGACGCACTTAACGAGTTTGTTTGTGATTCTTATAAAGAGATCCTGTCTGATAAAATCATAGTAGCTAAAGGTTAAGGTTACCTGTAAGACCAGTCTTTTCCGTCCAAGTCTGGATATAATGCCCTGAATAAGGAAGTAGCTGATACTAAATGTGTATTCTGGGACTAGAGGTCTGCCAATTCCTAGGAGATAAGGCAGGAATTTTGCAGTTGGACTACATTAGGAGCCACAGTGAGGAATATTTTATTAGTAATTTGCAAGTACATGCCTTTTAACCTTAATGCAGCCACTGTACTATTTGGTATAGAGGGAAATTCTTTGTCCTTGAGGTGCAGTGAGAAACCCTCACTTACTCTAGTTATATTTACAGCTAAATTATCAAACAAATGCATAAATATGAATAAACCATATTTTAATTTGAAAATTGGTTACTGGAGGCCAGTTTTGCATTTCGAAAGATTTATCATTCCTTTGACTTCTTCTCTAGGGACTATTCTTAAGACAAATATTTTAATATGTGTGTGTCCTTTCAGAACACCCAGTGGTGTGTTAGAGACCTGAATGCCTTAAGCGTTACCGAGTGAAGGAGTGGTAACTTGAACCTTTTGAGGCAGATCTTATTCATTTAAACATGAACTGTTTTTTAGAGGTTGTAACTCCCTTTTGTCAGACACTGTTTGGTTTTGCTCAATTTCAGACACAGTAGAAGGTTACGCTTTGTTATGCTTTACTGCCTTTGACTGCGGAGTCCTGACAGTCCTCACTCGTGTACCAAGAACAAGCTTAGTAGGGCTCAGCAGTGCTACTCAGGGCTTGCAAGATCAGGCTTTGTATAGGACTGGCTTCTCTGGGAAGCTGTGATTATATGAAAGCCTTAAAAGCACTTTTGTTATCTCCTTGTCCTCGCAGTGGCCAGTTTGCTATAGTGAAGAAATGTCGAGAGAAAAGCACGGGTGTGGAATATGCTGCCAAGTTCATCAAGAAGCGCCAGAGCCGAGCCAGCCGGCGCGGGGTGAGCCGGGAGGAGATCGAGCGGGAGGTCAGCATCCTGCAGCAGATCCTGCACGCCAACATCGTCGAGCTGCACGACATCTACGAGAACAAGACAGACGTGGTCCTCATCCTGGAGCTGTGAGTAAGGGCACTTCCCTTCAGGGATGGCCGAGGTGAATAGAAACCTGAGAGCACCGCAGAGGCTTCCAGAGCATGGGGGCAGTGATAAATGGAGCTGTTGCATTCTCAGGCTTCACAAATCTTGGCAGGAGCATTGAGTGAGGTTAGTGGTAAACAGGCCCCCCAGTTCATCCATGTGCCCTGGGGATACAGGTGCACCTGAACATAAGCTGAGGTCATTTGATACTGAGCCAGGGAGTCTTGTCAACTTGAAAACAGTTTACTAACAGAGGGATTACCTCACGTCTGCCTAGGGCTGCCCTGATGTGAACCTTGGAGGAAGTATAAATGGCCACTGAATGCTCATTTCATTTTACTTCCTACTTTCATCTCTTTGAATAAATGTGAGGCCATCAAGCCTTTTCCAAAATTTGCAGCCATTCTTACTACTCCCATATTTCCCTCATTTAGATCAGCTACTGGAAAAGACGGGAGGAGAGCAAGGGAAGAGGGTTTTTTAATCCCTAGGTATTGACTGTTGAGGATGAATAGCAGCAGGATGGGAATGAAGAAAAGCTGTTTAGTCTTGTGCCACCATGTGAGGGGGGCAAACCCCTGCCATTTAGGTCCTGGTGACAAGTGAACCTCCTCACCCCTACGTGCAAAATGATGCAATTTTTCAGTGTGTGTGGAGCAGGAAATACAGTCACCTTGGTGGAAGTTAGGTAGACCATATATTCCCTAGGACACCAGCCTGGACCTTGTGTGTGGAATCCTGGCAACAAGGCTTTCATCCCTGAGGGAGCATTCTAGGGAGGCCAGCATTTAGGCCAGGGAGCATTCTTGGAGATGAGTGTGACTGCTGGAAGATGGCACATGAGTGATGATGAAGATCTGTTAACTTTGACATATATATCTATGGCCAAATGTTGGTCTCAGTAGCCAAGCTCTGGGAGACAGGGAAGGAGCTTGTTCTTTCTCATTGATGACTACTGTGGGCTAAAGCAACCTCCCATTTCATTACCTTCTGCTTTTTCCTGTCCTCATGTGGCCTGACACATTTTGTGTGTCCTTTTGTCAGGCTGTAACATATTGCAGTTTGTAAAACTCTGTGTGCAACAGAGTTTTGACCTGATTAAGGCCTCTGCATTCCGCTGCTGTATACAAATCAAGGATAATGATAATTGCTAATAAAGATAATTAAATTCTCTCTGTAAATAGATAATCTCTTCCCCTCTGACACCCTGCTCTCAGAGTCTCATATTCCCTGCTGTTTTTCAAAGTAAGTGTTACAGCACCTGGACAACCAATTTTATGGTAATCTACAGTGGTCTTCAGCTTCAAAAGAATGGTCTCAGTATTGTTGGTAATTGAAGAAGCTGCCCTGGTGTTTAAAAGAGGATTTGCCTGAAGTGTTTGCCATCTCCCATATTCAGAGTGCTGGCACAGGCAAGACGATCTCCTCTTTTAAGAGGGGTCAGTTCCACAGGTGCTGGTTCTCCTGCTCAGGAGCAGTGCCAGGCCCGGTGCTGTGAAGTGCAGTTTGGCAGGTGCATGGTTTCTCCTTCCTTCTGCACGTTGTCCAGGGACTTGCTCCCCACAGCTTCCTATGACTTTTGTTCCCTGTCTCCTGGGCCCTGCCTGGAGCCTGCTTTGCCCAAACAGAAGCAGCCTGGAGGCAGGTTGGATTGATACACCAGTGTCTCCTCTACATGTAAGTGTCAGGGTTGTGTACACAAAACAGCTCTGTCCAAGAAGTAAGGCAGCGCTGTTTGTCTTTTGTTGGACTTCAAATGAAAAGTAAAGGTATCATTTGCTTGCTTCCTTGCCACGGTATCAGGTAATATGGTAAAAGGGGACCAGAGGAAGGAATTCTTCTGTAATAGTTGAGAAACAAGCATTTGCAGGTGATGGTTTAGAAAACAAACCTCTCTGGATGTTCAAATGTAACTTGATGCAGTCGTGAGTATTTTACTGCAGAGGAATTAGTGTTGAAGGGTGGGGTTTTTTCTGGGATTCCATAATGGCTGGCTTTTGGAATTGCTGAATCTCTTCTGCTTGAGGGTTTCTCTGAATTCAGGTGTATAACTTGGGTAAGAATGATCTTGCAATACACTGCTTACCACTCTCTAGGTACAATTTACTGAAGCCTGGTTTTAAAGCCTGAGTCTTGTTAATAAGAAATCATCACATCTCTTCTACTGAATTTTCCTTTAAATTACTCTTTTAAGAGTAATTTAATGTGTTAGGTTATACCTCAGGAGACTGGAGATTAATATACCATTTTTCACGTATGCCTATCTCTGATCTTCAGAAAATGAAATGCTCATGTGGTTATTGTAGAAGGGAGTCTTTTGCTGATAAAGTAACAGAGAAACCTCAAGCTCTCTGAGTATTTTTTTTGTTCCCTGTTTTATTTTTATGTTGTATTCTGTAGTTTGGAAAGCCCCTTCCCTAGCCTTGTTCAAGATTAGTGTGAACTAGAGAGAAGTGGGAAAATACATCAAGGAGCTCTCAAGTAAATGTCCTGTGATCCTCGTTCTCACAGGCTGCAGTTTCTTCTGTCATCTTGGGCATAGCTGGTTGCCCAAGGGTGTTGGTGAGGTTGCCATTGGGGCGAATTCCCTGGTGTGCCCTGAGCAGCTGACCCGGCAGGTTTAAGTGCCCACTCTCAGAGACAGCAAGAGAGAATGAGAATTAAATAGCTCCAGTCTGGGCAGCTGAACTATTCTCTGACATTGCTTTGTGTAGCAAAGGAGGTTGCTCTGAAGGGAGTTGCCAGTCTCCTCCAAGCAGGAAGGTATCCTCAAACATCCTTAGCAGAGCAGATCTGCTCTTCCGAAGTGGCTCAGCCTGTGAGCTCTCCTGAAATGGAACCTGCTTCTGCAGGACCAGAGTCTGGGCCCCTGGCTTGTTGTCTGCCCTCAGAGATTACAGAGTCCACCTTAAGAAACAATCACCAAGGAGATTTTACAGGGTAAAAGAGGAAGAGAGAGCAGTGTGCCTACATGGTTAAATTCCAGAAAAGTACAAGAACATCCCCCAGCCCAGCTGGCTTCCTGATGACCGGATGGAGCATCTGCCAGAGATGATTGCTTAAGTGCACTCTGAATAGAAATCATTAAATAAATGGGACTTGCCTGCTCTCTGTACACAGATTTCACCAAGAGACTACCAGGTTTTTCTTACAGATTTCTCTACTGGTTTGTCACAGTAGGCTGCAGTAAAACTACTGAACTAAGGCCTCTAAACCTACTACAATATGTAAAAGGGACGGTGTTCCCTGTCTCCTGAAATGCACAGGGTACAACAAAACCTGTCCAGAAAGGCTGATGGTAGTGCTGAGACCCTTGGTAGGTGTCACCTAAAAAAGAAAATCAAGAGATCAAGTAATAGTCTCACAGGTTGAATAACTGAGATTAACAGGAAGGAGAAGGTGGCAGCCAAAGACAGCAGTTACAACATATTTCAGGGTCATTTAAGCTTATTTTTGTTTGCCAGCCATTTAGTTGTAACAATTTAAGCATCAAGTGACTTCTGCCGGGGTGAAGTGAGGTGACTTCTGCCGGGGAGGATTTGGGAAAACTGGTTTTGGGTGAAGAGTCCTGCCTCACGTTGCTTAGAAAAGTTTCTGACTATGTGAGAGGTGTGAAAAAAATGTCCAGTAATCAATGGGCAAACCACTATGCCCTGTGTAAGTCTCTGGATCAACGAGGCACGTTGTCACCCACAGGAACAGCAGGGGAAGCTAAGACACAAACCCAATGTCTCATTTTGACATGCTTTTCTTGCTTGCAGTGGACTTGTCCTTGCAGGTCTTGTAGCTGTTGACAATAACTTCTTCCAAAAGAGGCAGAGTAAGGAATTACCATGTTACCACCACCAGTGTTGTGCAGGAGCCTGGGGTCAGAGGAGTGATTCCTGAAGGCCCCTGGAGCACCCAGTGTGGTCTGACTTGTCTGACTCACAGCACCTGAGGAACTCAAAGCATTTGGAGCTGCCAGTGCTTTGACAGGTTGTTCATCAGGCAACAGGGCCAAGAGCTTGTTTTCCAAAGTGACTCTCTGAGCGCAGGTGGGTGGTGCACCAGCACCCAGGAGTAACAGCTGTTTTGTGGGTGCCCCCAACAGTGACTGTGAATGAGAATAAAACAATAATATTAATGACCGTTTAACTGGCAACAATAAATGTAAACATAATTACAAATAACAGCTGCAAACAATGCCTAATTCAATATTTAGGTCATCTTGTTTCAGGTAAACAGAAAAATAGCACTGGACCTCTCTGGACAAGGCACAGAAATGGAAATAAAAATCTTATGTACTAATAAGGATGGAATGTGTTTCAGTTTTGATGTGAAAACTCATAGTAACTAAGAGTACTTCTTGATTTGGGAAAACTGGTTTTGGCACCTTCAAGCCTTCTACAATCTGCTTTCTTAAAAAATTCAGCACCAAGTAAATGCTTTCCTGTTTCTTATGTCAGGCAAGAATCATATTAGAACAAGGCTACTCTGGAAAGAAAAGAGATTCTGTTGGCACATTTTACTACCTCAGGTTCTGATGGCAACTGCTAAGAGAAGCAATTCTTCAGCAGTTGTGGACTCTTACAGCTTGTTCATGCAAAATGAAAATGTTGAATAATAGCAGTTGAAGAGGTTAAGTCAACCTGTTGAAGCAGGTACTTGTCTGGGGATTCAGCAAACAATGTGACTTGGTTTGATCCTTTGTGATCCTTGCAGCATCAATGGAAAAGCCAGTCCATCATTTTCAGGGAAGAGAGCTGAAGCCAAAAGGTAGTTTGGGCATATCTGGGACCAGAACACAACACTCGTGTTTGTCTCCACGAGTAGCCTTTTTCTAACTCTATTGAGGTTCCTCACTGCTTTGGTTTTCTGTGCTTACACTGATTTTATGGATTCAGTGAAGGAGATAAGGGGATATTTTCTGGTGTGTTTTGCAGGGTTTCTGGAGGAGAACTTTTTGACTTCCTGGCACAGAAGGAGTCTTTGAGTGAAGAGGAAGCAACGAGGTTCATTAAGCAGATTTTGGATGGTGTGAATTACCTTCACTCTAAGAAAATTGCTCACTTTGATTTAAAGGTAAAGATGCTGATTTAGACTTTGGCTGATCTCTAGCTGATAATTTTGATATTTAATACCAGTAATGTCAGGTGGTCAATGAAGATGTTGCAAGAATTGCAAGATAGAAATCAGAAAGCATAAGTAAAGAATCATTTCACTGATAGCGACTATCAAATGACCTAATATCTATTCACTGAATAACTCTACTGGGTTCACTTAATAAATCTCCTGGTTTTAAAGGACTGGGTGTGGAGTTTGGCAAGTGTTAAATTAGACATGTATTTTTAAGCAGCGATCTGATTAGATAGAGGATGGTTCATCATTATCTCATCACTTGACAGAGCTCCATTGGCTGCAGTGGAGCTACAGTGGTTTGTAGCACCTAAGGAATAAAACAATCCTCCAAGAGGTAGTGACATTTCAGTCTGTTCTGTCTGCTCCAAAGAAGCTTCCATTATGTGTCTGTGGTGAACATATATGCCCTAGATCCATGGAAGAGAAACAGACTTGTTACCCTGAGGCAAAAACACGCTTGGTCCAATGACTATGACAATAAATTATTCATTTGCTCTGATTCCCAGTGCAGCTCTGACTGAGAGTCTGTGTTAACAGGAGCAACTTCCACTTTCGGATCTGCTGTGGAAGGGCCAGGCAGCTGCCAGCAGGGGATCAGACTCTCTCACTGCTGCTCTTGAGCTTATGATTAAGTTACGACAGATTAATGCATTAAAGCTAATCATGGTAGATAAATTGAACCTGTAGTTTACTCTGAAACCTGTGAATTTGGGCCATGGTAGGGAGAAGCTAAGGCTGAGAAATTTAGTTCAAGAAAGAAGTTAATGAAATGTGTTATATCTGGTAAAAAAGTAAAGTCTGTGGTTGAATTAGTTTTGATTTCACTGTTCAAGCTTCAGCTTTTTCTTACAATGTTATGAGGAATGCCACATGTTCTTTTAGTAGCTTGCTGTCATATATGATCTAGGACCTTTGATCCCAAATCCTCTCATTTTCTGGACTGTTCAGCTGGTAAATCCTGGATCTTTCCTGGCCTTGTTGCAGCTGTGAATTTAATCTCATAGAGAAAACAATTTTTCCTTCCCTGAATAGGTTCAGCATTTAACTAAACATCTTCCATTGGCTTACAATACAGTATAGAGTTAACTAGGCAGATAATGTGAAGTGTAAATTCCAAGAACAGATCAGTAAAATTGCTGTCAGCAAAAATCCTGAGCTGTGCAGCTCTCACTCAGGGTCGGACAGTGGCATTTTGTCTGCACAAACACCTGAACTGCTTTGGCTGCCTGCTACCTTTATCAAAAGAACTCTAAATAGTTAAATACAGGTATGTGTTTCTTGTTCTATGGTGTTGTATATATAAAGGGAAAAACAAGGACTTGAAAACGCTGTCACTTTCCAAGATATTAATATTTTATTAACATAGATCTACCTTTTGTTATTTTTAGCCTGAAAACATTATGCTTCTAGACAAGAATATCCCTATTCCGCACATCAAACTCATTGACTTTGGCCTGGCTCACAAAATAGAAGATGGAGTTGAATTTAAAAACATATTTGGAACTCCAGAATTCGTAGGTGAGTGACAGGTTCCTTTGTCCTGTATTGCAAATTCCAGAAGAAGTCGAGACAACTTGTCAAAGTTAAAAATTATAGGATAGAAGTAGTTTTAATCTTATTTCTGTCAAGGTCACTTAAGCCTAGAGGTTTACTTTATTTTTCCAGAATAGGCAAAGGTGCTTTCTGTAAACTAGATGTGCTACTCCTGTGAGAGTAGGCTGCTGCCAAATAAATATTTAGAGATGCAAATTCAGGGCTAAGATTGTGAAACTCTGCTAATACAAATTATCATCTTTTTACTTGCTGCCTGGGGGAAGTAGATCTCTGCATTGTGGTACATGAGTCACAATTACCTGGATATCTGTTATTGCTTTCTAAGTAAAACTACCTCACACTATACACCTGCTGAGTACCCTCATCTCCCCTTACACTTTTCTATGTGGTTTTTCTTTTTGTTCCTCACTGGTCATAATTCTAATCTCTCTCCCTTGGATTTTAGGTTAATCCTACTCCTTTCTACTAGTTTCTATTTCAGGGTTTGTTTGGGGGGTGGGTAGAGAATTGTAATTAATATTCCAGTTAAACACAGCTGTCACAGATAATTTTTTTCAACTTAGTTCACCCTTGCTCTTTTCTCTTGCATGCAGTCTTGTATGGGGATGTTTTCCAATGAGGAAATGTTTCTTACAAAGATAATAGAGTTTGACATGGATAGCAATGTAGTCTGGCAAGTAATTTCAATCTCCTGCTCAAGGGCTCTTTCTGACTGGCCTTTACAAACTTGCTACAATGGCACCAGTTCAAAAACAAAACAGAAGCTTATGCTTAGGGGCAGCAGCATTCTTGGGAGGTGAAATAATTTGTTATTTGTTGTAATTTGCACTATAATTACTATATAATGTCTGCTTTACCCGTATTCTTGAGTTGCATTATGCTCCAAGTTACTCTACATAATCTCTTCTGAACAGCTGTGAACTTGAACTCCTATTTGGGCGACAAAATTATAAACAATGTATTCTGTGACTAACTTTTCCCTCTCCCCCTTTCTCCCTCTTGGTAATTCTTGGCCTGCTTCTACAGCCTGGTAAAAATTTGTTACCTCAGTTGCTGATGTTTGATTAAATGTTTCTTACAGCTCCAGAAATCGTAAACTACGAACCACTCGGACTGGCTGCAGACATGTGGTAAGTTTTGTAATGTGTTTGTACTCTTTTTTCCCAGGTTACTCTTCAATTACTTCTTTCTGTTTTGCTCTTAAATGAATCCACTGCACTGCAACAAATTAAAAAAAAAAAAAAAAACAAACAAAAAATTTAAATACACTTAATGACTTTTTATTCTGTCATTCCACTTTTATACGTTCTTTTTAATTAAAAGATAAGCATTTAATTTCTGCAAAATGGCATTGAAAAACTGGAGTGATGGCAGTTATGGAGTTAACTGTTTGCCACTGTCCACGCAGAGGAGCACTCTTAGAAGGAAACATGTTCCTGCAGAGCTTGTGACAGCTTTATTTATAAGAGCACTTCATGCAGAGGAGACCTGCGTACTAATGTTGTCTGCTGGGAAGGCAGGCAAAAGAGGTCACCCCAAATAAAACATCCTTGCTTCTGTTCCTTTGTATTCCATATATATACTATAGTAAATACCCACTGAGTAGAAATACACAGAGACTTCAAATATCCACATGGCTTGATGTTATATGTAAAATTATTTTTCCCCCGAAACCCCATTCTGTAAGAGACGTTAGCAGTTATCTAAAGCCACAATGGCTCTCCTGCCTCTATTGCACCTACTCTTGATTTTTGTGTATTCTGCACATTCAGAAGAATACTGGTCATGTAGAACCCCTGAAATTAATGTCTTTTGTTTTTTAGGAGCATAGGAGTCATCACCTACATACTGTGAGTACAACAGATTCACTCCTGTAGAAATGTTCCTAAAGCTCTGTTGCACTGATACAGAACAGTTCTTCTCTTCAATCATTTAGGGACCTACACACATGGGGTGGGCAGGGGTTTGTCTAAAGGACAGGGGTTATCCTGCAACCTTTTCAGTTTAAAATAAGGGGTAAAAGATGAGGGCATTCTGAGCAGAAGAAAAAAAAAATGTCCTTGGCATCACTGGGCATTTCTGCTTCTTATGGGATCTCATCAGTTCCTAATGGTGGCAGATGGAAAAGCCAAGTGTATTAATTGCTCCTGAAATGACTCTGAGCTACCAGTGTGAGAGCATAGAAACAGAAAGTGTAACAATGCCATTTACAAGTTGGGTTATTTCAGGTGAAAACAGAGAAGTTTTTATTTGCTTGTAAAGGCAGCAGCCTAGATTATTATGCACAAATAATGTCACCCATTTCAAAAAGGTGAATTTAAGCTGAAAGAGGAATAGAGAAGTTGACCCTGGGAACTGAGAATTCAACTTACAGGAGAAAAAAAGGGTTTGTTAAAGCTAGTAGAGCAAAGGTTGGTTGGGGATATCATTATAGTCAGTAAGCATGAAGGGAAAAATAGATCACAGAATACTTTTTGGATACAGACTTTAGAAGAAAAGTGTGTCAACTGGTGATGAATAAATAAAAGGAGAGAATTTATGACATGCTCAGGCTCTTAAAGAAATGAGTTTCTGTGGGCATCTGGGGACAAGTATTCAACAGTTTTAAGATGGAGCTTGACAATTTGAGGAACTGCTTGACAATGGATGCATGCAACAGAGGAACAGCACTCCTCGCTTTTCCTCTCATTTGACATGAGACTTACAGGAGTGCTCGATCATCCTTGAGCCTTACTGCTTCCATTGAAGTCAAGCTCCTGTGACTCCTGGGGAGTAGGAAGTGAATACTGTATGCTGGGAATGTCTCACCCTGGGCTTCAGCTGTTCCTTATGATACTCAGAGGAATAACTTGCTGTCAAATATGAAGGTGGACTCTTATATTAGATAGATTTGCACTACATAGCTCAGGGGTCAGGACAAGTACAGAGGCTTGAAGGGAAAGGATTGTCTTTTCAGTGTGGAAAATAAATCTTGGCCTATACACAAGGGTTAGATCCCAAAAGCTGTAAAGGAGAGGTATGGTCTGAGGAATCAGATTCAGTGCAACAAATTCCCTTCTTTCCTGCAGTGCAAAAAAATGTTTGGGATATTGGTTGAGCCCAAGCTCAGATAAAACCTTGGGGTTTATCAGCACTCTGGTCTCCACTGACACACCTGTACTTGCCCGGACATTAAACTTCATACATTTGTAAAATGGGCGTTCCTATTTGAGGAGAGGAAAACTTAGGAGTTGAGGTTAAGCAGGTGGGAATACTTAGCCAGTGATTAGTGGTGCACAGAGCCAGCTGCTCTTCAGGTCTTCCTGTTGCACTGAGGGCTCTGTGCTGGGGCAAAGTAACGGAGCAATTTCTGTACTGCCTCCAGCACAGGAGATCTCTTTTACCTGCTTGCATACTAAGGATTGCTGTGGTCATTAAGGTAGAAAAATGTGTCCCTACAAATGATCAGAAAAAATGAGCACACTTTTTATGGTGGGAAAATCAGCTTGCCTGATAGGCTATGGGCTAGAAATTTGCAAGCCTTCAACTCGTATTGCCTCTTATTTTAAAGCCTTTTGCTCAGAAGTGTTCTGAATAAGTGGGGTGGGTCTATGATACCACCTACTTTAGCAAACGTGGCAGCAATCAAATGGATGTCATCATCAGGTGTAGAGATCAAAATGCATCCAAGTCCTCAATTCAGTAACTCTGGAGTCATTCATTGGGTTGTAAGGGCAAAGCCTTTATTACTGAGGTCTGCTGGTACATGTTTACAGGCACTGAGTCAGGATATGTTGAAAGCTATTTGCACTGGATATTAGGATTTGAGAATCCACCCATTTCACAGATTTCAAAACTGAGTCCCAAAGAGAAAAATCAGAGAATAGAGTACTGTTGATTTTGGCTTCCAACAAAGGGCCAGAAGGTGGAATTACAGCTGGTTCATGGCATAATTTGGGGCAAGGGAAAAGAAAGCAAGGCCCTAGGGCAGGTTTCCAAGCTTCAGTTTTGGAACAAAGCCCATGGTCTGTGGAGAGATGCCTGCTTGTAGCCTTCTTTGTGGCCAGCAGAAATGGAACCAAGGCTTCAGAGGAAGTATGTAAAACCCCTTAAGCATTGAGACTGACTGTGGCATATGGGATGAAATTTACTGCATCAAAGACAGCTGGAGGACCTCACTCATGCTGTCTTGCTGTGTTAGATGCTTTGGTGGTGTTTTATGATTGTAGAAGGAGAGGAAGCAATTTATGCCTTTAAGTGTTTATTCTGTGGCTAAAACCACATGTGGTGTAGCTGAGGATTGGGCTGAAAGGTTTGGGTGGTCCCATATAACTTTCTGCTTGTCCCCCAATATTCCCAGTTAACCTGGTAGTGGCAATACAGACAGGTAAGCAAATGGTTCAGTATTTAAAACCTCAGTTTAGTTCCCTGGAGTTTGCTGCAGTCCTGTTTTGAACCTGCTGCATCCTGAAACTATGTTATCAAAGCTGGACATAATAGATAAGCACAATAATAGCCCAGAAGATTATAAAAAGGGGTGAGATCAATTTCCTTGTTATAAATAACATTTCCCATAAACCAGACTTTTGCAAGTCAGCATCCCTTTGTGTTGAGGAGGAGGAGCCTGGAGGAAAGGCAGGGCAGGAGGGGTCTGGGATGACTCTGTTGACACGAGTTTTATGGCGCAGAGGTAGAGAGTCATCAGAGATAAAGGTCGACAGTCACAGCTGGGAGATAGACAAAGCAGGAGGAAAGCTTTTTCTTAAGTAAAGATTGTGAAATGGTGTTTTCTTATGACGCTGTCTCCATTATATCCTTGCAGTTGGAGCAGGGCACCACAGAATGAAATTTTGTATTTTTCAGAGACAGTTGGACTTTATTACAGCCAAAGCCCTTTTGCTTGTGGATTCCTTTTACTGAGCAGCATGGCTCTACCTCCCCAGTGGAGTTGGTCCCTAGGCAAGGCCATGTACCTGGCTTCTGATCACACAAGAAACTTTGCTTCCAGCTGAGAAAGGTCTCTTGGTTGAACCCACTGTGCAGGGAACTCATCAGTAGCTTTGCAGAGGGAAAAGAGGTGGGGGCAGAGCTTTTCCTACCTGAAGAAAAGCTGTAGAAACACTGCTTTATCTGGAAGGTTATAGAAGCTTCAGCCCTGTAGTCTTTGTGGGTTCACAGGGGTAGAGGCTCTCCTCATCTGAAACTTTATCTAGTTTGATTAGCAATGACTTAAATGAGACACTCAGGAGAGGAGAATCTGTGCATCTCTCTCTGTGTGCATGCATTAGTGCTGCACTAGAGACTTTCAAGGCAAGTCTGGCTCATAACCACAGCTGTAGGGAGCCAAAGCTGGCTCTGTTTTTTCCTACATGACAGAGCTGCTTCAACACAAGAGCCACAAAAGTCCTAAGAGAATATTCCACGGTCACTGTAATTTCATTAGGGACTTCTGCTGTTTATTTTTCCAAGTGATTCTTCTTTCTGGCTTATCTAGGCTTAGTGGTGCATCACCTTTCCTTGGAGAAACTAAGCAAGAAACACTTGCCAACATCACAGCTGTGAATTATGATTTTGATGAAGAATTTTTCAGCAATACCAGTGACCTGGCAAAAGATTTTATTCAGAAACTACTGGTGAAAGATACACGGTAAGCAAATATTCAGAAAGACCCATTTGTCTCTGAAATAAACCTGGTGAAATGTGGCTTGACAAGTGAAAAAGCTTTTCTTGCTTTGGTGTATTGCTTTTCTTGAATGCAATGGTGTATTGCCATTCAAGAGCAAGACAGGAGGATGCTGCTGTGCCCCTAGTTAATCACTGCACCCAGAAACCCTGAGGAGAGGAACCAGATCTCCTCAGCTAAATGCCTGTTCAGGACTGAATTCTCACCTGAGTCAAGCTGGCACAATAGGATGTAGCTGAAAGGCTGAAAATGGTGTGCAGAATCTTGAGTTCAGGTTAACTACCACTCCATTACGTCAGTCTCTTATGAACTGCTTGCAAGGAGGTGATAGCATCCGAGAATATGTGCCCAGTGGTGCAATGGCAGAAAATTACTACATGTGCTGATGTGGAGTTGTATTAAGTCTCTGTGGCAGTCACCTAGAGTCTGTGTGACAGCTATGCAGATCTTTGTTCCCAGGTTACAGGAGCCACAGTCTTTTCTTTTAGTTTTTCTTGCTTTCAATAAAATGCACACAGACGTAGCATCTCCTTCCCTGTAACCTTTGTCCTGGAGGAAAGTCAGACCATTGTGGTTCTTTCTAATGGCTTCATTAGGGGAGAAAATAGCTATGAGAGAGAAAGAGAGGTTCCATCAAGATTTCTGCAAATCATGAGGCCTCCCTGTGGGGTAGAGTAGGTGTTTGATGAGAGTTTTGGCAGCTCCAAGGAGAAGTGAGTGATGCTGATGTTTGTCCCGTGCACAGACACAGTGCCTGTGCAAGGCCATGTTTCTCTGTTTCTCGGTGCTCTTAATGTGCTGTTCACTGCTACAATGCACAAAGAAGTTAGGTTTGATCCACTTTGATTAGGTTTGAGGTATTCCTCTCAGAAATGTTGCTTTCAGGAGACAACAGCTCCTGCAGTGCTGTGATACCATGTTCCAAAGGACATGGTATCACAGCTTTGGTATAATTAGTGTTGATTCAGACACAGCCATATCAAAGGTGTATAGGAAGAATGTATTTTCTAAGCATGTCGGATGAACAAAACAAAGGAATGTTGTATTACTTTTTATGGAAGGGTGCACAACAGTACAGGCAGATTTTGATGAAGAATTAAAGTTGTATAGATTAAGGACAGTTACCTGCTGAAGTTTAGAACAGTAACTAAACTGCACACAAGCAGTGTGCCTCAGGGAGAAACATAACCCTGGAATTTGAGGGTTTGTCCTGGAATTATCTTGATAAATGCTTCGTAGGACACGCAGGAGAAGTGTGGGTCAATGGACTTGTGTACCAAGTATTTTTTTATTCAAGTCTTTGGGGTTGTTTTTTGTTGTTTTTTTAGGAAACGGCTTACGATTCAGGAAGCTCTTTCTCATCCATGGATAACGGTAAGACTGAATAAAGAAACAGATCTTGTTTTTTCCCATGAGCAAAGCAGAGATCATATTCTCACTGTTACTGGTGTATTAAATGGAAAACTGCCCCCTTTGTGCTTTGTGACACTGGGTGACTCAAAGAGACGTACTGGGAGGAAATTGGTTGGGTCTGACCAAATCCTTGGATTTCTGCAAATTACTTCTTTTATTATCATAACTTTCAAAAAGAGAGTAACAAAGCTCTGATGTTTATGGCACATTACAGTATCCCATATTGGACTGGGCTTTGCATTTTTCCATTCTTCTCTATTTGCATGGGCATACACTGTGTGTTGGCTTTGGTGCTTTCTTGAATTGAGAGTTGACTGCCATCAATATGGAAAATACAATTTCTCTCAAGAGAGAACTGCTGTACAACATGTTCTGGTTTGCTTACATTTGTGTGTCTGTATGCATTTTTTCATCATAAACATTGCTTGCTTATGTGGATAAGTCTCTCATGGAAAATACATTTAGCTAGTCTCAGCATGACTAATGAGGATTTTTGAAATTCAGTTTTTTCTTTGCATTGCACAAAACATTAATTGGAGTGATTTTAGGGTTGTTGTTTTTCCTCATACAAATATTGGTAGTTTTGACACTGTTAACTGCTAAAAATTAGCATGGAAATAAGTTGCAGCCGTGTTATTTGCACTTATCACATTGGAATGAATGCACATCACTTGTCACATTCAGTTCTGGGCTTGTGTTGTTTGGTGTTTGTTTCTTTTAATCAAATGCATGAAGGAAAATCTGTGTGAGCAAAGAATCTCCCAGCATTGTGGAAGCCCAGGCTGCATCCTTTGTGTAGAGCTTTTGAATTGCTGCAGTCTTGTAAACGGTCAGTAATATTGGTTCCTCTGTCTGACGACTCACCAGCTGAAAGATGAAACCAAAGTCCAGGAGAACAAGAAGGTTGAGAACACGCAGCTGAAGACGAAACACCTGAGGGAGTACACCATAAAGTGCCACTCGAGCATGCCCCCCAATAACACTTACATCAACTTCGAGCGCTTTGCCCGCGTCGTAGAGGACATTTCCCGCATGGAGAGGGGTTTCAGCACCTTGGCTGCATCCCACGATTCCGTGCAGGAGGACATGGATGCTCTGCTCTCCATTTATAATGAGAAAGAAGCTTGGTATAAAGAAGGGAGCGAAAGCGTGAGGCACAAGCTGTCCCAGCTGAAGTATGAACAGCGTAAAATGGAGTCCCTGAAAAGACATTTGCACGATGATATCAAGGCTGTCGCCACCAGTCTCGCAGGCATCTCCGGGAAGTATGCTGAGCTGCAGAGCCAGTATGAATCCCTCAGGCAAGAACTTTCTGAGGAACTCAAGTGGATACAGGATTTAATGAGCAGTTTTCAACTGGAAAATGAAGCCTGTGTGAATGGAAACTTTGACTCTGTTTTCAACAAAGATATTAATGAATCACTAATGGAGCTGTTAAATAGATCTCGCTGTGAAGAATTCCTTGCAGGGTTGAATCTTGATGTGACAGAATCCCATCAGTAACACTGAGATCAGGCTAGGTGCAGGATGTGCTGCTTGTTTCAATGTGCATAATTTAAAAAAGGTTCTAGTGCATAGATTCTACACAAAAATATGACCTAGAATTAAAGTAGAAGTTCTGATGTATTGCACAAGGTGCTGACCAAAGCCATAATCTCCCAGTGATTTGTAGTGTTGAAGTTGGTTGTTTTTTTTTTTTCCCCGTGTTCAGTGTCTGAACTTGAAGGAACAAGATTATCACAGTGGTATGGACACATCTAATGCCAAAGCCTTTGGTATTGCCTATATTTTACTCTGCATCCTGTATTACAGTTCCCAAAGATTACTAGATAATTAATGTGGAATAAAGAATAAGTCAGTCTGTACTTAGTAGAAACTGGGTACCTGGAAACTAATAAATACCCCCTTATGGCATCTTTGGTTGGCTGAAGGAAACACGTGTGTAGTCTTGCTGCAGGCAGTTCTATACACCTTATGAGAAACATTTGCAAAGGCTAAATCTGTCCTGTAAGATAAAGCAAACAGTGTAGTAATTTAACATTTAGCTAGTGCTGTGGAAATTCTCTGTGAAATGGCTGCCAATGAAGAATGTTAGGATTAGTGTTTAGGCCAGTTGTGCAGGGTGAACTCTTTTACCGTCAAAGGTAAGCTGAATTTTAAACTAAAGGATTAATCAACAACTGAGTTTCCTGTCCTATACGAAAGAAGTCCTATCCAAAAGACACCATTGGGAACTTGTAATCATCAAATGACTGTGGAATTTTACAGTGCAAATGTCAATTCGTGACTAAGTGATGACATAGTCCTCTGGTTTGTTTTCTACAGTGAAGAAGATTACAAAGCTACTACTAACTTAATCTATGGTGTGGCATTTGAGACTAGTGTTCTTGCTATAAAGACTTTTTTTCTTAGGTTTTAAAAAGTGAAAGAAAAGTCGACCCAACCTCAAATCATGCCCTGCTGTCTTGTATTTCAAAGAAGTCATTTGGTTATACTGTAGTAATATGCACAGATGTACCAATCTTGGTTTTGAACACAATAAATAGTTATTGATGCAGGATGCAGTTGTTCCCTGATGGTTAGTGACTGAAAAAGATGCCAAGTTTCTGTGGGCATTTGCTGCAAGGTGACTGTTGTACAACTACAAGAATGAGTGAGATAATAGCTCAAGTCCAGAGTGAATTTTTACATATATATATTTAGGGTATATCTTTCACTGCCCCTCCTCCTTTTGCAGTGGAGTTAATGACCTAAATGAATTGAATTGCTGTTTTTCCTAACATGATTAAGAATAATGTTTCCTACTTTGAGATAAAAGGATAAAAGCATACTCTCATCCAATTTGTGCAGAATACAGTGGACCCATTACTGCCATATCCTCACAAAGATGTGCAGAGGCTGATGCAAATTCAGAGTTGTGAAAACAGTTGTTCACTTGGGATGTTGTTGCTCCCACCATTGTACTTGAAGGAGGATGGAAACTGGACATGCTTTCTGTGGCATTGTTCTTGGCACAATATGTGAAATTTTCAAAAGCTTCAAAGTAGTGTAGATAGCCAGGATGTGACCCTGGCAAGCTGGCCGTGATGGCTTGGGAAAATTGGACTCTACTGTGACAAACAGCATTGAGAATTTTACATGTGTCCATTTTTTATTGTCTCAGAATGCTTTTGCAGGATCCTTTGAGCTGGAAGACCCATTAAAAACTGTCTAGGGGAACTGGAACACAGGATTTTATTGTGAGGGGGGAGAGCTTTAATTCCTAAAATGTAACTTAAAGCCTAGTGAGAGTTAGAATTTGCAGAAAACACTCTCGAGAAAGAGAGTCTGCCTCCCGTCAGCCATCATCTCATATCTTTGTTCATAGAGATTTTCTGTATGAACAAATGCAGTGCCACAATGAGAAGGAGCACTGAATGAGGCCACCTTGTTCCTGAGCATGTTTGGGTGAGGGTAATGTTGTGACTCTGTCTTTGAGGCTATCACACACTGCTTTTGAGAAGAGATGCTGATGATTGAGAGAATGGCAAGGTCACTGGGTTGTAAGCTACTTAAAATGGAGAGGTGGTTATTAACAGTCTGCAGTAAAGTGAGTTTTAGAGTTGGTGATGGTTCTGCTGCTGAAAGGGCACAGGGAAATTTGTCATCATGATTGTACAGTTGACATTTAGCCAGTGGCATTTTTTCCACTTCAAATTGATTTCTGCTCGCCTGTTGCACCATGCTGGCCATTTGCAATGTGAGGAAATTATATTTAATGCTTAACTGTCCCAGTTCTGTTGAATGCAAATGGCATGTACATCTGAATGATAGCCTGGCTCCTTGAACTGCTGCTGAGATACCTGCAAAAATGCTAAATCTACAGCATTTGATGAGAAAAGTGAATTTGTTTCAAACATTTTAAATTATTTTGCTGAAAAAGATGTTTAAATCCTCACTGATGTTTTCCATTCTCCTTTGGTACTCTTGCTGCTTCATGTGCATGGCTTGGTTGCATTCCAGTCCAGCTCAGTACAAATATTTCTGTTATCCACCTCCACATAGGCAGATCAGAGTGGCTGGAATGGTTGTCACTCCATAGTCTTTGAAGGACTGATTCCTGGCCTTTCTCGTTTCACTATTGCCTGATCTGGTTTTGAACCATTTTTTCACTCAATCTCTCAGATTTGGTTTTATGGTTTATGCAAATTTTGATGTGCTTTGCGAATTGAAATGTGCTTCATTTTCAGAAGGACTGTGTCAGGATTTGTGGAACATCTGTTCCTTAACACCAGGTTGACATCCCAAATGCTAGGCACATGTCTGAATTCTGACCTATATTCTTTTTTGTTCCTATTTTTCCATAGTTGGATATTGTGATTATTTTATTGCCAGAGTGTCAATGCCTTGTGCTCTCGTACTCTGGCAATGGTCAAAGGACAAAGCTAGAGTTTTTTCAGATACCATGTATCCTTGTCACTAATACTACATGACAGCTAACTTGGTCCCATTTTATTACAGTGATGTCATCCAGAGAAAAGGGAGATGGGGGCAGGTGTGTACTGTGAAACACCTTAGCAACTTTACAAAGTGAAAGCATAGCCTCAGCACCCTCTAGTTTTAGGGTTTTATTTGAGATCAAAAGGGTCATGTTCTAGGCCCAAAGTGGGCTAGAATTAACTCTTTTTCTTCTGCTTTTACCTGTATGAATCTGCAGCTTCCCCAGCATTCTTTCAGCCAGCCCCAGTGCACATCAGGTATCTTGCATATTTTATGCACCAAAGAGAGCTGAACAATAAAATTGCTCTTTTATCTTTCAGCCCATGGACAAGCAACAGGCTTTGGTTCGGAAATCATCTGTTGTTAACATGGAAAACTTCAAAAGGCAATACGCTAGAAGGCGATGGAAGGTATGACAAGCCTTTAATCCTTCTCACGTATGGCTTCCCAAGCCTGATGGAATCAGAGGGCAGGATAGAGTTTGAATGTAAAATTGTAATAGGCAGTAAATTAACAAAATGTCTTAGGATATGTCTGCACTGGGTATGTGTGGTCAGATTGTTTTTCCTCTCTCTCCACAGCTTTCGTACCGCATCGTCTCATTGTGCAACCACTTATCGCGTTCGCTGGTGAAGAAGGTCCTGATACAAGATGAGGATTCGGTAGGTACATTCCTTACATGGGAAGAAGAGAAAAACCAGTTTTACTGTGCAGTCATTTTTGCTGTCTTTACATGGATGCACAGCCCAACAGGACAGCAGTGGCTTGGAGTGAGAAACCAGATGGGACTGTGGCATCATTTGTGTCTTTAGTCTGCTCTGTGTTCTGTGACAGGAATCTTGTGCAGGCAGAGCCGGTGACTTGACAGACCTTCTAGGGATTAATCACATTTATTGTGTAAAGGAGCAGCAAGAAGCCTGCAGATGACATTTGAATCCCATGGCAGTGACCATGTGACTGAGATCCGAGCAGGTGCAGGGGATTTCACTGCCCTTGTGCCTTGCTCTGTGATGGAGGGTGGGGGACCCCAGCAATGCCTGTGACCTTCTGCAGTGAAACTGTGAGGGCTTTGTTGGCTCTGCTCTTCTCCACAGATGATACTGATAATATTAGAACAGCATGTTTAAGAGCGCAGTATCTCATTTACATGACAGAGACTTTGTGGCCTTTCTATTTCAGAGAAACTGTGAAAGTGACAGTGAGGATCTTTCACAAAGAAAAGCCCCTCTTCAGAGGAGAAGCAGCATATCATAATGGGATGAGAATTCCATGGGCAAGAGACGGGAAACACTCATCCTTGCTGAAGCAAGCAGCTGTGGCAGCAGACTTGGGCTTCTTCTCTGAGTCCTTGGTATGATGCTTCTTGCTTCTCAAACTACACCAACAGCTGGATGACGGTCTTAAATACCTACTGAGTGTTTCAGAAAATTGGGAATCGAGATTCCCGGGGAAATGCTACAGCAGAAGCACCAGCTGGAGTGCTTTTATATGCTGAGTGTTTCAGTGATACTTCAATCTATTTGTGATGTCAACGGCACTCAGGGTGTAGGGTTTCTACTGATATTCTTTTAGTGCAGAATAATTCACATTCTGCACAGTGGTTAGGACTGTGTGCATTATTATTTCAGTCAGGGAAATTGCTAGTGAGTCTTAAGGAATTTCTTTAATGCAATTTTTATATTTGTTAATAGCATAAATATTTGATGGCAGATATCTGACAGGTTTTGTTAGCTGTGTGCAGTACTGTTATTGCTGTCACTGAAGAGAAAATCACAATGCCATTACCTATCATAACCTTGATTTTGTGAACCTGGCAGTAAGCAGCTCTGAAATGCAGCAAGAACTGTGCTCTGGCCATTGTCTCTGGCTGAGGACGAGCACAACTCCCATTGTCAGTGTGAGTACAACTGACTGTGGTGCTGAGGTAGGCCAAGGCAATTTTTGGATGAAAAAGAGAAAAAAAATTCTGTAGTGATTTACATGCACCCAATTAGAACATTTTCACAGAATGGTGACAGGGTGTCTCACCAAAACAGGGCATTTAAAAACCTAAGGCATGTGAAGAAATAGTCTTTATTATAATGACTTTGTTATTGTTGTCAATATTGTTTATTGTCAGCAAGTTGGAGACTTGTTAACACCTGTTTGTATAGGTGCTGTTTACATGTAACCCAGACTGCAGACATCTGTATTTTATTCATGGGGTTGTATCCAAAATTGAGGAAATAAGCACTTTGATATTGATGTAACATCTTTGCATAGGGAAGTTGCATCATTTTAACTATGTTCGTTTCTAAGCCAGTATTGTTCAATTGGTACCAAAAAATGTGCATAGACTACGGTATTTTTTCATTGAATGTATTTGCTGTTAGAAGTTCCTATTTATTTTGCCATTTAATAAATTAAAAATCAGAAAGGAAGTCTATTAGAAACAACTATAGATGGATGAGGAAACTGGTTTTGTTTGGCTTTACACTTGTCACCTCTAGGCTGAGGTTTTAGAGCAGAAGGTGTGAACTGGTGTTGAAAACTAATACCAGCTTAATTTTGATGGCTTCCAGTTTCTAAGAAATAAAAATATGCTGCAAGTTTATTTGAAACTTTGTATCCTTGCTGAGTTAGGGACTAAAATGCAATTGATAAGCAATTATTTCTGTGAAAGAAAGGACATGTATGAGAAGCTTTGGAGGAGAGAAGAAGAAAGTAGGATTTGATGGAAGAAACAAAAAATGAAGGAAGGGGTGGGAGGAAAAAAGTAGTGGAGAGGAACGAGAATGAGACATGGGGGTGATCCTGGACTGGGAAAGTTGCTGGAAAGGAAAGAGAATGTGGATATGTGAATTGTGGAAGCTGCAGAGTGAATGTTTATGCAAATATGGCGCTGCATTTTTATACTATTTATTTAATTTCTTTTTATTTCCTATCCTGTGCTGCCATAGCCTGTGATGTGCCTGGTCAAGGGATAAGGTGCAGGACAGGGGCTTTTCTTTATATTCAATTAAAAGGTATATTTCTGAACTTTCTGATTAATTCTTGAGACAGAAGGCTCAAAAGGTAGGGCAGTAATGTATGTGTTAAAAGGGAGCAGTAACAGGGAAACCTGAGGTTTCAGTGTATCCTGATTTCAGCTGGAATAATTTTCTCCTTAGTAGCTGGTACAGTGCTGTGGTTTAGATTCAGTATGAGAATAATGTTGTTGATAATACGCTGATGTTTTAGTTGTTGCTAAGTAGTGTTATCCTAAGACAGGACTTTTCAGTTTCCCATGCTCTGCTGGTGAGGAGGTGCACAAAAAGCTGGGAGGGACCATAGCCAGGGACAGCTGACCCAAAATGCTCAAAGGGATATTCCAGCCCATGGAATGTCATGCTCAGTATGTAAACTGGGCTGACTTGGCTGGGAGCCACAGGTCACTGCTCAGGGATGGGCTGGGGTCAGTGGGTGGTGAGCCATTGTGCTGTGCATCACTTGTCTTTTCTGGGTTTTATTCTTCTCTTTTCCTTTCCATTATTATTAATTATTATTATTATTATATTTTGCTTTAGTTCAATTATAAAATTGTTCTTATCTCAAAGTAACCCTCGAGGTTTGCTTTCCTGTTCTCCTCCCCACCAGGGGAAGGAGAGTGAGGGGTTGTGTGGGACCGAGTTGCGAACTGGGGTTAAACCATGGCAGTGTCCAGACGGAATCTTTCATAAACCGAACACTAAAAAGATATATTTGGATAAAAAGCCGCCCAGCTTACCTGCCGAATTTTAATTCCTGCTTTCCCAAGGATATGGAAAACCAAACAGACTCCAAGCCAGTGGTATTTATCTGAATTTCTGGACTTTAAAAACACCTTTAGTTTCCAAATTTGGGATTGTGGGATGTATGTATGTAAATTGTGCTTCTGATTGTGTATGTAAATTATGCTTCTGAAAATTAAGCCCTGGTTAAAGCAGGTGTTAGGTTGTGGGATCAGGATTGTGCTCCTACAGAGATGAGGTCATTCTCATGTAAAATCCTAGCAACTATTGAGAAAGATGGGACACAGGAGAAAGGCAGACAGAGGAGTGCAAGGCTGTGTGAAGCTCTGGCTTATGAATTCTACCTTTATAAAGATGTAAGGTGGTGTTTTAACAAAAAAATTACAGACAGCTCATGATGTTCGGTCTTCAGTCATCTTTGTGCCCAGGTGAGCTAAGGCCAGGCCTTTCTCTCTGGCACTCAGGCACTCTACATGGCTCCCGAGCAATTTCAATGCATAGAAACCACAACACGCAGCACTCGTGTCCAGCCAAACCATTCTCTGACTGTTCCAGGTAGGAGCATGCTGAGAGTGTAGCGTCTCTTGTTCTCCAGACTAATGTTTATGATTCATTAGGAAGTTTTACAGTGTTTTCCCAGCTGTGGTGTTCTCTGTGTTGGTCGCTGTCTGTTCCATGAGGGAGGCACAGCATAACTGTGCTGCTTCCAGCACTGCAGGAGGACACCTGCTCTGTGCAGGGGTCGGTCTAATACTTCACCGTTGGTGCGTTTTGAACAACAACCTACCGGTTCCTTTCACTAAGGGGCAAAAAACCCCGAAAGGCTTGGAAGGAAAGGGAACATTAAAAGAATTTGTGTTATGGAATTTGCTTTGCTGGGAGAGAAAAATGCATTTTCTGTGTATCATTCTGTGTTTTGCAGTAGGGAACCTGGAGAGAAATAAAGTGATAGTCTGGGGAGAAAAAAGAAAAAACACAACACAAAAACCCACAAGTATTTTTATTAAAGTATGACTATTTGGCTATTTTTATTCTGATTTTAGTGGTGGTGTTTTTTAATCTACCTATATTTTTATTAAGAGAAACACTGATTTTTAATTTTTTTTTTTGTGCTTGGAAATAGTACAGACTGTAAAAAAATAGCAGAGATATTTGTTATTCTGGTTTGCTAATAAAATTTTGCAAAGCAGGACGGCTGTGTGTCTGTGTTTCCACGCGCGCGGCCCCGAGCCCGGGGAGCGAGGCCTGAGGCGAGGCCCCTCAGCCGCAGCTGTGCAGCCCCTGAGGGCGGGAAGCGGCAGCGCCTCAGGCCAGCGGGAGGGAGCGGGCCCGGGCCGGCGGCACCGGGGCGGGTTTGTGCCGTCCCTGCCCCTCAGTGACGGCCCGCTGCGGGTGAGGGTGGGCTCATCGGGGCGCAGGTGGCAAAAGGGCCACTCTGGGGCTGCGGAGGAGACGCCGCCGTGGTACCGGCTCGCCTTGTGGCCCGAGAGGGCTCGCAGGGGTGCTGAGACAAGGCTTTATGGGCCTGATGGAGCGTGCTTCCCCCTCAGGACCGAGGTCTCCACAGCGCAGCCTGGTGTCCCGCACCCTTGGCAGCGAGGTAAGCCCGGCGACTGCCGACCCCAGCAGCTCTGCTATTGCTGCCCTCACCTCTGGTCTGTGCTGTCTTACTCCATTTACTTCTGCTTGCTCCTCTTTTCTTTTAATGAGAGGTATTGTTCCTGTCCACTTTTGTATGTAAATCAAGGAGGCTGTATGTGCAAGGAAAAGGAGGTATATATTAACAATGTTCAGTTGAGAATCAAAGAACTTGGAGGCATTTCCTTTCTCTCTCTCATTTCTATATGGTCACTAACTGGCTGATATTCTCTGTACTTCTCACTTTATGTGAAGACAGAGTAGACATTTAACTTCAAACTTTTAACAACTTCAGTGCTGAGGTGGTAGGTAATACGTAATTTTCAGCATGTGTGTTTCAGTGACAGGAGTTAAAGAGGGTTAGGTGCACCTTGTTGCTGGGCTGGGCTGGCAGGGAACCATCACCTGGAAGTGATCATGAGCCTGATGAAGTGATATTACAGCAAACCTCATCCAGCTGGGCTGCGAAATGTAGGAGGCTTGTGAGGGATGGCCAGAGCTGTACCCCAGCTGGCATGACCAGGTGTGTTGCTGAGGCAGAAGTTTGGCTGCGACACAGAGCTCCTGACGAACCGAGAATATTTCAGATGACAAGAAGTTAAGGTCTTTGTCACAATGAGTAACTTTGCTAAGGGAAGGGTGGATGGAGGAGAAGCCTTGGGGAGCCCTGATGGAGTGGAGAATGGCCTTTGGCTGTGTGAGAAGATGGGAAGGAATGGCTGACATGGCTGTGGGGCTGGTGTGTGCACAGGGGTCTGACCATGCCCTGTGCACAGTGTAACCCCATATCAGAAACGTGGGGTGATTCAGGAGCCTGAGCATGGACCTAGGGCTCTACCTGCAACTCCCTGTGCCAGAGCCTGCTCAAGTGTCTCCTCACAGTGTCACTGCTGATGTGGGTTGCTGTTATTTTTGCGGGGTAGATGCAAAGACTGTCACTGAGCATTAGCTTTTTATAGCAGTTTGCTACAACTTGTGACCATCCATCTCAGAGATGTAACATTTTCCTGTTCTACTTGGAACTGTGCTCAGTCACGGCCTTTTTAGGGTGGGATGTATCTGTTCAACAGAAAAGCTAAGAAAAATAGTGTCACATCAGTATTTCCTAAAATAGGGTTTTTCCCCAAGGATAACCTCATGAGTTACATATAATGCTTTGTTAAAAATAATTATTTGAAGTGACTTGTGTGTGTGTAAATTATCATAATATAACAATTATTTAGTAAAAAAACCACTTTTATATAATTCAGTTATGTTTTAAATCTTTTTACTCTGTATAGATGAAATATGCTATAATGTATTGGTATGAAACTGGAATTTAATTAGATTTACTGTTTTGAAGCACAGAAAAGCCTTTCTAATTTTTAGCTTAGGGCCTCTCATTCAGTTAACAAAGGACAGGAAATGCTAAATTATGTTTAGACCTAGTCATGCAATTCAAGTAAGAGAAAACAACATAAGAATGGGGTTTTGGTCTTGGTGCTGAGCCTTAGTCTTTCCTTAATTTATACTGGGCCTTTAAAAGCTGCAGCATATGAAGGTAAGTCCTCAGAAGTCTGCAACAAGTGAAGTCTGATTTTGAAATGCGAATGACTCAAAGCTCATGGTCATGTAAAGTTGGGAATTTGTAATGCTGCTCTGTCATCTGGAGTGCTCTATTTCCCTGCATCTGCACCTGGACCAAAGCAGGAAGGAAGGCTTTTCTCTGTCTGGCACAGGAGCACTCTGTTAGCCAGTGGTAGTGGTAGTCAATACTTAATTTTGCAGTGTCCCCTGCACAGTGTGTGTCTGTGCCTCTATTTATACTCCTATGGGCAAATCAACAAATTAGAGATTCCAAATCCTTTCCTGGAGTTTGGTCATTCTGCCAGGAAGAAATCCTCCTGGCAGGAGGACATCTGGAATGACGTAAAGTAGGCAGCTGTGTGGTTGAAGTAGATCCAAAGCCAGTTAGTGGGGGCAGATCAGTTACCAAACATGGTGTGTCATGCCAGGGGCTAGAAGTTGACTCCTGGTTAACAGGCTTGTGACTTGTGGCCCAAGGTTGTGCTGTTACGCAAATGCTGACCTACATTTGGGGTTTGTTGGTTTGGGTTTTTTTTTAATCCTTAAGACTGAAGTCATGGAGCTATTCCATTTGACATGCGCAATGTTGGAAAAAATACAATGTGCAGGGAACACATGATCTTCCAAAGTTATTAATGCTGAGTCACTGTAATGCCATTGTAAATGGAACCATGGTAAATGAAATGACTGATCAATTAGCAGAGCAAACTGTATCAAATTATTTAGATCTCTAGTTTTGGGCTTTGTAGAGCATGTATGACAATGTGTGATTTTCCTGAGGAGTGTATCCTGATGTTGCTGATGGAGAGGTAAAAATGGTCATGTATTTGGAGATGCAAGGACCTCAGATCTTGCTGTAGTTGGTAAATACAGATTTTTTCAGACTGCAGTTAGAGGAAGCTGGGTGATGCTGCTTACAGGAGGGACAGCTGTGTCTGTGTTTTCTGCACACAGAGATGTCTCAGAGTTGCACACAGTGAAGTCAAACCTGTTCTGTCTTTCAGAAGCCTCTGCACTCTGGAGCAGAATCCGCTTGTTTCCTTCCTGTAATTCCTCTTCGTAGTTAGCTGTAACAGCCACATTCCAGAACTGATTTCTGGCGTCTCAATGCTCAGAGCCACTGGGTGTCACCTTGTTTTGCTCTGAAAGCTAAGGCCATTTAGTCTGCAATGGTGTGTGCTTCTAAGGCATTTGAGCTAAAATACAGAAATGGTCCTTGTGTGCCTTGCGGCTACCAGAGGTCCCACCCCTTCTCAGCTGAGAGCTCTCAACACCAGGGTAGTGACAAATGCTCACCCCCTGTGCTCTGAGCAACCTCCAAGTGTAGCGGGTGAGAGAGAAACAGCAGCACCTCTCATAGCTGTGTTGAATGAAGGACTTGGCCATCCCCACAGGAGGAGCTTGGTGCCTGATTCCAGCTGACAGTTCAGGGATGCTCTCCCACAGTCCAGTACAGCACTGAAGGAAAGAAGCCTTGATGAGGAGTTAGGCTTTGGGTATGCAGTTTTTATTCTGTGAGCCATCTAGGGTCCATTTATAATTATGGAAATGTTTTTCTATCATGTTTAGAATGATTTGAGGGCTATGATGAGTTGCTGAACAGTACTGGGAAAGCTTTTTTAAAATTTTGTAGAGTTGCACCAAGAGTTTTGAACATTGGCACATATCAAGTTGCTGGTTTTAGTGGAAGAGTTCATAGAGCCTCCCAAACATGGGTGGGATGCACCTGAAGTGGCACAGACTGCATACGCAGTACGGACTAAGTGCTTGAGATAGCCTTATCAGTGAGATCCATATGTTCATAAGGAACATCTGCCAGCTTTCACTTTACATAAAATACTGTGGAAAAAAACTGATGCAGTTTTCATGAAAATGAAAAGTTTGATTTTTGCATCATAAGTGCCGAGGAGGCAGAAAATGTGAGTTCAATGCATATATTCTACTTAGGAACTTATGGTTTGGGGCAGATGGGACAGGGGGGGTGGGATTTCAATCACTACAGAAATGGCAGCGATCTGTAAGAATATCTGGAAGGGAAGACCTCTGAAAAAAATCTCTAGGGAGCAGAATGAAGATAAATGTGCTAGTACACCTCTCTAAATTGTCAACCAAGGGAGTATGTTTGCAAGAGTCTGTGGGCACCTTTCTTACTGTCTTGCTTTTGATGCAGATTTCTTGCCTTGTTCTCCTTGCCCGAAACTGTGCTTCCACTCAGATTTTTCATTTCGGGGAGCACTGACAGTTTATTTCTTTTAAAAGTCACTCTGGAAGAATTCCAGATGTTCCTTCTGTTTGTTTTGAAAATCAACAGGCTACAGACTGTTACAAATGGGACTGAGAATTTTTTTTCCCATTGATGATGATGAACATTTATTCTGTTTAATGGATTTGGCTTCACTGAGTAAAGTAAAACCTAATAGAGTGTTCAGATGAGTTTTGCTTTTGATAAGTTCAGGTAATAGTTACATGGGCCAAAAAAGGCCTGTGGGGACATAGAGGCTGTTTTGGATGTCATGCCAAGCCCATGTGTCTGTTTAGAACTATCTGTGCAAGTAATTTATGTCCAGTGTTAAAGGTAGACCAAGCAGGGTCTCATATCACTGAACCTATTTGGTGCTAAAAAACTCTCTTATTAACAAAAGAGGGCAATAAAAATCTCTTCTGTCAACTTAAACCTGAAATAAAAACACAGCAATACCTGAATGTGACGAAAATAGCAATGCTGCCTGCAAGTTTGGGCCATGACTTTCAATGTCTTTTGGGACAGGCTCTTCATGACAAAACTGCACTGGCAGTCTGCATGCCTCAGTCAATTTCTGTAATTGAAATTAATTAAAATACTTATAACCTGCTGTGATCTGAAATGTCTGTCTCTCCCTTTGTTGCTGTTGTTACTGCTCCTATAAAAGGGGATGCCTGATCTTTAATGAACTGCATGATCTGCTGGAACTTTGAAAGATTCTGGCAGAACAATATTAATTTGGGAGACACAGATCAGCAGTTCAGCTCCAGCAGGTGAATTTTAGCAAGGAAGAGGACTGACCTGTTCTTGTTAGTGTTTTTGTGAACATTGGAGCTTCTTAAAAAACATGCTGAAAAATCAGAGGGCCAAATTCTGGGAGTTGCTGATAGCTGTCCAGGAGCTGCTCTATGTATCTCAGGTAAGTAGTCCCTTGCATAGAGCTGAAGCAGCCTTATGCCTTTGTTTTGAGTGGTGATTATTAGGGAAACACCATCTTTGCCCCCTAAAAGGATATCCAGTGTACAGAACATTTAAGGGGAGGCAGCTGACAAGGTACTACTTATCTGCAAGATGTCATTTATCTGCAAGTGGCAGATAAGTACTCTTCTGAGGCTGCAGTGGATGTAGTGTTTCCTTCTCCTTCTGTCGTCACTTCTGCAAAATGTAACCTGGAAGAGACACTCTGAGTGATAAAACTCTTATCACTCCAAATGGCACTGACTGGAGTGTGGGATTTCTAGTCCCACCAGATAACAGGACTGACAGAGGGAATCCTTTGGGCTCCAGAAGAGTGAAGAAAGGCCTAAAGGAGACTTGCTGAGCAGTCCCCACATGGTTTGGTCGATGTTCCTGACTCTGCACCCAGCCATCATCTGTGAAAAGAGTTAGATCGTTTTCCACTCTTTAGTGGAAGAATCAGTGAAAATCCCTCTTCTGAGACTGCAGCAAACAAATTTTCCTCTAGAAAAAGTTGTGGGACCAAAAGGCACCTTTCAGAACAAGTATTTTAGTATCTTTGTCTGTGTCTCCTACTTGAGCATCAAAGGAACTCAGTGGGACTTTCCTGGCAAGCTGATAGAACACATGGCCCTAAGTGACTAAATCAGTCTGATTCCATTTCTCTCCACTGCTTGTGAGCAACGCAGATGGTACCAATTCAAGTAAATGCACCTCACATGGCGCTTGCTGTGCTACGCATTACACCTGTGCCAAGACCAGAGAGTGGGTTCTGAAAGGTGCTTTCCCTATTGAATCTCTGCACCTGAATTTAAGGCTGATAAAGCAGTTGACAAAAAAAAAAAAAATTGTTAGGGAGTTTAATTAAACCATTGTGTAGTAAGTATTATTAAGAGGTCGCTGAAATGTTATTTCTCTTGGCCTTGCTTAGTACCAGTGTCTATCTAAGTCTGCTTTGAAACTAATTAAACCTGAACCTGCAAGGTTATGTGCAGTAATTAAGAAAATTAAGAAAAATAAGAATTAATTAATAAATTCTTAAAATCGAGAAAAATCTGCTTGGGAACTCAAATGTATGACTTGCTTAGTGTTAAGGCAAAAAACCCAACTAGTTCTTCAGTATGTATTTCTTCTTCTCAGAAGAAATGGAAACTCTCTATGGAAATGGAGCAAAATGAACTTCCAACATTCTTATGAGAATCTAAGAATCAGTTGAAAAGACAGTTTTCTGTATTGAATCAACACTAGTGTTCATTCATTATCAAGTTAAGATGTTTTATTTGGTAACAAAAGAAAGCCAAGGATGTTTAAATGGTCCTTCACACAGGTTTCCCCCCTCACCCCACCCAGACTCTTACGCTTTTTGTATTTGTAGCAGCTTTGCTTAACAACTCCCCAGAGAAACAGGGAACAAAAGATGACATAGAAATTTTCCCTGGAAACCCCCACCAAATTAAAAAAATAGAATTATGAAAGGTTATAAAATATTACGTACTTTTCAAATCAATTTTTTATGCAGCTGCTTTTAATGAAGCTTTCATAATGTTTACGTACAGTAGATTTTCCTGTACTTAATAGCTATGTACAGCTATTGCCAGCCAAAAGAAAGGTCACGTTAATGTCCTAGTATCATTCTACTTGCATGAAGTAAAGATTTTCTCTCCTTAGTAATTTTTCTTTCTAATGACTACTGCAGTTTTCTTATGCTCTGTTGAAATAGCATGTTACTGAAACTGTTCTCAGTCAGTACAGTTCATGCCAGATGTGTGGTTTGCACCCGACCACGTGTTAATTCTTAAGTACTTTGGAAGTGACACACTGTTTACTTTTGAATTTTGTTCAGTAAAAATGTAAATAGGATGGTGATTTTGAGGGCAATTACTTCAGAGAAAGTTATGTGTAGAGCTATAAAATGTTAGTCAAGATCTCTTCTGATCCAAATGCTAAAGATCAGCAGAATGGAGACATGACATAATAAAAGTGTATCTGGTCTTCAAATGGCTTAGTTAATTAACACGAAAAAGAAACTAGCAAATTTATTACAATATTCTATTTTAAATCCCTTACCATGTTTGTACATGGTGTCTGAGCACCGTCTAGTCTTTAGGCAGCTTTCAGAATGGTGCCTGAGTTCTTGCTCACAAAAATTGAGCCCGTTCACGAAAAGAGTAGATTTATGCTTATTTTTAAATACAGGCTTAAAACCTTCTTGACTTCTTACTGAACTGAATTACTGAACTGTAATTTAAGGAGAATTAAGCTTCTGATCGCTTCATAGGCAAGATACAGAAATCACTACTCACTACTATGAGAAGTTGCTGGGGATTTGCTAGGTGGTATTTTTTGTTCTCTGATCCAGTATCCCAAAATATGAAGTGACATTGTGTGTTCGGAGGTGCCCCATGGTTGGCACCATGTCAAGCTGCAGTGCAGATGCCCTGTAGCTCTTGTGCAGGATGGCTGGTGGCTGGGACAGGCTGGCCCATTTCCCATGGCACTAATTGCTTTCAGCATGCCTGAACTGTGCCCTGCTGCTCCTCTAGGATCCGATGTCTGTCCTTTGTTTCCTGCCCTATATTGTCCTGCAGTCCTTCTCCCGTGTCACATTCGTATGTCGAACTATTGTGCTGCACAACCTGGTTTCTTGTGTTGTAAAAACCATTATTTTTGGATAGAGAAGAACATCTAGAATTGAATTAAAATTCTAACCCTGAGCTCTCTGAAGGACAGGGTCACGCATCTCTACCAGATGCTCTTCTACAGGAGCTTTGACCTATGCTGCACTCTCCCTGTTTAGATCTAAGCATTCCTGTCTGTCTTTGCAAAACGTGAAAATCCTTCTCAGTGGCCTGCTTCAAAGGAAGAGCCCCTGTCTGTGTCCTTTTCATTGCTGTAGATGTTCTATCTGTCCTGCCTCAGTTTAGGCATAGCTGTGGATCCTGGGGCATGTTAGAGCAGCCAGGAATGGAATGAACTTTGGTTTGAAGATTCAAATGTCCCATATCAGTGCCTGGAAAGGTGGACAGGCAGATACCTTCCCTCCTGCCCTCCCTGTTATTTCACTATTATTTTGCCTAATTGTCTCCCTGCTCCATGTGCTTGATAGCCTAATCTCTTCTCCAGTGCCCAGCTCTGACACAGTTTCATCCCTGTAATTCCCTGGTAGAGCATAGGATCATAAGATAAACACTAAGGGCTGGGTGTGTGCAGGGGTATGTCCTGGCAGAGGGGTGCTGGAGAGCATCACTACAGGTCCGCACAGGGTTTCTGCCCAAGAGTTACCAGTAATGGATAAACAGCAAGCAGAGTACTCTGGGTTGATGTGTATTTTGTCAGGAGGTTCCTTTTTGCCCAGGCCACCAGGACTACACTTCTGTTTTTTGGAAAGGCCTGGTGTAAGCAATCACTCTCACTAATCATACCAGTGTATTTATAAAATTTTTTCACTTTATACCTTGTTCTTTGAAATCTGGAGGCAAGACCCAGCAATGCTCCTTCAGGCTACCTTCTCTTTCAAATCCTGAGCAGGGTTTTCCTCTCAGAATTCTTAATCTGTATGTCCCAAATTACTTTTCTGCAAAACTACTGCTGTAAACAATACTTCTGCATTACCTTCCTGTAGTGTTGATTCCTTGTTTTCACAGTAGCATTTCAGCTTTTGATTCAAGGAGGACACCCTTACATGAAGAGTGCAAATGCAATAGAAAGTGTTGTCCATGTTGTTTCAACTGCCTTGCTGCTTTTGGTTTAGCTGGGTCATGACTGTTGCATCACTTCTAAACTGTGGCCAAAGTAAATGACTATTTTTTTTGTTTTGTCTTCGGTCATGAACTTTAAAAATCGTTCTTCCAGCAGCACATGAACAATAACATGAATTTGTATTGTTTTATTCAACTGCTGCATGAAAGGATGACATAAGTTTTGGGTTTAATTCCTTTGGCGTATGTTTCTTGAAACAGCTGTTACATGGAAAAAGAGCTAAGGACATTTCTTGGAGTGGCATCTCCAAATATTAAAATAGTTTGTTCTCTCTTGTGTATGGTCATACATCCCACAAAAAGCTTGTGAATGATGGCGGGGCAGTTAGAATCGAGGCATTGAAAATATTGCAGACAAAATAAAATACCAAACTGTCTCACTCTAGTGCTTCCCCCAGCCGAGGCTCATGTGAACGAGGACTGAAGTGGGACACGTTGCCTTTCCAAGCGCTGGATCCCAGTGTTCCACTGGAGCTCCTCTGTGCCAGGCTAAAGGACACGCGTCCCCCTGGCAGGGCAAGGCAGTGGTGCTGCACTGGTCATGTTGTGTGTATTGAGCAGAGGCCAACTGGAATAAAGTGTATTTGCAGGCTGGCTGGCCTTGCAGTGCTGGGGGCTGGTTTACATGCTGATGAGAGAGAGACAAATCCCCCCCATCTAAGGGAAAGAGGATTCTTTTCACAAGATATTGTGAGATCTCAAAGTGAAAGGTGTGGGAGGGTATTATTTGTCTTGCGGTATTTCCTGGGGAAAAAAAATGAATGCAAGAACAAATGGAATGAGAGGAAATGTGAAAACAATGGGAAGAGAAAAACTGCTTTTAGCCTTACAGAGTAGTCATTGATTCATGAAAGCACAAGGATAATTCCTCATTGTACAGCTTTCAGACAATGGTAAGAATATTCACTTTGAGTTAAAGACTAGAAAAATGTTAATGAACTGAGAGAAGCCAAAGAAAAGTCAGTTAAAAAACCAGCAGTTAGAGAACTAGACAAATAACTAATAGGAAAAGAGGAGGAAAATATTGAAATGGTGGAATGGAGCAGGAGCAAGGAAGGAACATAGCTGCCAGAATTGAAAAGGAGGATAAACTCAGAATTGCTTTTGTAGCTCAAGTTCAGAAAGAGGAATTCTGGGACAAAAACAGAGTTGTACATTTGGTTTTTTTCCCTAAAAAGATTTTTTTTGGAAATCTGTTTTAAAAATTTTTATCTAGTTTATTCTGAGGAATGATCTAGATAATGCAGAAAAATTAGTTCTTTCTAAAAATGCCAAACAATGCACTTGAATATGCTGTACAGACAAAAGTTTTTACAGTATCTTTCAGGCCTTCAGGTTTCATGTGGCACAATTACCTGAGTACTGTGTGTAATCATGGTCTTGGAACATTGCTAATTTTGAGCTCTTATCTATTTTATGCATTTTTATTCTGCAAAGAAATCACAATTATAAAAAAATGCTTTTCCTAGGTTTAGTATTTGTTAATGCCTTTTATAAAATTAATTATATATTCCAACTTATACAATTAAATTCTTCTTGATGAAAGAAATGATGCGTAGGATCTTGCATGGAATTATTGTAGTAAAGGATAATAACGTTATGCCAGTACTTTGATGTGTAACTTATTTCAGAGAGAAATAACGAGGAAGGGGACTTACTCAAGGTCAGATGGCCTCAATGAAAAAAAGGAAGTTTTTTGCTTAACTGAAGCCCTCTAGATAAACTGGTTTTTTTCTTGTTATGAAAATGGAGACTAGGTCTCCATTTATCTCCAGCTGTGCTTCTGAATTGCATAAACTTCAGTCTTTCTTTCCTAAATTTTATACCTGTCTTGGATTCCATTGAAGAAACCAGAATAGTGCTTGCTCGAAACAGCTCAAGCGTTACTTTGCTACTGAGCCCTTTTTGACATGATGCAACTCTCTGTAAACATTAACTGGTGGGACATTGTGGGTGCTCCCTTCTGGGAGGGCTCTGAGTTTGCTGTGCATGAAGCTGCTGGGGACGGGCACACAGCTCTCGCGTGCTGTATTTGGCAGAGCTCAGGCCCAGCCCCGCGTGTCCTGCCAAGAGCAACTGGTCTGTTTGCTCCCACTGCTGCAGGGCCGTGGCAGTTGGATAACCTCTCTGCTAGAAATTCGAAAGGACAGGGAGTCTCCAGCAGTAAGAACAAAGGTGTTGGTAGAGCTCTGTTCTGCCTTTGTTCCGTGTTTCCATTCAAAGGTCTCACTCACTGACTAGGAAAGACTACAGGGCGTGGGGGGGGGGAAGCCATTGTGACAGGCACTTTTCCTAACTGTACTGCTAAAGGCATGGGAAGTGGGGACACACTACAGGATTGTGCAACAGGGGTTTTTAAAAGACAGCAGTGCACCAAAATTCACTCACGAGGCCCTAAAGGGATTGTGAACCACCCATAAGAGTGCAGCTGGGAGTGGCAATCCTATGAATGGTACTTTGACCACTGGCCATTTTCTTTTGTTGTTTAGCTCTCTCCAGTATCTTTATGCATGTAGGTATTACTGTGACACAATATTTAAGCTGCACTTTGGCCATGTGCTGGATGCTACCATATTGAGCTAATGAGAATTACTAATCCTCTTAAAGTTCTAGTAACCTGCTTGCCACATATGCTCAAAAAGTTTTATACTCATGCATAGATGAGTTTGGAACTAGTCTTGTGTATGAATTCAGTTGTTACTTAATTGTTCACATATAATCCTTTTAATTTCCCCTGCATATTATCATTCATTGTCTTCCAGTGCAAACCCCTGTTGTTTCCCATGTGTTTTCCTCAGTTGTTCTCTGGAATGTTTCCTGTCTTGGGTTGGCCAAGGGCATTTCTGAGGTGTGGAACCTTGATACAAAGCTAGACTGAGTGAAACAGTTTGAAAAAGTTATCAGCTAGCTAAAGAAAGGGAGAGGTGGCCATGGATTGAACCAGATCTTAAATTTGAGGTTTCTTCAGACTGGTTCCTACTCTGCATTTCACAGTTGAATCCAACAGTAGAAGAAAAGAAGTGACACAACCACCTGCAATCCTGAGCTCTGAAGCTGCTGATTATATGGCAGTGATTATTTGTACTGGGGTAAGAGCCAGCTGGCTGTGTGGATGTGGCTTTAGATTGCTTTCTAATTAATAAATAACACTTAGTATGGCTCAGCTTGGTATGAACAGGAAGTGCCAGGCAGAGGAACTGTCACTCCAGAACATGAGTCAGAAGATGAAACTGAGGACTGACACAGATGCATATATTTCAGTGCCTTCACATTTGGCATCTCTGCACAGGCAAATGATCTAATAACAGCTCCCCTCACAGACCTTGGATCCACCGGAAAAGCGCTAGTGTTGTCATGAGTAACATATAGGAGACATAGGTGAATGGTATTTTTAGCCTAGTTAAAATTAATTTTTCATGCACTTCATAGATTGGTGTAGGTTGGCTTTAGTCATATTTTTTAGTGCTTGCAACTGCTCTGTCCACACCTCCTCAGTGACTGACACAAGCTCCTTTCCTCATCTTTTAATTTGCAAACTTGCCTTTCTTTTGCCTCATGTAAATTGTGAACCGTGAGAAGAGCCTTGCCTTTGAATGATCCCTCCCAGAGATGATGGCTTCAAGACCATTTTTATTGGGCTAAGTCCACAATACAAGACTCCTCATATTTCTAAACACTGAGTGTAACTTCTCTGGGCAAATCTGGGATCTCTTCTGGTTAAGAAATTGTCCAGGCTTTGATTTTAATAACTGTTGGAGGTGATAAAGTTTTACCCACACAGAGACCTAAATGCAGGAGAGGGTCAGAAGTAACAATTTGGTGCCTTCGATCCAATCAAGTTTTGTTCAGTATCATTTGTTCTGATTTAGGATATTTATTTTTTTCCCCATTGACCCTTTATTAACTAGTGGCACAGAAACATTCAATGTCCTTTGTTCTAATTGTTGTCCCATTTCTGTATAAAATTTTTTCTGAGTCACATCCCAAACCATACAGACTCCTTTCATTGCCATGACAACAGCAAGGCATGCCAATGTTAGCAAAGTCTGCTGGAAAAAGAGAAGTCAGTAAAATCAAAACAGTTAATTGAGGTATTTCATATATAAATTCCCATTTTTTGTAATGATCCAAAATTATCCTGCATTGTGGAAAAGTAGTTAAGAATAAGCCCTAGATAAATAGCATAGCCTTATGCTGGATGTTGGGCCTTGTCCTAGGCACTGCATTACAAAAAAAGATCTTACAAAACTAGTGAGAGTGGAATTGGTCATAGCCCTGGTGAAACATTTGGATCAGAAGAGGATAAAGAGGCAAATGTGGTTACTAAAAAAATAAAGGATAATTACGAACAGTTTTAGGAAAAAGTTTGATGTTAAATTGTGCATTGTTCTTTCATTATCATACCTTTCTCTTCATTGCCTGAGATGAAAAATACATTTGGTGGGATTACATAACAGTACATTTTAAACTAATAAATAATGCAGCAACTCATGCAAAGTAATAGGGAATCATTGATGTAAAACAGGTCTTGTAGAGCTGAATGCTGGAAGAAATCTGCCTTAGTCCAAGTGAAGCTGGGAAGGAGGAAAACTGTAGGTGGGACTTGAAAGGTCTGCAGTCATCATGAAGGATTAATTCTGTTTCAAAAAAGAGATGAGAGCACAGAGATAACAGAGGTACTATCTACAGCCTCCTTTCCTTGAAACCTCCATGATCATATGGGCTTTCTCTTGGCCTCCCTCTATGCTTTGAAGCTAAGATGGAAACTGTTTTGGAAACAGAAATGGAGAATAAATGTCCTGCAGTCAGGGGCATTATCTGCTGAACTCTTGAAATTTGTAGTTTTGAATACTTCTGCTTATGCTTGCTGTGAAGGAGGGGCAGAGGATGAATGATGTTGCCCACTGAAAAGCTGTGATTTGGGTATTCCTGGCCTATGTCTAGGGTTGTCTCATAAAACTCTTCTCAACTTTTCTTGTTACTTTCACCCTGTTAATACATAGCTGCAGGTGGCTGGAGGGTTGATCTTTATTCTGGTATGTCCTCAGGGTGCTCAAATGAGTTTCAGGAGCCTCTGCAGTTTCCAAAGGATGCAAGTGCTATGTTTTCTTTAATGATAGCTGACTCTCCAATGAGGTGGCTGAATTGTGGTGACAGCCATAGGTAGTGTCAGAGCCAATGTAGACTTGTTCCCCTTATTTATATCCTTATTTTCACACCTACTGATGCTACTGTAGGCTAGAATGCTGTTTGCTTTGTTTGGGTTCTCAGAATTCTGACAAGACTTGCCTCCTTAGTACAGGGTGATGCAATAGACCTCCTCATCCTGCATCACTTGCCATGCTGGGTTTTACTGGAGTTTGGAAGGTCCTGAGTCCAGCTGGCTGTAGATGCAGTCAGTAAATCAGGCACTGGGGCTCCAGCTCTGAAAGAGAAACTGGAAGTCACTTGACTTATCAAAGATTGTAGTTAATATCAAATATTAACAGTTGCTATCTAATAAGCGAGTTTCATGTGAGAATTCACAAAGATGAAGAGCAGTGATCCTCCAGTGTAAGTCACAATTCTGAGATCAGTGAGCCACAGGAGTCAGCCCCTACACCTGCATCCAGGCAAATGGCAAGGGGAGGGCCCTTGACTCTCAGTACTGCAGAGTGATTGATGGGCTGAGTCAAGACTTGAAAAACAAACCAAGAAAACCTTGTGGTTTTTTTAACTTTATATTTTAAGTGTACATAACTTAAAAGCATTCAACGATTTCAAACCTAAGGAATTCCTTGAGAATTGTACAATGCTTGGCTGCAGGTGGAGCCTGCAAGCCAGAAAAGCTGTACTTAATGATAAGGTTTTGTCTTCATGTTATGGCTGATGTGTGTGGGCGTGGGGCATGTGAGCATGGAGAAGAGTACACACTGCTGAGTGTGTCTGTTTATTCTGCTTTCTCTTCTATGGAATGGCAGATTTGCTGGACGTGTCTGCACTGAATGTGTTTTCATGTATCTGTTGAATTTTTAAAATTTATTTCTTACACAGCATCCTTTAGCTGACATATTTGAAATACTTAAGGAATAATTTTAAATGTTTTTATAATTTACCCCATTTTTTGTGGTATTTGTTAGCACAGGTGGTTTCATTAACAAAGAAGCTGCTCATTCACAGCAGAGTTTGAATATGGCTTTAGACAAAAGATTAGCTGGTGAAGTTAGAGGTACAAAACTAAAAAGAAATCTTACAACTTATTGAACAAAAGTAGCTTGTCTTGACCATTATCCTGTGGGTTGATATTACATGGGTAAGTTGTTAACAGAGACTTTTTTATTGGTCTGTGTTTTTTAGCTTGGTAGGGTCAGACTTTTCAAAGCAAGGCATTTGGGTTTTATTCCAAGGCAAAAAACTGTGAATCCCTGAGTCGCCTTTTAGGGGGCAGAAAGAAGACACATTCCATTTCAATACATGGAATATGTCTCCAAAGTGGCCAGTGTAATTTAATCCAATTTTGGTTGGAACTTGTGTCATGAAATGCAACAGTCCCTCCAGGGAGCTGAGCCCTACCCTTAGGGACCTCCCCTAACTTCCTAACTCAGAGGAAACCATTAAGGCTACTGAGAGATCCAGGAAAGATGGGCCATAGGACAAGGACATAAGAATGGGGTCTCTGCTCCAGTGGTACTGTGAGTCTGAGGCCCGCCATGAGCCCATGCTTTGGAAGGGAAAGGCAAGAGCAAGCAGAGAGTAAAGTGTCCCCAAATATTGTTGGGCCTCCTGTGGGTCAGGGTGTTTTTCAACCAGAGGAGATGTCTTTGGTAATCTGTGATGGATTTTTTTCAGTCTTGTATTTCTCCAGTCTCTTTTTGAGTCCAGGTAAACTACTACTACATTTTGTCCTGCATCAAAGTGTTATGTGAATGAAGAAATAATCATTCTTTTCCTTGTTCTGAAATTTTCTAGTACTTCCTCTAGTTTCCTTCTAGCTCTTTTACTGGAAGAGTGTAAACAATTGTTCCCTCTTCACCTATTTCACATCACCAATCTTTGTAAGCTTCCATTGTATTCCTACCTTAGGCCGATGTACCAAAACATAGGCAGTCCCTTCATGCAGTTTTCCTCTTGCTTCTTGTTAGTTTTCCCACTTATTTAATCATTACTAATGTCTACTGATTTAGTCATGACATCTCTAATATTGTATGGACTTTACAAATTCATGTGGGTATAACTGAGATTTCTCCTTTTGTTGTTTCTTGCCACTGTGGCTTCACTGATCTTGGCATGCCGCTGTTGCTTCCACCATCTAAGCCTGTGACAGTCTTCACTGTATACTTTATCCTACTTTAGACTGGGAATTTAATTCCTCAGTGACAGTTTTACTGTTTGTTGTTATGTTGTTCATTTTGTTTAAGCAAATGCTTTAATCTACTCCTGCTTGTCCAATGATTCGTTCTGCCTTTTCCTCACTTTTTATCCCTGCATACAGCATCCATTTCTTTTCCTTTCACTGTCTGTCCAATACATCAATTCCATCAGGGTCTCCACCTAAATTAGGTGCTTCGTTTCCCTGACCCGTTTCTTTGGTCGTTTTTATGCAAAAGCACTTGTCTGCTCTTCCTCGCACTTGCAGAAGACCCGACCGTTTGGGTACTGTCTCCATTCCCAGTGCCAGGGGCCAGCTT
>VZRF01007138.1:169107-182299 GCA_013396875.1 Vireo altiloquus
CCCCGCCGCTGCCTGGTGAGCGCGCGGCCGCGCGGGGCTGAGGAGCGCGGGCAGGGGCGGGAGGCCTGGGCGAGCCCAGGGCCGGGGGGGCTCTCCCCGCGCCCTCCCCGCGCCCTCCCCGCCCGACAACACCGCGGGGCCGCAGCCGCGGGCGTCCGGGAACGGGGGAAGCTGCAGGCGGGCGTGAGGAAAAGGGGAGGCAGGTGGGGCCGTTCAGGTGTCACTGCCCTGTTGCTGAGGGTGGGAGAAGGACGGGCGTCCTCCGGCAGCTCTTCTCCCTTCGTGGGGGGCTTTTTTTGCCTCTTCGAGGCGGTGTAAACTATACGAATTCTGCATTGTGTTTCGGCTGAGGTCCTCGGAGCCTGTCCTTTTCCCCGTGAACCTCATGAATGCGGCTGTAGTGTGGCCGTGCATTTTCCTCTAAGTATTAGATGCATCTCTGGCTATGTGCATCCCAGGTGGACCTGGCAAGTGTCACGAAATTAATCTGAAATTTGTCATATTTGCCTTCATCAACTGTATGCATGACTGTAGGTAGGTGTTCCATGTACCTCCAGACCTGTCATCTGGATTGCACCGTCTTCCCATGGCATATTTGCTGGCTCTTGCTTGCAGTACTGAAACATATATATACTTTCACTTGGAGATTATTTATTTTGTATTTCCAAGTGAAGTCCTAGCGGGTGTTTTGTTGTGTGTTGGGGTTTTTTTTAACTGCATATGGTTAATTTCATTGAGATGTTGCTGTATAAAAGCTGCTTTTCATGGATTTTTTTAAGGGCAGAACCCTGTTGTTATACTCTCTCCTTTTCTCAGTGTATATAAGAGAGGTTTAATGCAGTTAAAACATTTTTATATCTGTTGTCATGTATCTAAACTGATGGTTTCCTCATGCATGGTGTAATTTGCTGCTCTATATACCATGTGCTCTATATACATGTGTACATATCCTATATGTATCTGTATATATACACGTGTGTATTGTCTCATGAGGTTGATGAGATTCGTAGTTTAGCAGAGTGTTCTATGCTGGTATTTCATAATAAAACCTCAAAGCTATTAGTTTACATGTCCTGAATTTAATGCTCCTTGTTACAGACCCTGTATATACCACATCTGCTCCGTTGGGATGTAGGACTGCGAAGGATTTGGATCTCAGGGTTAAGTCTCACATAGTTTTGGGGAAAAATATAATAGGTATTTAATCTGGAAAGGTAGACAGTATACCTGGTCAGTCTGCTACTGCTTCCCCGTTCTGAGAGGAGTCTGTTATTTTGCATGAAAGCTGTACAATGTTGTGCTATAGGACAGAAGGACTGTGCCAGTCTCCGATATCCTACTACCTGTGAGGAATTTGTTAGGCAGCTTTATCACAGGGGTTGTGTTTTAAAATGAAACATCTTAAAGCTTTTTGTGAGTACAAACCTGTACTGAGTATTTCCTCTCTGCTCCTATGTTTTTATTTAAATATGTCATGTATGTTTTGTTCTTTGTCTGAACATTAAGACTAAACATGTTTTTGTGGTTGGAAGTATATAAGTTGAAGGGGAAGTGGGAGTGTTGAATTTTTTTTTAGAAACTGTATAAAGGAGGTGTTTATCTAGTTGTTAATTAAACGTAGGGATGTATAGTCTTGTTTTTGCCGAGGGACTGCTTGGCATAGTAATAATATAACACAGGATTTTTAAATTCATTTAGTCATTGAATTGAAAAACAGTTTACCAGTGGAAACTTGTTCTTCTGCTGTTTCAGGACTGAATTAAATGGATAGTAATTGATTACGAAATTGTTAAGTGGCTTGACTAAAGGTCTTGTTTTGTTTTTGCCTTTAATTTACCAATTTGAGGTAGCCAAAATCTTTATTTTTTAAAGAAAACAGTACAGGGGTGCTCTGCATATTTTAAAGTATCAGTAATGACTGGAGTGGAACCATTTTACAGATGGGAAAAGCTACATGCGAAATCAGCAATAATATTTGTGTTTGGGTAGTAAAATTATGTATGTTTGAGTACTTTCATTTAAGACATGAAGACACTAAGAGACATGTAGTATTCCAATCTTTCTTTCTGTTTTTAGTGTAATTATTCTTGTAATACTCATAGGGTAGAGATGCACTTATCCCCATTTTAAAAATAAGTAATGGAGACAGAAATTATATCTATTTCAGGTAGACTTGTTGGAGCAGGCATTTGATTTCCGGTCATAGTTCGTTAGGAAGTCATTAGCCTTTCAATACAACAGTCTTAGATCCCGTACAGATACTTAATCTTCCTCTGTTCATATAACTGGAGAGATTTTTATCTTGCACTGGTGTGTTTTAGTTAAAAGTAGGATGCACCTCTCTATCACTGCTTTGACTTCCTGCTGTCAAAGTCGTTGTAGTGAATGGTGAGTACTGTGCTGGTTGTGTTTCTCGTGATTGGCTCTCAGAAGTACTCAAACTCTGAAATTGCTACCAGGTTTTCTTTTTGTCTGTCTCCCTTGTAGTGACTGACAGTCAAGTGGAACATTCAAATTTAGTAGGTGTTAGCTCTTTAAAAACATCTGAAGTAGCCCTCAGAAACTGAAGCTCTTCTGTCACTGGGCTGCTTGAAGTAACTGCCAGTGTGCTGCAGCTGCTTGCTGTGCATTAGAGTCATTCATAGTAACCCTTGTAAATTCTTAATATAAAAAAAAAATTCTTAATATAAAAAAAAATCCAGTGGCTACAGGATTTGCCCATCAACAGCAAGTGTAATTGTGTCCTTGGAACTGGCCAGGTGTATTCCCTGGCTTGGACTGCCTGTTATGATTGACCTGATGTCACCAAGCCAGTTGGGAGGACGTTCAGGTGGCTCAAGCAATCATCTTCTCTGCTGGGAGCTGGAATTAATTTGCTGCTTAAATAGCCTGCAGTTTGAGTCCTCCTTACTAGTTATAATTTTTGGTTTGCTGTCAGGACTAGATAATACATTTCCTTACAACATTTTCCTAATACATTTCCTTACAAACAGAAGTTTCTTTTTCACTTAGTTATGACAGTGGCTCTCTGAGTCAAGAATGGCAAATGTTAACAGGAACCATTAACACGGAGGGGCATCCACGACATTGCTGGGCAACCTGCTCCAGTGTCTCATAATGAGCTGTTCCTTGTTTATATTCAGTCTAAACTGACCCATATTCAGTTTAAAACCATTTCCTGTTGTCCTGTCACCACAAGCCCTGATAACAGATATTTCTCCATTACTCTTTCATGTCCCCTTTATATCTATATATCTATATCTGTCTCTCTATATATCTCTCTAAAGGCTGCAGTCCACCTTTCTGCTTACATACAGCTAACTTGAAAGTTAAATGTATTTTAGTTTTGACTGTCTGTACATATTGCACTCTCCTGTCCATTGCTGAGTTTCTCAATTTCAAGTCGTGATTTCTAGTAAATACATCTTCAAAATTTTCGTAGTTTTTGCAAGAAAGTATCTGTTTATCTATGTTGTGGTGGTTAAAAATATTGTAACTACATGGTAGAAGTACAAGTTATTGTACCTTTCGGGGAGAGTGGTAGTGCTGAAACCTCACTGGAGTTTTCATCCCTTTTCCAGTGCAAGATCAGGCACCTTTCTTTGCTCAAATTGTTGGGATGGTTTTGATGTGTGGGGAGTTCTTCTCAGTTCCTCTTTTCACTAACTGCCTTTGATGATTGTTTATGTGGAGCATCTTGCATTCTCAGCCTTTGTTTCAGTAACCTTAAAGCATCTGAAGAAGTAATGGATTAAATTGATTTTTCTAAGTTCATCTGTTGAACAATAATGATAATTTTTATTTCTTCTCTGCTTGGGTAGATTTTCTACAGCCTCTGGGGGTTTACATTGACAAACCATAATTAGGTTTTTGTATCACTTTCTTTTTAAACCTAAGGGCAAAAGGGCAAATAGCTTTATGTGTTTATTAACTTAAAAATAACTTTGTGTTCCTTTGGTCTGTCTCCCAAAAGGTTTTTGGAATGACCAGTTGTAAGCATAGGGTTATATTGGTTTCAATGCTCTACCTGATAATGAATAAATAAATTTACACAGGAACCTAAAATCATGTAGGAAGACTAAAACTGGAAGAATATCAAGTAGAACCTCACCATGCCTTACTTAATAAATATAAGGCTAGGTAGAATCCAGTATTTGGAAAGAAAAGTTGATGGTTGTTTACATAATTATCTTATTCTGAATGATGATGATGTCATTCATTTGGTTTCCATATGCTGAGCAGGAGGCTAATACAGGGAGGAAAGATCGTGGTCATTGTGCTCAGTGGAGACAGATGTTCACATGAATTAATGCTGGTGTGTGTTTCACTGTAATGTTTTAGGAGTGAAGAATAATATGCTGTAGCTGCTGTTCTTTCTTGCTTTTTCTAGGTTAGTTCCTTTTGCTCCTTGCCTTCCCATTCCAGATTTGTAGGAGACCACGGCTCATTTTTTCTGCACTGTTTTACTGTCTATCCCCTGTTACTTAGTACCACTGTCTTTTTTCTTTTTTTTGCTGCTTCTCATGACACTTTTTGTCTCTTTGCTTTCAATTTTTTGTGAATTTTTAGTAATTTCTCTGCAGTGTCAGTATTTTCTAATTTATTATTTTCTCTTTTTCTTTCCTATGGCTGTTTTGGATGGATTCCATTCACCTCACATCAGTCACGACACTGTGTGTAGACTACATGAGTAGGCCAAAAAGAACATTTGAAGATTGCTGCCTTGCATAGTCACCTACAGTGCTTTTTGACAGTAGTGAAATATTGAACAGACAACTCTTGTAGGCAAAATTGTGTCCTGTTGGTTTCAACTGTCATAGTATCCCCTGGCCATGAGCAATATGAAGCATCTTGCAGGTTTTGCTTTTCTGTACATTTCATATTGTTGACCTGTGACAAGACAGGAAGTAAAAAGCTGTAAATGTTGTTTGGAGCCTTGATATCTGCTGCTAAATGCTGTATATACAACCCCTTATTTATGAAAAAATGGAAGCATATCAATTTGGTTTAGTTGTACTTTCAGATTGTAAAATTTTAATAAGGATTGAAAAAATTGCTGCACTATCTACCAGTTGGCAGCATGTGAAGCAAGATTCTTACTGGGACTCTGTGCCTTCTTTGAAAGAAGTGTGAAAGACTGGAATGATGAAAACTTAAGGTAATTTGTCACTTTATGGAACGTCAGGAACTGTTAGGACTGGAACTTGGCAAAACCGGAGAACAGTCCTTGTTACACAAATTACAGTTACAGCCCCGTGTTGAATTCCACATGCAGCTCTGGAATCATACAGATTAGGAATTTGACAGAATATTGAGGTAATAATTTAGTAGGTGTGGATACAGACTAAAGACTTTGGTTTACTGGTAAGAATGTTACATTTATTTGAATTAACAAAATAATTTTAGAAGAGTTCTAAGTGCTTCTGCTATGGAACTAAAATGTTGCAAGTTTGAAGTTTGCACTTTTATAATGGAGTTGTAATACTGTCATCACAGTGAGGCAGTAAATAGGCACATATTGCATCAGGTTTTTGTCATATTTTAAGTAAACTAGCTTTTCCAGAGCTATGATTGGCAATGAAGTCAGAAATTCTACTTTATCAAAATTTTATCTAAAGCAGCATTCCAGAATAAAGTTTTTCAGTCATCAGTGTCACTTGCAGTGAATTAGTTGAATTACATTCTTAATGAGCTAGGGAATTACCTGATTGTTCTGATTGTGAAATCTTTCCTGAGTTTTGTGTGAGCCACAAAATGCTTGATTCTTCTGGCCCATCACAGAAGTTAATTTCTCACTGTTGCAATTAAAGCATTAACTACTTGTAGCAGTATCAAGAGGTGTAGTGTGCTCTGGCTGCCATCTGTTTAAATATTAAATTTTCTAATCCTTTTTAGAAACCAGCCAGGTGATGTCACGCTGAAGGTACCTTGAGCATAGGAGGTACTCTAGGTTAAAAACCCTTCAGGTTTAAAATAGTAAATGGAACTGCTGCAGGCTCCAGGAAGTTCATTGTCAATGAACACACGGTGCAGAACTCTGTATACGTGAGTGGTGCAACCTCACGGGCAGACAGTGAATAGAATTCAGTTTCACAATCAGATCTTTGCATGTTCTTTAATTTTGGTGGTTCCTGCCTTTGATTTGACTGTACAGACTGACTTCTTGCGTTACAAGCTTTTGTAATTAGGTTCCCTTAAAATAATGTAGTCAGCATCTTACAAAGGTTGCTGAAATTGCTGATTGCAGAGAGGGAGAGAGTGTGCTTGGGAGGTTTAGTTTTCCTCTGAGAAAACTTTTGATTTTTAGGACATATAATATTTACAGCTTTATAGGTGCAGTTTCCAAGAGCTTTGCAGAAAATAAAGCTTTCAGCCACTTTCGTAGGAGTTCTAAGAGCCTGAGCACTTGGCTTCTGTCAGAATAATTGTTCTTGTGTGTGCTCCATTTCTGCTGTATTCAACTAAGTTAAAGAAAAATGTGGTAGTATCAGCGTGTGTGTCACAGTACTAGTGTCACTGGTTTAAGAAAATGGATTTTCTTCATACTGATTGAAGGTGCTGTATGTAGTTTATATATTAGAAAATCTCCGTGGACTGGGAGAAGTTCTGCCTAGGTTAAAGACTAGGTTTAAGCATATTGCCCTTATTTGCTGTGTTCTTTTGACAACACTTTATGCAAGATCAATTTTGCTTTTTATCCCTGTATTACAATTTTTCCTTCTTTGGACCTTGTACAGGGAGGAAAGCACAAAGCTGTAAAATAACAATTTAGCAGGGAGATTCAGGTTTGCACAAGCAATGGGAAATGACTGTGCTTCAAGATTTACCTTTTCACAGCCTGAGCAGCAGTTGCTTCTTCTTCCTCCTTATCTGTGGACATATATTATTCTTGCTGGAATACCAGTGATTACCTGCATTTAGCAATGAGGTAGAGCCACTGTGTTGGAGATGATGTTGTTTTGGGGGGGAAAAAAAAAAAAGATCCTCAAATCAGCTCTTCCCCTCCACATGTTTCTGTGGTTTCTGTCTGTTGATAAGCTGAGTGTGTGTGCTAAGGACTGAAAAAGCAAAACATGTTTTGTGGGGAAACTGTGCTGTTACACTCTCTAGTTCTTAAAACAACAAGATAATAATCCTGTCTTTGACTTTTTAGGGATCTGTTCCACAACTTCCTTTTAAACAAAACATAAACCCCTCCATTTTTTCTTGTCTTGACTTTCATAGTCTGTCTCTTCCTGCAGGAATTTAGTGTTACCTCTTTGGAATAGCGTAGAGCTGTTCCTTATCTTCCTGTGTCTCCCTCAGGAACTGCAGAGTGTGATGTAGCCACACTGTGCAGCTTCTGCCCAGTCTCCACCTTTCTTTAAATTGTCCCAGCAGTCTTTCTCTTAGATTACACACAGCAACTTCGGAGGAGTTTCTTTTAATCTAAACCCTAGAAGGGAGCTTCCTGTTTACTTATATTAGGATAAATTTGTTGGCTGCATGGAGGTGGTTCTTGGATGACAAATTCCAGTATCTCTCATAATTTCCAAGCTGCCATGGAAAGGAAAACTATGGAAATTCCTTCAGGGAAGTATGTCTATTGTGTCCAAGACGTGTCTTTCCTTCTGGACTCAGAAACAGGATCTTTATAACCTTACAGACTTTAACCTTCAACCCCATGCTGAAGTCCTTTGTAAATTATTCTCATTTCCCCCGTGACCCTGGAATATAGGAGTATATGGGGCAGTTTCCAAATTCCTCAGTCCTTTGACTGTGTTGAAGTTGAGAACTTCCCTTACTGACTTCTTTAGAAATGTTTTATTCCTCTTCACTGAGTTCTTATTCTTGCATTTGAAGGTGATCAAAGCTGTCCCACTTACCTCAAAGTGAGAAGGCCTAAATACTTCTTGGTTTCCTGAAGCTGTAGTAAAAATCTGAAAAAAAATGTGTTCTTAGAGGTTTGACAGTCTTCGTGTCTGAGCCAACCAGGTGGATTTATGGGAAATCTTTAGTGTTTGCCTTGTTCCCTTTCTAGAAAAATCTACTCTTTCCATAGCAAATTTAGGAGATGATGGTGAGTGGCTGGAAAATCTACTGTTACTTTTCAATAACGTTTTACCTTATGTATGACACATTATATAAACACAGAAATACAGTCTACGTCATTTTCTTGATAATTTCACTTTGATGTTAACTGTAATGCTTTTCAAGAATTATTCCACTTTTGAAAATAAGTAATTATTGCAGAAAGATTACTTGTGCTTCAGACATGTATGCATGAAATACTGAGATATTTATAATATCTGATACAAATAGCAAAAAATATATAATGTGTTTGTGTGTATATATACATGTATATATAAAAAATACTGAAACATTTGTTGGGGAATACCTATTTTGTTGTATCTCCTGGTCAGTTTTACATTAAGGTGTTAGTCATCCATGCACTCAGTGACTTGGTATTGTATATATAAAATAAGCAAACTGGGATTAATGACAAGATCAAGTTCCTCTTTCTGTTTCTGTATGTAAATTGCTGTGGTGGCAGAGAGAAGGAAGGAACAGCATTCATAGTTTATCTCTTCATAATTTATTTCTGTTTCATGGAAATAACTTGTAAATGTGGTTAGATGCATCTCCAGTCTCTTATTTTATTCTTATTTGAGATAGGGAAATAATTCTTCTTCTTTAGAAAAGATGCAGTTTTTCTCAGTAAAAGAATTGGCTATTTGGCCTATTCCATTTGTGATATAAACTCAATTTTAATATGCTCAATAGTCTGTTATATTCAATAATGACTTGCAACAGGCCTTTCACACTTCAATACATGTGATTTATTGGTTATTGTAGGCCAGCTTACACCACAAAAATTAATATTTTAAGTGGCCTGTAAAAATTAGTTGGTTGTTTCAGGCTGAATTAATTCCTGTTTAAGAAAAAACAAACTCTTTAATAACACAGAATATTTTAAATTCTTAAAATTGTTTGCTAGGCCACTGAAGGCTGCATACTTTCCCTGAAATATGACAACTTTCCTCTTTTCCTCTATATTTTAACTCAAAGGAGAAGATCTTAAGTGTATCACTTATTATTAGTGTTTACTCTGTCTTGCTGACGAACATCTGCAGGCTCTTGGTTTTGTTTATTTTTTCCTTAGGTGCAGCAAACACATCTAAGCCAAAACTTCTTAAAAATCATCATTTAACTAAGTAGAGTGTATATGAATAAAGGGATAATGAAATTTGTCATCAACTTTCTGAGTTCTTGGCTGTGTGGAAATGCATGCCAATCAATTATTATGGTTTCAAAATCATTAGGGTTTCTCGTAAGTGGATTTCTTTTTAATTTGAAGTGCAGAGATATGGGGACTTGATTCTGAACTTAGAATACGAGTGGTAGTTTGGCCGTTTGGTGGGATTGTTTACATAAGGGGGAAAACCATGAACAAACCAGAAGTGCATGATTTTGACTTTTGAGCTTGAAGGGACAGAATGTGAAACCCAGGGGATGCACATTCAGTCTGCAGTGGGATTCAGCTTTGGAAGTTAGAGGTTTGCCTTCAGGTGCACTTACAGCAATGGTCTGATAGAAGGAAAAAGAACCTTCTCTGCTGCAGGTAATTTCCATGTTTCTTGTAAAATTAAAGCAGAGCTCTCTTAGGCATATTTTCTTCCATAATTTAAGTGTTTTACTCTCCTCTTAGCTCAAGTAAAAGCCTTCCCTGATTATATTCCTTGTGTTTTCATAGGTTTTATTTTAAAATTCTTTTCCTCACATTCCCATTCATCTGGTGTAAGAGAAACAAACAGCAGTTGGTGTCCAGTGCAGTGATGGTAACAGCAGCTCTCCCTGTGCTCGTGCACGTATACCAGTAGAGGATTTGTTGAACCTGAGCCTTTCCTTGAGTTCAATTGCAGCACTGGCTGTGGTTCTCGGGGTGAACCAACTCTGAAGGCAGCCTTAGTTACCTTCACATGTCTTCCACTGCAGCTCAAGTTGCTGCCTCTGCTATTTCGAAAGAAAAATTCTACATCCAGGATACATGGAACTCGACTATGAGGGTTTGGTATATACATTTTGTCCTCACTCTTCTCCTAGGAGTAAGCTTTTGAAATAGGTGTTGAATTTGGTAACATTGTTGGAATCCTTGTTCAGTTATAATTTTTAAGTCCCATTTTAGTAGACTTACCAATTGGCAACAGTAAAATATATGTGAACATTTACTCCCCCAAAATGCTGATTTCCTCAACAGGAACTGTGGTTCTCAAAGATATGACAAATGGCTTGTGCTGCACATCCTCACAGTTTACTTTTCCTTTTTTTCCCTGAGGAGCAGGAGGAGAAAGGAAGGAATAAGGGCAAGAGGGCTGAGCTTTTTTTTTTTTTTNTTCTGGGAACTTGAGTTTGAAGTGTTTTAAGTGTTCCAGTGTTGAAATACTTCAATAAAGCTGCTGCTATACATTTAGACAGTTTTAGGTTTATGACGATGAAAGAAAAGTGCTTTTCTCCTCTTATCACATGTTTCTGGCTTGTCCCTTTGTACTTGGCCATGTGATGAGCGTGTTTAGATAAAGTGTGTGGGGCTGCACCCTGTGGGTCTGGCCCACCCTGCACACTTGGTGCCTTCCACATGTTCACCTGGCCCTGCAGTGGTCAGATAGAGTGAAACAGCAGTGAGTATTCACTTGAGTTTTCAAAGTCAAATGTATTTTCTTTTTGCCTCCCCTAAAAAGAAATGAGATGTCTGTGTCCAGGCTCTGGAGCAATTATAAACCTTATATTTGTGGCAATGAGCTGGAGGAAATAAACCTTACCTATACACTGTGCTACCAACCTGGTTTCTGCTTAACTTCAGTGATCTGTAGGATCATCTCCATTTGTATTCAGAGAGCATTTCCAGGATTACCAGCAGTGTCTGGTTAAAGCTTTCTGCCTGTCACATGAAGCTGAATGTTATTTTCAAGATAGACCAATGTATTTCTTCCAAAAGCTGCTTCCATAGGACAGTGGGGCACTGCTGAGAGCTCAGCTTCAAGATTCAGTCTTTATTTTTGAAGATGCGTAGAAGGGCAGAAGGGAAAAAATCGATCAATTTCCAGGAAAAGCAGCAGTATTTGCACCTTTGAGCTACATGAGCAGATTTTAAAGTTTCTGAAAGAAGTGTAGCTGGTGAAAGCAATAACATAAAGCCCATGAATGAGTCTTTTCAGGGAACTTCTTAATGGAGCTACATCCCTGTGTTCTCCCTCTTGAGAAGGCACAAGCTTCTCACTTAAGAGGACGATTTCATTAACTGGCCTTACAGTTTCTATTAGGATGAAATGGTAGCTAGCAAATCCTTTCTGACAAGTGAGACAATGTTGCCCTTTCTTAGTAGACAGGGTCCTGGGTGTAAGTACCTGTCTGTGTCACTCGGAGGCTGAGCTGTTGGGCAGTTTTGTGGTGTGAGTGGACAGAAGGTGTGTCTTCCATGAAATGCAAGGAATGCTCACTGCTCTGAATAGTACTTAACAGCTGTGCCTCCAGTTTCTGTGGGATAGAGCTGGGTAAGGATCTGCTGTAGTGCAACACAAGTTACTTGAGTGAGGCTCACTGGGACTCACATATAGCCTTTTATGAAGGTACTGTAGGGAAAATTTGGCTGAAATAAAAGCAGGTGATTAATAGCACACAATGTGCTTTTTGGGCAGATATATTGGCAGAAGAACTGTAGTTCTTTATATTTTTAATTTATATTTTTTAAGTGTGAAAGTAAGACAAAATGAGGGTGAAGTTTCACTGCGTGTTACCCATTTCCCTACAAGCATGGCATGACAGCAACCCTGGCTTTCACTACATGCCAGAGACTCCCTTCACCCCCAGGGGTTTGCTTTGAAATTAGATCAAATAGGGCTCACACTACCAAAGGACACAAAACTCTCCTTCAGGGAATTATAGTACTTTTTGGTGAAATTGTAATACATAAGGACTTAAAGGGTCAAAGAACAGTAAGTGATCAGTCAGAACCTATGTAACCCATGGTTAATGATTATAAAACAGGAGTTAAACAAATCTGTTTTGTACAATAGGAGGTAAAGCATTACCTTAAAGAAAATTCTTTTTAAATGAGCAGTTTGAAAACACTCACTTTGAAGAAGCCTCTTTGCATATTAAGCTATAAATTAGCTTGGCAAAATTTAGAGTTGACATCAAGAATCCTCTTGAAGAAACTGAAGTTCTAAATGCTACCAGCATTAAAATTAGCAACTCGAGTGTCTCTTTGGGATCAGAATGTTCTTTTAATTTTTTAATTTTTAAAAATTTTCTCAGACATAGACTTAGAAGAACTCTGGACTCAACTAGTTGTGATCAGTCTGTGTTCGTGTATGTGAGAAATTTTTCAAACTCAATGTATGTTTTTGGAATATGATCATTTATTCGCATATAATAGCAAAGTATCATACCATTACATGGACGATCCTGCAGACATAAATCATCATAGTGCTTATCAACCCTGTACCTTTGTGGTTCTTGACATCTAAATCTTAAACTGCCTTATCTGTTAAATGCTGTTCATGTCACTTAGCACAATTAAATGTGCTTTGTCTGAATTTTTGTGCATCTGGATTTAGAAATGCAGACTGACGTAGACTAAAATTCTTACATCGTGTTAAGTAAGTTGCACATACATGTGCGTCAAATGGTGAAACTTTGGTAATTCTTGGTGGTTAATCTTTTGCTGCTTACTTTCTGAAAGGATTATTTGGATTTTTGTCCTGCTGTGAGTAATAAGATCTGTAGATAACATTGCACACGTGTTGACAGTTTTTTTCATCTTCAGGACTAATGGCAAAGAAGTAAACCAGCATGGCAGCTATGGTCCCACCTGTGAAGCTGAAATGGCTTGAACACCTAAACAGCTCCTGGATCACAGAAGACAGTGAATCTATTGCCACAAGGGAGGGAGTTTCTGTCTTGTATGCTAAGTTAGTTAGCAATAAAGAAGTAGTGCCATTGCCCCAGCAGGTTCTGTGCCTCAAAGGACCTCAGTTACCAGATTTTGAGCGGGAATCTCTGTCTAGTGATGAACAGGACCACTACTTGGATGCCCTTCTTAGCAGCCAGCTGGCACTGGCAAAGATGGTGTGCTCAGACTCTCCGTTTGCTGGAGCTCTTCGAAAGCGTCTCCTCGTGCTGCAGCGTGTCTTCTATGCACTTTCTAATAAAT
>VZRF01007142.1:0-90853 GCA_013396875.1 Vireo altiloquus
GGCAGCCTCTGAAGGGCGGGAGGAGGTTCCCCTGCTCCCCACGGGCCCTCCCCACCGTGTTTGGCAGGGTGCTGCTGTAGGGTCTGCTGGCTCTGTTGGGAGCTGCCCACCAGTTCGGGGTCCCCCCCGAACGCACAGCTGACCCCAGCATCGCCATCTGATCAAACGCCGCAAATAATGTTGTTTATTTAAAAAACATTGGAGCAGCTCTTTGCCATAAGTGACAAGTCATTATTTAATTCCTTTGGTACTCACGGAAATAACATCAATCAACATGAATGCATCTGCTAGCTAAATATGAATGTAATCATCCATTAAAATGTTAACATTTATGAAAACTGTTTATTAAAATAAAGTTATAAGAATCTCATTGTGATTTGATAATCATCTAATGTCCCCTTAAGGCAGAATTTGAGCATTTGATGTTTGGAACTAGATAACATTTTAAATGCCCCATCAGTTTATAACTGCAGTTATTCTGAAACATGATTAAGCCTTTGTGCTGCAGCCCTGGAAACAGATGTCCTTTTATATCCTTGTGCCCTGTGCAAAATGGGCCTCCCCCTCCAGCCTAAAAAACCCAAATTCAGAAAAAGAACCGAGGAGGTGAATGTATGGAGATAAACTGAAATTAAAATGGGGTGGTTTACCCTACCTGATCTAGCAGGACTTTGTGCAACAAGAAGAAGTGCTGAATTAGGAGAACTCTTTGTTTCGGGCATGGTGATACTGGGAGAGGTTGAGAGAGGAGCATCCTTGATACAAATGGGCTGTGCCCAAGGGGACAGTGATGGGACCAAGAAGCCGTCCACGTACCCAAATGTGCCTGCAGCCGTGGCCCTACAGACCACGCTTTGTTCTTGCCCTTGTGTACATCCCAGCTGGCATCTCCGCTTGGATATGCATATTGGCATCCTCCACCTCAAACCCAACCCCTTTTCCAGGAAGGGAGATGTTATACATGTAATTAGGTAACATTTTGCTGTAAGACAGCTGACAGCCACAGGCAGGTTTCACTTTGAGTCATGAGCATGTATCAGGTCTGCTTCCCTGTGCAGAAGCCCCAGCTCCCCAAGCAGCTTGCTGTGTGCCCAGCCTGGCCTGCAGGAACCACCCGGTGCATCCATGGGCACTGAGATTTTTGGCCTTCCTTGTTCTGGTAGCTCCAACTCAGATTGAAATGTGGCTGCGACAAATTCAGTTGGCACCTGTTAGCTCCATCCAACATTTCAACAGACAGCTCTGAGAGGAGCCATGCTCCTAATTCCTGCTATGCTTTAATCTTCAGACTCAAGATAACTCTGGTATCTCTCCACAGAAATCTCATATATGCCATTTTCCTTTGACAGGGACAGTTTCATCCTAAAGGACTATTTCCACCACAGTTAATAATGTATCATAATGAATATACCTCACAACAACTAAATGAAGAACTGAACTGTTTCAGACATCCCTAAAATTGGTATGATTAGTTGTAAAGTCCTGTGTTGAAATACCAAACATCCAACACTCTGTGGGAATAAGAGAATTTTGTATCTTAATCTGGTTTTGTGTGTACTCTTAAAAAAATCTTGAGGACTCTTAGCACATAAATAGGGACTTGACAAATTTCTGAGTTTCAGCTGTTTCAGCTGAATTTAGTAAACTGTGGTTTCATAATTCCCAGTCAATTCAGCTATAAACCCCCAATCACTGCCAATTCATTACATATTAGTTTTAACAGAATAGATCCAAATTCCTTTGATAACCACGAGGAAACTCAGAGCACTGTCTTTGTTCTGGAGAATTTCCACCATCATTCAGCATTAGTCAAGCACTAATGGACATTAAAAAATAAAGAATTGCTGGAGACTGTAAAAAATATATAATTTCAACTTTCCCATGTGACTGACGCCTTGAGAAATTGACTGACATAGCTATAACAAAATAATTATCCTGTTATAGCTGTGCCTGTATAACTTCTCCACATGGACACTCTATTCTAAAATTTAAGTGACTTTATTACAGAATAATTACTCAAGGACTTTAGACCAGAATGAGGTTCTCTACAGGAGAGTTTTGCCAGTGTGGCTCTGGTGATTTAAATTCACCATACTAAGCAGGTAAATTTTGCTGTGCAGACTCTCAGGAGAGCCTGCCAGCAGTATTAGATAAGACATCCCAATTCTGTATTATCTGAAAATTGAACTTCTGCACTGTACAGGGCATAGCATCCTGTTTTGCATGCATTGTCAAACAGGCAGGGCTTTTGCCTCCCAAGGGAATGTCTTCTCGCAGCTCAGAAGGAAGAACAGACAGGCATCACTCAGCTGTAGAAAAAGAAGTGGGATTTGGTAAACCCAGAGTCACATTTTCCAAGCGCACTATCATTTCCATTTGCAAATGTGACCTCTGGATGTCCAGCCTTCCCACCCACTTGCCTATACTTTTGGCTAGAAAAACACACCTCTGAGGCCAAATTCCTTTTCCTTGCTGGTATTGCACGGATGGGCTCTGAGGAGCACGCAGACCTCACAGGGCTTGCAGCTGGCCTCTCAAGCACGCCGTGCTCCCAGCACACACTGTCTGGACGTGCTGCCGAGCCCCTGGCACCAGTGGGCTCCTCTACCTAGCTGCTGGCTGCCAGCCTGCGCTGCCTGACTCACCCTGGCCACAAATTCTTCACTCGAGCCACCGAGTGCCATCACAAGCCACGTTCTTTTAACAAGACTTCACACGCCTCTGCTAAGCAAACGTCGTGACGATTTGGGTCATGGAGACACGGGGAGAACCTCAAGTGTGGCATGCACAAGGGACTTGCCACCTCCTCCTCTCGGCATCAGCCAGGCTCCAGCAGGCTCTGGTTGTGCTGGAGCAGGGAGCTGTGTTTTGCCTGCTCCCGGCAGCAGGAACAACTCTGGTCTCTGCACAGAGACCACCCGGGAACCTTGGGTGCTCCAGGCACAGAGTCATTTACCACGTGTTCGAAATTGAACTAGTGGAAAGATCTTGTTCAGTCCCAAAACACAGCTGAGCTAACACACAGGAATCAAAGGAAACAAGCAGCCCTATTAACAGCAGGATCAGTGAAGCCTGGTTTGCTGCGCATTTGTCTTTCAAAGTTGAGCTCCTCTGCGGATTCCCTCATGCCTAAAGACTGAGTTTGTGCCTTTTATTTGAGGGACAAGTGTACTGGGCTTGCATGACAAGGTTTTGGTGGCAGGGGGCTACAAAGGTGCCTTCTGTGAGTAGTTGCCAGAAGCTTCCCCTATGTCCGACAGAGTCAGTGCCAGCTGGCTCCAACATGGACCCACCGCTGGCCAAGGCCCAGCCCATCAGCAACAGTGGTAAAGCCTCTGGGATAACACATTTAAGAAGGGGTAGTGGGGAGGGTGTAGGGGTGGGAGTGCCTGTGCACCTGTAGCTGGAGAAAGAAGCAAGAACATGTGAGAAATACAGCCCTGGAGACACCAAGGTCAGTGAGGAAGTGGGAGGAGCTGCTCCAGGCACCAGAGCAGAGATTCCCCTGCAGCCCATGAAGAACAGAGACCATGGTGAGGCAAGCTGTTCACATGCAGCCCAAAAAGGTCCACGGTGGAGCAGAAACTCACCAGTAGCCTGGGGAAGACCCCACACTGGAGCTGGAGGATGCCCAAAGGAGGCTGTGACCTCGGGGGAATTCTGAACTGGAGCAGGTTTGCTGGCACATCTTGTGCTCTCCCTGACATCTCTGAAAGGGTCAGCTTTCCCCTGAGCTGTGAACCACTCCTAAGGACAGCTGGGGAGAGGACTGGGCTGGAGAGATGGGACAAAATATTTTTCTGTACATCTCTTCTAAGTCCAAAATCAGGGGGAGTAGCCATACATGGGACATCCTGTTTTAAAAGAGATTTCTTAAAATTAATCCCTTTTTCCCCCAGAAATTTTGACACTCCCCATTCTGGACTCTACTCACCATAACTGGGTTTTATTTTCATGGAAAAAGAGTTCTGCAGCATTAGAAAGCAAGGAAATACTGAATAGTTGTTGCCTTGCAGCTAAGTGTGATCCAGGCTCCATTGCAGTCAGAGCCAGGAGTCCCACTGACGTCAGTGACGCAGGGATTTCACTTCTGAAAGTTTGCTTTTTGCTTTGTGTTTGTGTTAAAGAGCCTGAGAACCCATGCTTGATAAGGTCAAGCAAGCCCAGCAGGGTCAATACAATGCCCTTCTCCCCTCCCAGATCCCAGGCACAGCCCAGACCACTCTGTGTGTGTCTGCCTCTGAATTATTTAACTGTCCAGCTGGTTAAAAATAGCACAGCAGCAACTCCCTTTGCAGCCTCTGACTGTTAAATGGGCCGTCAGAACCCAGCCAAGGCCGAGGTCGTGGCCTGGGCTGCACATGTGGCCAGGGCGAGCTGGATGCCAGAGGGAGGGAGAAGCATGTCGCCGCAAAGCCTGGTTCCAGCACGATGATATCAGCCTGTGAAAGAAAAGCAAGGCAAACTCAGAACGTTATGAAGCTGCCAAAGAAAACACTGTCTTCACAATGAACAAAAGTCTGATTAATTATTAATTGCCTGGCAGCTAATTAGCATTCCCTTGGGCAGCTGTCTACAGAGTGCCTTATATTTTCAACACACCGTGGGCCAACATCATCTATGCAAATGGCTTTGGATCAGAGTTAGCAACTGATTTGTTGCCTGAAACAAGTTGTTCCCCTCCCGTCTCCCCATCTCCTCCTGTCACCTCTCTTTTCTCCACCCAGGGACTTGGGCTCATTACAGTGTGAGCTAAGCAGAAAACATCCCTTGCTGATGAATCTCCTTCCTGCCGTGCTTTTCCAAGGAAGAAGACACCTCCCAGGAGCCACCCCTGTGCACAGCCCCAGCCTGCGTAACAGGAGGATGACTGCAGGGCTCCAGCCCCGGAAAAAGCCTTCTTTGGCTGTTGTGTGGCCAGAGCAGAGGGGAGCAGCTCTGGGTGGTGAGGCATGATCAGATGCAGAGGCAGTGACCCAGTCTGGGCTTTAGAACTCAAGGCAGCATTTAAGGAATTCAGCATCAGCTAATCACAGAATCATTTAGGTTAGAAAACACTTGTAATATCTTCAGGTCCAACCCACTGCCAAGGCCACCACTAAGCCATGTCCTTAAGCACCACATCTACACATCTTTTAAATCCCTCCAGGGATGGTGACTCCACCACCTCTCTGGGCAGCCTGTTCCAATTCTTGACAACCTTTTTGGTGAAGAAATGTTTCCTAATGTTCTAGCTAAACCTCCCTGCTTGCCTTCAGCTCCTATTAATGGTAATGGGACTTAGGGACATGCATCAAGGGCAAGCAGACCCCTTACGAGAGCATAAATAAAAATTACAGCTATATACAGGCAGAGCAAGCCTTCAGCTTGCTGTTTTACCATGCCAAGAAAGACATACTTTCCATTTTAAGAACTTAGCAGCTTTAATTTTTTTTTTTTAATGGAACAAGTCAATGCAGTTGGTGAAATACTGCAGTAAACCCTGAAGGTTTCTCACTTTACCATCACACAGCTCATCAAACGCTGTCCACAAACCTGTGCAGACTAGGGCACAAGTTTAAAGTTACTAGTGTCTCCAAAATGCACCTTTCTGAGGTTTAAGTAGGTGTCCCTGCTGTTAAGTAGGTGTCATGCTGTCCCTGCAGTACAGAATTAATTTCAAAGAGGTTTTGACACTTTCCCTGAGCAATTCACCCAGCCTCTGTATTTTACACCTGACAGCTAAGTGTACCTGTCACTCGTACTCATTAGATAAAAATGTGTCTGAGAGCTTAACAGGAAAGCAGGTAAACTTTAAAAGGAAAGATGGTGAAGGAAACAAGGATGAACTACAGAGCAGTCTCAGGTGTCAGCTCTGGCCATCAGGAGCCAGGTATACCTGAGAAGGTGAGCTGACCTGGAATCCAGCAGAGGTAATGGATGTCACCCCAACAACTTCACCAGAGCTCAGACTGATGCTCCAGCTCCAGAGATTAGAGGAATGATCACTTTCCTTGCAGACAAGGCCAGATGATAAAAGCTGCCATGGAGATCAGAGAAGCCCTCATTAACAGGAGCAAAAGATCGTCGAGCCGAGGAGCAGTTTCCTGGTCTGTTTACACATTTTTTAGAACAAGGAGTCCTGCATCTAAGACTATGTGGCCTGGCTGTTACTGCAATATAAATATCATAAAATGACTGTTTTCCTGCCCCAAAGCCAGAGGATAAGTGCTGATACAGCAAGATTATTGAGATAAGAACAGTTGTTTTCAGAGTGAAGGGACACAATCTGTGGAAAGTTCTCTGTTTCTAGGCAAAGAACTTGATCTACCAAGTGAAAAAAAAAAAAAAAAAAAAGCTCAAATTACCACAGTCAAGTTTCAAGTTCTTATTCTCATTCTACAAGTTTACCCTGTCTGCTGCCTTGCTCTAACTCTGCACTGTGCCAGCGAGGCAGCACATAAGTCAAATATGAGACCATTAAGTTATATCTCTATAGATATGGGATATAACCCCTTGAAATATATAGGCACTGCAGAGGAGCAGAGCATGGTTTTGTTGTACTCCTGTTAACAGTTCTGCAAAGAACCTGCAGCTACAATGCACAGCCAGATATTTTATTAGACCACATTTCTCCTCGTGTACATGAGTCATATAAAGTACATAAACTCATGAAGTCCAACTAAGACTGGCATAAATCAGAGATAACACCAGTGGAGCCAATAGAGTTGTACTGGGGTGAAAGTGGCATAAATCAGAGGCTGATCAGGTACACATTTTCTTTAAGGTAGACAGACCATTAAGTGGCTTACATAGACTTCTTATCACATTACAGTTCTGTAAGGTAAATAACAGTCACCATGCACTGTATATAATGAATTGCAGCCTGCAACATACAGCAAATGGCCATTTTTCTCTGGGAATCTCTCAGCTCAGAGCTCTGAGACCAAAAATAATGGGCAATATTCTCCAGCATTCATGTGTGACATTCCCATTAGTATTAACAGGAGGTATGTGCCCGAAGTCAGGATGTATTCATCAGCAATCTGAATTGGGTATTACTCAGGCTCCCAATGAACGTTCCGGTTTCATCCCCAGCCATGACCCTCCTAGGGAGCAGCCACAGCTCTTTACTCGCCTTTGCACAGGAAAATACTTACTTGGTGTCAGGTGGAGCTGGAATCAGAGGGAGCAGGGCAGTCTGCTATCACTCACGTCTGAGCATCAGCCCCCAAAGGAGCCTCACACGGCCAGCCCAGCTCGGAGCAGGACTCACTGATGCATGCACTGGGCGTCTATCACAGGAAACAGCATCAGGACTCGGAGGCTGGATGGCAGCTGAAGCCTGAAGAAGGTAAGAGAAGTGAAGTGACCACAAAGTCACAGGACAGATCGAGAATTTTACCACTTAAACACCCGGCCTGGCTGTTTTCCTCCCAACAAAGCCTGCTTTCTGCCTATATACAAATATATTGTACATTGGAAGGGCAACAAAGAGATCAGAGTTTGTTTAGATTGAAGTTCAAAAGTAATTTGTCCAGATCAGGGTGGAGAGATGCTTCTTTACAGCTTAATATACACATTAATTGCTTAATTTTTAGATTAAACTTCAAGGTGACTGGAATACAGAGCTAAAGCAAGTTAGACAAGCAACCAAAGTGTAACTAACACAGGCAGAGCACACGTGTACACAGCTCTGTTAACAGGAATAAATTGCTTCCTGCCCTGAATTGCACCTAAGAAGAGCCATAAGCTGGTTCAAAACTAAATATACATCACAGCATATGTACTTGCTAAGAAGGTCATTAGAACATAGAGCTCAGGGAGACAGCTGTGCCAGGAGAAAATAAATATAAAATTAAGATGTAGTGGAATCTGTGCAAGAGAAAATAACTGAAAAGACACAGAAGGCCAGGGAGCACAGCTGCTTGAAATAATTCTCTCGAAAAGAAATGGTGCAGCTGCATGCCTTATCCTAACCTCCTATCTCTGAAGGTATGAACCTTGGCAAGGCTATTCCTGCCCTACCCAAGTGAAAGTACCTGGCTCTACAGAACACCTTATGGAGAGCCAAAGATGAGACTGCCCAGCCAGCCTAAAGAATTAGGCTATAAGATTGTGGAGGTCTTGGCTTTGCAGTTTAGCAAGTCTCCTTAGCAAAGACTTTCTTCGCTGCACTTCTGCAGACTTTTCTCAGCTCTAAATGCAAAGGCTTAATCCCAGAGTTACTGGCTTGTCAACAAAGTCTCCCAGAATACTGTCCATACCTTCGACAAGCTGCAATTAGTGCAACAGAACAATGTAAACAGGGCTCTAACCTAAACATGACTGGCAGCGATACAATAGAGGGGTCAGGGGGAAGCTAATCCAGAAATTCAATGTGCACCCCCTTAAGCAAGGAATTTGAGTGCAACTAAAAATAGAAGGTGAGACTATCTGACAGCTAAATTGCCAGTGGTAGCTTAGCATGGATTCGGTTACATTGCTCAGCGACCCTCAGTGAATTAAATAGATTGAAATGCTAATGATAGAGTGAATTCCCAGTACAGAGGTAGAATAAAGTAGTCAGATTAGGTTTCAGACAAGGTGAGTTCAATGGCAGCAAAGAGATCAGAGTTTGTTTAGATCAAGGTACAAAAGTAATTTGTCTAGATCAGGGTAGAGAGATGCTTCTTTAAAGCTTAGGGGCTCCCCAATGTTAAGTAACACGTCAAAAAGAGCATAGACCTGACAAGCAATTTTAGTGACTGTTATTTTATGGGATTTCTATCAACGTTGCAACATGTTTCACTGGCCTCAACACACTCCTAATGGCATCGTCATTTATCTCCTAATTAATTAAATACTACTCTGATGACAGATGAGCGACAGTTCACCTGGGCTGTCACTCAGACTGTACTTGTTTCTTCTCACCAGGTATACCAACCAGAGTAGCGTTACTGTGAAACCCTAACTGTGGCATTTATTCTCTTTGGGGTTTACAGGTGTTCACCATGACATCACAGCTTCACAAGTACACAGAGGCTCATCCCCATCCTCCTAAAGCTCAGGAAGCAGAGAAGAGTCACAGGCTTGATTACTTACCATTGCTCACACCAGCTGCTTAACAAAGTTTAAACCCCAGGCTAACAATAACGGAAAGTAATACTCACAAAGCACACACAAAAGTTAAAAACTGAACTTGAAACTCCACTCAGGGTTCACCTGTTCAAAACAGCTCTGGAGGGCTCTCCAGAGCAGGTGTATTGCTACATAAATTCCAGAATCAATTTAGCCTTAAACAACTGATCCATCCCTTCTCTTCCAAGGTCACATGGCAAGTCAATGCCATTAGATTAAAACCAAACTTGATATAAGATGCACTATCCTCACAGTAAGGGCAATTAAAGACCTTACTTGACAAGACAGCGGGCTCACCATCACTCAGAGCTTTAAAAATGGGATTAGGCATCTTTCTAAAGGATGTGTTTCAATTCACTACCCTTGTAATTCAGGATAGTTATTCTCGTGAGAAAGTGACATTGCAGGTTGTCATTCAACTATCAATCAGCAGTGTCATAATACTTCAGTGTCAGTTGTCTGTTTCCATTACAATAAATAAATAAGAATTACGTATTCTAGTCAAGAAAAAGCAATGTAAGCCTGTGTAAGGTCAGGGGAGGCGTAACATGTCATGCCCATGGGAGTTGCTTTTGCTGTAGTGCTTGTGGAGCCGAGAGCAGGAAATCCAAGCTCTCTGGCACCCGTGTTTTCAGCCTAAGCACCAGACCTCACCATCTGGTCATTGGGTTAATTACTATATAGGAAAAACGACAAGAAAAATAATCTTCCAGAGTGATGCTTTGGTTTGGGTTGCCCTGATTGAGGTCTGACACAAACAGGACCAGTTCTGAGATGGCAGCTGACTTGGCAGGAATCAGTCCCTCAGCCAGCCAGGCTGCATTTTGAGCAGTCACTTCTCAGACACCGCATATGGGATGGGGACTCACTTCTGCCTTCCTCTTCAGCGAGGCCAGTTGCTGCTTTAGTCTCAGTATTAGCACAGGAAAAGACTACGTGGCCACTATTTGGGAGCTGTGTGAGACAGCTTTGGTGACTGCCCATGAGGCAGCACCCTTGGCACCAGCAGTTAACAAGATCTGGGACCAGTGAAAACCTCAGGAACTACAGTACCTCAAGTACAGAGAAGCTGACGGCAGAGTCTCACCCCTTTTGGTTCCAGCTCAAAATGAGATGCAGCAAGGGAAAATAACTCTTGAGAAGCAGAGCCCTGATGTGCTTTCTCCATTCATAATAACAGTCCACTTTATGCCAAGTGACTCATTACCGTCAGTGAAGGCAACGTGATTCAACCAGAAAAGCACATGTAATTTGCATAGATTACTTTCCCACTTGGTTTCCGCGCTGTGAAGTAACAGGGACTGCCTTCAAGACCAAAAACAACAAAAAAAAAGATAGTCCCACAAGTAATTATTTGCACAAGTATTAAGATGTAATAGATTGAAGAGATATTTGGATATGGCAGTCTAGAGGAAAAAAAAACAAACCAGGCATTGTGAAGGATGCCTTGTGTTCCAGTTATTTCTAGTGTTGCAAAAGTGAACAGAAACTATTGTTCAGAGAGTGCTTCAAACATCCTTGCAAAGGAAGAAATAAATGTTTCTGTGAGCCCGTGGAAGAAAGAAAGAGGGGGCAGACTCAGCCATGAATTGGTTGGGTTTCAAGATTTGCTTTTCTTCCCTGGCTGAGTGCATCTTGTGTTTATGTCAGTGGTGACACCACCCTTACCAGCCTCTCTGGAAAGACCACTGCAGAGCTGGTGGCTCCCTCTGAACAGGTCTCCTTCAGACCTGCACCTTGCTCTGGACACTGCAGCATTTCACAAGATAAAACTCAGAGAGCTTTCAGCATTCTTATATCCAACCCTTAACCTAAAACTAGGATGTGATTTCACTTCTAACTACACTGAAATGCAGTGGCTGCAGTGGGTAGTTTGCAATTTCTTTTGCTGAAGCACTTGCTGGCAGAATCATGATAAGAATAAGCAACTGGTTCCAGTAAAGTCACAAGGGCAAACCCAAACTGCTTACTTTGTGCATAAATGGTTTAATGTGACAGGGCATGGGCAAAGCAGAAGATCTGTCAGAAAAAATAAACAGGAAAGAAAATATTACTTCAGAATAACTCATCCCAAGTAAATGGAGCTTTCCGAAGAAGCAGCTTGTAAACTATTGGGTTTCAAGAGTTGCATCCTGACTCCAGGCAATGCATGATGCTTCATTTGACAAACAAACCAAGCTCAAGAAAAACAACTTTGCTAGATTAAGACAGCAAGGAGGTATTGGGAAGAACTGAAATGACACATGGCTCACCAGATACAGGGCTCATTTCACTGCAAGAGAGCAGTCAGGCTTCAGATGAGGCAGATAAATGCACATGCCTAAAACCCACAAAACCTTTCCCCACACTTTGAACCAACTGCAAAGGTCAATAACACTATTTTTTAGGAAATGGGCAGAAGAAAAGTTGCACCTCTGTACAGCAGCACACTGAAGACACACAAAAATCAACATGCAGCTAACAAGCCTGGGGCATTACTCAGCTTTCTGTCCCCAGGCCTGCATCTCCTCTGCCTTGCATTTCTTTTACTTCCAACTCAGTGGCTCAGAGGTGGTTATGTACCTGAAATTATGCTGCTGAAAGAGGAGGTTCACCTCTGCTGTCCTGAAGGATGGGAAATGTCACTGCAGAGATGGGTGAAATTACACCCTCTACAAGGCACTCCCTTAACATTCCAAGAAATTTATTTTGAACCTCATGTAAGAAACCAGCTGGAAAATAAAGAGAAGACAAGTAATAGAAGGGCACTGAAAAAGTAAATAGAATTCAGCAATAACAGAACAAAAAATAAATTCCTGTGAAGACTCTGAAAATCAGCTTCACATTTTGGTCTGGTCCATCTCAGTACGTCCCAGCTTTGGCAAGTGGGCCACGTTTACAAGTGGCAGCAGCTGGAGAGTTCATCTCCAACTGAGATTCCCTTGGGCAGAGCTCCCTGAGGAAACAGCAATCAAAATGTGCTGGGTGAGAGTTTGCAAACGGGGAACCGAGGCACAGGAAGGTTAATAATAATGATAGTTTGCATTTCTTTATTGCTTTAAATGGTCCACACCCTTTACAGACGTTTACCCTCCCAATACCCTGGGGAGAGGTGAGTGGCTGTTATTACCCTGTTTTCTCACCTATGGGGACAGAGAGGGTGAAATGTGCCATTCCTCAGGCCAAATAGCTGACAACTGATGAACGTATTTCTGTGTTACAAGTCCAGCTCAAGTGCTTCGTGAAATATCACAGTAATTTTTCTGACCAGCCTTGTCTTACTGCTCCTTGTAGCTGCAGACATTTGGAGCACCCTTAGCTCCTTTGCAGGGTTGGAGATCAAGCATAAGGTTCCCTTACCCACTGAGGACAGACAGCTCCTTTCCCTCGGACATCCCTCTCCCCCAGCCCCACCTGCTACCAGCATTCCAAGTGTGTGTCCTTGCTAGGCTCACTCCTCCTAAACATTACCACAACCACTGATTTTATTGCTCCAGTGCTTCCCATAACAATCTCCTCCTTTTCCAACTGAAGGAGGACCACACAGGGCTGGGAATGGGGCTCAGCAATGATTTCTAGAAGGATAAATAGAGAGAAGGGAAATAGCTACCAGGCAATGTTGACATAAGTCTGAGTGGATATTAAACAGTTTCTCACCAGCAGAGTAAGCTTCTGCAACAGGCCTGGGAGAGCAGTAGTGGGGAGTAAATATCAAGGACAAAAAAAACCCTCAGCCAGCCTGTGTAGTTTTAAGATGGAGCTTGTTCAGTCTATAGGGATGGGCCTCACGGGATAACCTGCTGGTGGAGGAGGTCTCACCAGCCTGGAACTCCCTGAGAGTTTCTCAAAAGCACTGAGCTGTGCAGCTCACAGCCACCAAGGGTTATTTCTGTAAAACCTCGGCTGCCGAACAAACAAATGAAGTGCTCATCATGAAAATTGCCTTGCAGCGCTCAGCACCAGCTCTGTTCCTGGCACTTTGGGAATCTGTGTCTTTATGTCCTGAAGGAGAGCCCCCATCCCTCCTGTGGCAGGGGCTGCTCGAGTCCCACCTTAATGAGGTCCTGGGGTGCTTTGCCAAAGGGCTGGCAGTCCCTGGCTCCAGTGGCACTCATTCTGCCTCCCTCTGTCACACCCAGCTGCTCCGATTCATTTTGCTCTGCTCCAAAATAAATTTACAGCCAGGGTTTCCCCGTGGTCAGCATGTGCTGCAGACATGGATCACGGGATCAATTCCCCTGGATTGCAGGGAAGGCTGTAACAACAGCAAGGGGAGTTGGTGTGATTTGGGAAATTGTTGGGACCTTACATTCAAGAAGGCAGCCCCTCCATTCCCCTCCTTGCTTTCCCAGGGTGCAGACCACCCTCGTCCCCCCCAAAATCAGCCATGCAGTGGGCACACTTCCAGCCAGAGGGGATGAAAGGGAAGGGTCAGAGGCCAAGTCCTCCCGCCTGACCCAGGGGGTGTCAGAGGCAGCTAAAACCCATCCATCAAATGTAAGTGCTTGGTTATCACAGAGGGAGTGCTCAAGGCCTTGTCTCCATGGGAAGATTGTACTGGTATCGTTCAGGGTATGAACACAAATTGCTGTGATCCCTTGGGGCCCTTCTTTGCTAGAAAAATGTGAGTCCTTAATGTTCATTAATTAACTCGAAGTAGGCTTTTCGGGAAATGTGCAGTTTTCACATGAATCAGTAGGTTATATTAAAGACCAGCTCTGCATATTTTATTGCTGTATGATTCAGCAAAACTCAAGCATGTACTTAAGTTTAAACATCTGCTTAGAGCTCAGTGAAGTCAAGGGAAGGCTGCTAAAACTCTTCAGTGAATTGGAGCTTATTTAGACTGGCTGTGATTAGACTGGGTGTGATTTAGGAATCAGCAATCAAAAATTTCCAATACTTTACCTTGTACTGTAGTACCTGAACACGTCCATTTGGCTGGAAAACTGCTAGCACTATAATAGATAGTGCTATAGATATAACAGAAGAATAGATAAGACCCAAGAGTTTAGAACATTCAAGCTTGGCTTTGCAGTCACGGTACAGAGGTGGCGTTTCTCTAACTAAATTGCCACAGTGCAATAAGGACTCTGGTTTTCTGAAGGCTGTTGCACTACAGACTGAACTGCTTTGTGCCAAGAGGCTTCAAGGCACTGCCCAGATATGCTGAAGAGCTTTTAAAACTACTGTGTGCGTTTGGAAGGCACTCACAGCCCTGGGATGATGAGGTACTGCTGTAATGTTGAGGAGATCAGCTCCTGCTCAGCTGTGCTATTCTGCCTGGATAGCAGCAGGCATAAAGCATGTGCTGCCACAAGAAGGCAATTCCTGGAGCTCTCCTTTCCTACCATAAGACAACAATATGAGGGTCCCAGAATCAATAAAAACACCATCCTTCCAGCTGGGGCCAACTTGCAGCTGGGGCAGCAGATGCAAGACCCAAGCTGTTCCCTGCTCAGCTTTTCAAAGGGCTCCCTTCCTCTGTCTGTGCCAGTGTCAGCCACCAGAGCCTAATGATTGCTCTTTAACCTTAAAATATGACAGCCCCGTGCTGCACTTCTGTGATCCTGTAGTTGTATCTTCCTACAGACACCCTTCTCGTGCAGCTTAAATATTTTACAAATACATGTCTAAATACAAATCTACTGCATTAACTCTTGTATAGGGGGTACTTATTTTCAGCTCTGTGGCTGGGATTCCTATAAGTGTAATTTACCATGCAGCATGACAGAGCTGGGCTAGAAGGCACAGCTTTTACTAGCTAAAATACAATAAAATATGCTACACCGTGTTTCACAGATGAATCACTTCTAAACCATGCCTTTAAGTATTGTCTGTCACTGCAGTTCCTTATTGTAATACTTTGTGAGAGCTAAGAGAAGGAGAGAGAAATTGCCCTTTAAATCTCTACAAAGCCTATCATCCAGAAGAAATTAGGGACATTTGTTCTTGGAGTCAGGTGGGTTATGTAAGAGAAAGCTATACACAACAGGTTTTATACAAGTGGAGGTGAGGCAAATGTGTTTTCACTTATTTATATTATATTATGTTTTATTCTAAGAACATTCAAGGACCAGCTCACACACAAAACAACACCCAAACTCTGTAAAGAGCAGCTGTAGTCCAAAGGGTGCAGACAACTGTTTCCTCTCAGCCCAAGCTGCCAGGCCACCAGCATTGAGACCCCAGGAGAGCAGAGCTTCCTGATGCCTGCTCTGAATTAGCTCCCAAGGGGAGAGTCAGCAGCATGTGGACAAAGCAGAGGAGCAGGTCAGGCAAATCATCAGCAGACAAGAAGGTATTCCCATATGCAGTCAGTGCCAAATGGTCTTTGCAGTCCTTGCTCCTGAGGACAGCACTGGAAGTACTGGCACGAGCCTCCAGCACTCACAGAAAGCCTGAGGAGCAGACAGCTATTTGGGAAATGGCCATACAAGACCCATGCCAAAGATCTTTGAACACTTCCCAATGTCTAAAATCACACTGAAGTATGAAAGACCCAAAGTTACAGGGAGAGAGCAGTAATGATCTCCAGTGGGATGTCTAGAGTCTGGCCAAAATCTTTGTATAACTTATGTGACTGGAAGGCACACACTTCATTCCTGCTACTAAATACATCCCCACTCACCAGATACCCAGATTTTCCCCACATTCCCTGGCTCGCCTGCGAGGGCCCTGGAGCCAAGCATCAGGTTATCCCCTGGGCTTCTGCAGCCCTTCACAGACCCAAAAGTTTTCCTACAGATTACAGCAGGTTGTTTCTAAACCCGCCTCCCAATGGGCCCTTCTCTCTGTTCCTTAAAGCTGCCTCTGAAATAATGCAGTAAAGACAAAGCTGGAGCAAGAGGGCTGTCACAGCTGGTGGCCACAGCTGCAAGTTTGGGCCAGAACACATTGTTCTTCCTACTGCAGATGCTTTCTGTTAATAAGACACTTACTACAGAGATGTTTTCTTCTTTGGGGATCTACAGCACAAACCAAAAACAAGGTTAAAGAAAAAGTCCATTTTTTCATTTACCATTTTGGCAGGATAAACAAGAAACGCTTCAGTCCCATCTGACATGAATTAATAATGCTCCTGTTATTCACTGCCTGTCAAAAGTTTCATCAAGACACGAGCTCAGGTTTTGAAAGATATCCAAAGGCGATTAAAATGCTGCATGATGGAAGAACACTTGACCTTGAGGGCAGAGCAGCTCGGCAGCAGTGCAGGAGCTGTGCATGGCTGGTGCACAGGGGTGCACACACACAAACAGCCTGATCCCTGCAGGGACTGACACTGAGCTGCCAGCACTGGGATGCGTGTTGGAGCTCCCTGTCCCACGTACACTGAGGATACAATCCAGAGTGTCACTCCAGAAGGTTTCTCCCTCTCCAATACACTGCAGAGAAGCCTCCTCTCCTGCAGCTCTGAAATCAAGCGCAGCAAACTTTTCATGCTGAACCACAGCACTCAGCCTCAGAGATGAAGACCTTCTGGATTGTGTCCCATTGGCTTTTGATCACACAGAGCTGAAAATAACGTAATCAGAGGAAACAAAATGAGTATCAGCTCAGTGACAGTTCTCTCTGCCAGCTTCAAGGAAAAAGTGAGATTTGAGGTTGCTGGAGATCCCTGTCATGCCCAGTGCTGGTCCCAGGCTTGCACACAGCTCTGGGTAGCTTTGTGCAGCTTTCCAGTTTGCTCGACCCATGGAGTTTGGTTTTCTGTCTTGGCTGCACAGCTGAGTGTGTCTCAGCACCAAAAAACAGCATTAAGTTAGTTGGACTAGTGCCTTCCTGTACATTTTGTAAACAGTTTGAGACCGCAGGGTTTCACTATGTCTCATGGCTTCTGCAGAAGTAGGGTGAGTCAGAACTGGCCAGTGAAGAAAGCTGTTGTGTCTGGGACCCCTCTCCACCAGTTTCAGAAGCTGGAAGGTGCACATTATGCTTTGCATGTAGGTTTAGTTCACTTTCTTCAGCTGCTCTAGTGGTCTGGGAAGGGGAGGCATGGGGAAGGGAGAATTTTTCCTTTTCTTTTTGACAAAACCAGAAAAACCCCAAAACCCTCACAAGTATCAAGTCTCAGTCTTATGCAAGAACCTTCACAGAGATCCCCCAAGCATTTGCATCCAGAACAGCTCTGTCTCCTGGAGGCACTAGCACCTGCTCACATCAACTTCCATTGAGCATCACCAAGCACCACTTCACCCTGTGGTCCCTGTGGTTGCACAGAGCTCAGACCAGTGCAGGACAGAGCTGACAGATTTTCCAGCCCCTCACTGCCTCCATCCCAGCCATTCAACACACAGGAAGGCTGTGTTGTGAATTTGAAGGCATGCAAATCTCTGCCTATAAACCTGGCTCTGCTCAGCTGCTCTTTCAGCCCCAGAGATTTATGTACCCCCTCCCTTTTAAGTAAACTCTTTTTCAAGAGCATGACTGTAAAGGTAAGTTCAGGCATAGACCTGTGTAAATTATATGGTTTGAGCTCCCCAGGGATCAGCATGGTTTCTGCAGTCTCTCCACAGCTCAGGCTCCCCCGTATGCTCCATAATCATTTCCAGGTTCCTTCATGCTCCCTGACTCAGGGCTGTAACTCAGGCTGTCACCCTCTGTGCCTGAGAGGCCCCACCAGCAGCTCTCAGTGTGTCTGAGACCAGCCCCCAGGCACTTCCATGCCCCTGGCTGGGAGGGAGGAGGTGCCGGTGGCCTGGAGCAGTGGTGCCCTCTCAGCTGCCAAGTTGATACTGGGAAATATGCCTTGGTTCATAGGGGGACCATGGGCTGTCAGCTGAGGAGACCTGGGTGTTTTTAAAGATCACCTATTTTACATCTACATCATCCAACTGAGTAAAAGTTGCCCTTGCAGCAAATGACTTCTATAAAGATCAGAAATGGATGTTGCTTATTGCCTATTGATTTCCTGGTTGAGGAACGTGCACATGGCACAGAGAGGAGCGTTTGCACTACAAACACTTGTATAATTATGGGAGAAGTACACATTAATGAGGGGTTGACTATATTTTCCTTAAGTGGAAAGTGTATTTAAAAGGAGAAGGCTCCTAGAGCTTTTGAAGTCAGAAGTTGTTAAACAGTCAGCAGCTGGAAATTTAAAATTCCTTCACATCAAGGCTCTGTGATCAACAGGGATTAAGCCAGACAGGACCTTTCAAAGCTTCTAGCCTTATTAACAAATAGGTATCTGAAACACAGAGGCACTGCTGGAGGCATCTGTGAGACCTTGGTGCCAGGAGAGAGGCAAGGGGAGAGAGGCTGAGGCAGAGACACAAACACTGTACCTGGCTGACTCACCTACAGCCACAGCAACCACACCTGGGCACTCATTTCCCTTCTTTTGGTGCTGCCTGACTCTCTCCTGATCACATGCCAGTCCAAAGAGGAGGTTTCCTTCCCAGTCTCCATACACCCTGCTCCTAAGTGTGCCATCACAGTACCTGTTTCCCACCAGGAGCTCTCTGTTGCAGCTCAGGTGGCCATTGAGGTACAACCAGTTCTGGGAGCAAAGACCCCTGTGGGCAGGGAAGGTGGAAACAACTGCTTTGCATTTGCTCCATTCACAAAGTTTAATGTTTTGTTGTAATAAAACCTGATCCAATTGCTTGTTTGGGTTTTTTTCTTTGAGATTAAAGATTTTCAATCTTCTTTGGGGATCAAATCTTTGTCTCAGTCAGGGTGCCATCACAGGGGATTCTGTAGGTGCTTCCAGGGCCTTTCTTGGAACTTGTTTCTGCTGCTACCTAAAGCCCCAAGGCCTTTGAGTTATAGATGAAGCAAGATTCCCTCTCTACGTGTTTACATCCCAAAGCAAGCAGACTGATTTGTAAAAAGATCAGCATGGAGGTCAGCAGCTTATATCTCTGCACCTCTGGACTCACCTGAGTCCTGTCTGGAGACTATTGTTGTGAAATGCCTGGTTAAGGGATTACAGACAGTCTTCACTTTCTCCTGTTACCTGAGAAGCACTGAAAAGAGGAGAAAACTGATCTGAATACCTCTTTATCTTTTTCTATTTTTTTTTAAACCAAGGAACAAGAGACTTAATTAAGATTCTTTCCCTTTCCTGACAGTTTTCCATTCAGTATAGTCTGAAAAAGCATTAGGTCCTGGGCCCGTAGAGGAGGTGTCCAGGCAGCAATTCTATAAAAGAGAAGCAAAGATTAAGAGCTTTGCTCTGATCAGATCCAGAAATCAATTTCTTCTGGTAAGATTTTTTTTATATACCAATTTTGCAGTTTTACTAGAGTTATAAATATGCTGTCTTTTGAAGAAAAAAATAGATTCCTGCAAAATTAAGAAATCCAGTCCCTTTCTTTTCTTTGTATCTAACAGGTGCAAGCTACCAAAAGAGATTTTCTTCTCAGCAGACGCTACATCCGAACACTGCTGTTCCATTTACAATATTTCCTGCGCGAATGAGCTCGGCCCTGTTATCGCCACGACTCTGGATTTACGAGGCGGTCAACAGTTTGTTATTTCGTTCTCTGCCTTCCAATTGCCTTTGTCCCGCTGGGGTGACAGGGGAGGCTGAGGTGAGCCATGTGGCCACTGGAAGATGCTGTGCATCTTCCCCGAGCGGCGCTGGGAGCTCTGGGGTGCGTCCGAGCCACAGAGGCGCTCCGGTGACAGCTCAGAGCCCCCAGCCGTCCTCCTCGCCGCAACATCCCCGCATTGACGAGCGGAGAAAAATGTTTTACATTGCCCTGAAAGGAAGCGACACGGCTGGAGGTTTAATCATTTCGGATTCATCTCGGCGCGGCGCCACCGGCACGTACAAATGGAGCGATTGTTAATGCTCAGCCTGCGCTCTCACCTCCTCGGGCACAGGTGCTCGCTGCACCGCTGCTCGTGGCATCACCACTCGCGGCCTTGAGGGGCTGAAAACCACCCAGCCTGACCCAGCAGGGCCTGGCACCTGCCTGGCAGCAGTGGGCTGGGTGGAGAGCTCGGCTGGCGGCTCCTTGGTGTGGCAGCACGCGGTGGTGGTGGCGCAACGTGACACTCCAGGATGTGACTTTGATGCCTTAGGCTTTAACTTTTATTTTTTTCAAATCCTGTACTGCTGGTGTGTGGAAATGATGTGGCCCTATTCCGAGGGCCTGGTCTACAAATCGCTCTGTGTTTGTAGATTGAAAATCAGAAATCAGAAGGCTTTATTATCAAGATATTATCAAAAGGAAAATCAAGCTTTTCTCTCTCTAGCCTCTTAGCTCGAGAGTGTCCGTGTGTCTGTCTGTGAACAGACGGTCTCTGACTGTGTTCAACATAAACTATGAAAACACATCCAAAAATAGAAATTCTCGTTGGTCAAGGAGAACATATTATCAAAACAACTGTCATATTTACATTTTTCTCTACCTGAGAAAATTCTGATGGACTTGGTGCTGCAAGAATTTGTCAGGGAGAAAATGCCTAAAAGAAATCTTTTACTCGGTTACCACACTAGTGTAACTCTGAAGTTCCCAGTAGCTCGTTCAGTGCTGTTCTCTCATGCTCACACTGACATAACAAAGCCTCTCCAGCTCTCTCTCCAAGGACACCCAGACCCTCCTGGGCCCAACAACTGTAAACCTTCATCTTGGGGAGAGGGGGGCAAGCTTGGGCAAATTCCATCCTTGCCTGGCTTCTGCTTGGGGAATTGATGCTGATATCAAAGTGGGAAGAACTCGGCAGCTGTCATTGTCCATTTTGGGATGCACTGAGGCAGGAGCCTCTGGAGCCCAGAGTGTATCTCTGAAGGCCTTTCAAATCAATCCCTCCTTTATTCCTTTATTCCTGTCTGGTTTCTGTTTCTAGGGAGCCATTTAAGGCATCAGCTTCACTGGCCACGCCAATCTGTACGTGTTAAATAACGTCAGAAGTTCAGAAAGGACATCCCTCTGATAGCATGGCACCTCCTTTGGGGAAATACAACCATCTGGAAATAAGGTAACACCAGATACATGAGTCTCCTCTTCCCCCACTTCTCTCCAGGTCAGCTCTCCACAGCTGGAGACCACAGTAAGAGGAGACTGCAAGTCCTGCATCCCTCTCAAAGCAACAGGAGACCTGGATCTCTGCCTCACGTTGTGCAAAAGTAGAATGAGCACTAGCATATTGTGGAAATTGCATCAAAAGGGGAAATGCCTTTTTTTTTCCATTCCTCTCCCCAGCCCAGCAAAATGACAGACTCCTACAACTTGCAAGCTTCCTGAGGATGCCTTTATCAGCCAAAACAGGGATTGTTTGTAACATTCCTCTCTTTCCCTCTGCCACATCACTTTTATTGGCTGGCTCAGCTTCCGCTGCCATGTGCTGCTCACTCCTCCAGCAGAGGAAATGAGCAGCACCCACGGGCTAGGCAGGAGAACAATATTAGAGAATGAACTGGGAACCATTTAATGCAAATTACCCTGGGATCAGATTGAGCCTAGCTCAATGCTCCCCATTTCATATCATTAATATCGTTTTTGTTTTTAAGAAGTATCTAAATGCTGGAAGCAAATTTCAAGTGTTGTTTGTGCTTGGCCCCAGTGTGGGTCAGACAATATAAAGCTAACTCCCACGTGCTCTGCCCCAAGGAGGCTGCACTCTGATTTCCTCCTGCCCTGAGTAGGTATCGTTTGTTACTCATGCATTTCAAATGCCAAATGTGGCAGGATTTGTTCTAATCAAACTCAGCAGTACTGCTGAGAAAGCAGCTCTGAATCTGAGATATGTTCTTTTCTTTGAACATTTCCTCTCCGTTGCTAAACCTTACAAGCACTTTCAGCATCTGGCAGTCTTCTTGGTTGGGTTTCCTGGGACTAGACCTCAGGAAACTACACAGTTCATCTCCTTCCCCAGGGAAAGTCTGGGTAACAAAGTCATCTCTGACAAATGTTCACTTTTATTGAAAAGCTTCCCAAGATGGAGTGTTTGTAGCCTCCTCAGGTGAGCCATTTGAGTGCCTCATAATTGCAGAAAATACATGACACCTTGGGAAAATCTCCATAACATCACCTCAATCCCATTCTACCATCTGCTTTGGTTTTAGTAATGACATCTCTTAGCACCAGGGAAAATCTCTAACTCGGTGCTCGCAGGACAATAGCACACACAGGTATCATTGCAGGGAGAAAGCTTCCAGGAACAAGTGGATTTAAAGAGATTTGCTGAGCTTTAGTTGCGAGGTTAGCTCTGGATATGAGAAGAAAACACAGAGGGACTGTCAGGTATCAGAAGAGCTGAGTTAGACAGAGGGGTGTGGGATGGTGTAAGAGCAGAGACATTCTGTCCTCACAGGCATCATTATCCAGTGGGAGGAATGACCTTCAGTGGGCAGCACTGCAGTCAGATGTCAGCCTGTCTGTCACAGTGCCAGGACAGCCCTTTACACACAGCAGATGTCACAGGTGTCAGCCTGCTGGGAACCAGACAGGACCTGGTCACTCACCAGGACACTGAACACCATCAGAGGAAGGCCGAGGACACTCACTCATTACTGACTCGGTGTGATGTCGAACCTCTGTGGTGGAAGGGAAAGCACCTCTGAGTCATCCCCGCTCTGTTTACTGTTAGCAGTGAGTGCTGGGCAGGGAGCAGCCTCCCAGAGGCACCTTCCAATGGCCCACGCTCTGCAGAGCACGCAGAAAGGCTGCTGCGGCCAGGAATTTCCCCGTGGGAAGCAGTTCAGAGCAGAGTGAGGCTCACCGCGGTTTCAGTCTGCGTGTTCCATCGCCTTTCATCTCCAGCAAGAGCTCCTGCGTGCCTGGTTCTCAGGAATACCTGTGTTTTGGTACACGATTTCGCTTCCCTGGCTGGCAGACCGGCTGGGTTCCCCTCTCAAGCACTCGGCCAACCCACTCAGAAGGGCTGATGCCCCTCACTCCACAGCTCCCAGTCCCAGCTGCTCCCCAGAGCACTGATTGCTGCCCCACAACCTCCTCATTGCTCAGCTCCCGGGGGAGAGGACAACTTCTCTCCTCACAAACATTCACAGCACCCCTAATCTGGTCCCACATCCCTCAGCCCCTGTCAGCTCTGGATGCCAAATCTCAGCCAGGTCAAAGCCAGACCTGGGGGATCCAGAGCTTGATCCCAGCTAAGAAAAGGAAAGTCTCAGCAACGCTGAGGCAAGAGACAGCAGGCACATCGTGTCCTATTCACACTCACACAAGGGTGCAGCTTGCCAGCATTTGAAAGTGTTCTCATGCTCTAATACATTTTTTAAAATACGCTTTTTTAAAAGTCCTCTCACACCGAGAGGATTTTTTAATAAAATAGTATTTGATGAAAGAATAAAGCTGGGATTTTGTTGAGGCCAGAGGGCCTAGATAACAGTACTGAGTAATGAAACAGTGCTCAGCTAACCTAATGGGCTTATCTGGATGGTCTGTGGGTTTCCCTTTGTCTCCAAGCCAAAACTTGAGAAAACACCTGCAGCAGAAATCTTATCTGCACTCTTCAGTTTTCTTCCCTCCCTCATCTCCTGCACTGTGTGTTATAAATAGTTTCTTTCCCTCCTCCCACTATCCCATTTATCAGCACAGCACTGGTTTTGTTAAAATAATGCTACATCTAGAACTAGGCTCCAAGCCTATTTGGAAGGATTTGTAAGTATTATACATTTCTTTTGTTCAGCAAACAGAAATAAAATGGGAATAAATCTGTGAAGGAGCTTGAGGCTGATACCCTGACCCCCAGCTGAGATTGTACACCAACACCATCAGTTCTGGCAATTCATCTCAGCAGGGGTGGCTGCTGTGAGTCCCTCTCAGGTGGCAGTGCCCACCCAGAGCAGATACAACACGGATGCAAAAAGGCAACAATCAAAGCCCAAGAGGAGACTCTGTGTGCTTACCAGACGTTTAAGGAAATTTTGAGTAAATCAGAGCAGGTTGTGCTGGCCTGGAGAACACAAGGACACCTGAGATGTTTGCAGGTAGCTCATGTGGAAGGACTAAACAGAGCACATACCTGCCTGCAGGGAAAGCAGATCCCCAGCTGTGCTTCAGTGCAGTGGGAAAAGAGGGATTCATGAGAGGATAAAGCAGAGCTCCAGGCCCAGACACAGGTGTGGAACAAAGGTGACTCCAGTCTGATGACCCTGAGAAAGGAAAAGCAGGTACTTGGGACTCATCCTGCAGAAGCTACAAGGATAAAATGGCATCTCAGCCTCAGGTAAATTTATAAAGGGAAGAGCAAGAAGAGGAGGGCAGAGGATGTCAGGAAGATGTGCAAACAGAAGAGCAGTTGACTATGCATACCCAGAAATGTATCTGAGCTGGGATGCATCTCACTCTACTTTAGAGGCATCTCTGTCCCCCCTCATGGTGACTCTGGGCTCCCTTTATAGTCACAGCAGAGAAAAGGGCCCATTTACAGAATGATTCATCTGACCTATTTTAGACATTCACTCTAGCATACAATGACTCATGTCCTTGGGGTGCCCATTTCTTTCCTATAAACAAGAGTCTAGACAAGTAACTCAGATGTAGACATTCACAATTAGATGTCTACGTTTGGACAGATGAATTCTGCCTCTAATGTTCAACCAGACATCAACCTACAAGCTCTGCCAAAGACAGCTCTGGTTGATAGCCACGATAGGGAAGAGAAACAGGGTCATTCATTCTTTTTGATGGTGCATAGCTCCCTGCACAAAACGCTCAAAGCATTTGCTGAAAGATTAACCATCCTGTGAATGGCTGTGATAGCACTGCTGGAGCAGCAGCAGGGACCAGTAAAAGCAGATTCATTATTGCAACTATTTTTCTAACCTGCCCCTACATCTAATTAACTGGTGTCAGATCCTTTTTCAATCAAAGTCATTTGGCAAAAGGAAACACAAATCAAACGAGTTTGGCATGCCACCTCCTCTGGGAGTGGGTTGGCAATGGTACAGATGTGCATCTCACCATGGGCTTCCACTCTCCCAGATTTGAGAGGCCACAGGAAAGGCTGGTGGCAAATCTCTTGCTAATCCCAAGGGTCCTTTCTGCTGTCAGCAGTTAATGCTGTGCTTTCCAACATGGGGCTCTCAGAAGCTCCTCAGGGTTGGGAGTAGCTGGCAGGATCTTGTGACGCATTAGGAACCAATAATCTGGACAAGTCAGGCCAGACCACTGGGAAGACTTTTTGTTTTGACAGTTTTAAAGTGTTTCTCATTTCAGCCTGTCAGTCTAATTTCCTATGGTTCTTACATTCACACTGGCTGTGTCTCCCTCAACAACTTTGAACTCATTGAGCAATTTCAGCCGAATTTGACAGAGAGATAACAGCCTCAGAGACAATTCAGTTCCTCAAAGGTTGGCAAAAATAAACATCCACGTAAAGGAGAGAGATGATATGAGTAACTTCAACTGAACAAAAGGCTGCAACGTGAGCTCAGCCTTGAGAATCGGCACTAGAGATTCCTCAAGGGAAAGAGTCTTTGCAGATCACTCAGACCCCAGCCCTGGGGACAGTTTCCCTGACCTCCTCAGCAATCCAGACACACCACCCCAGAGCAAACCAGGTTCAGTTTAACCCAGCAGCCACAGAGCACCCGTGTTACTTTCCAAGCAGTTTTGGTAACAACAGTTGAAGTTTCAGCACACAAAATCACCTCAAATTTGAAAAAGCAGTTCTGTTTGTATGTTGCAACTGCAGTTTCAAATGTGTAAAATCAGGATATTTATTCTCACAGAGCTGAGTTTTGGACGGGAAAGGTAAGCGTTTTCTGATTTAAGGAGTGTGACAGGAAGGTTCCCCAGCAGCTCCTGCCATCACATCCCTCAGGGCAACACTTCCTGGGCAGCATTTCCCAGGGGAGCTCCATCCCTGCCGAGCCTGGGCAGTGAGCACCACACAACCCTCACTGCTGGCACCAGCCAGCCAATATTCCTGCCCCGGGTGGGCATCCAGGAGCTCCTGGCTCTCCTCCCACATCCCACTGAGCTGGGCAAGCTGGGGCTCTGTCACCTGATTCCTCCAGGCTGCCCTTCTGTTGACCCCCAAGTGATGAGATTTTATTCCCTGTCTGACTTTATCACTCCCACAAGTGGCAGGAGCCAGAAAAGACCAGAAATGCATGCTTGCACTGGGCTGCCACAATTTTAGCAAAAAACAAAACGGCATCAGAAGTAGGGGGCTGACTCAAAGGGAAGAAGCACATAAAAAGTTCCAGACATCCTGAAGTGCTCAGGCAGGCTGTCGGCCACCCTGAGGAAACACAGATAAGCCAGAAACCCCCATTTCCCACTTGCCAGAGCTCTGTGAGCTGGAGGAGAGCTTGGCCACTCTGCAGCCAGAGCTGTCTGCATGCCAGCAACTCCTCACCAGGGATGGGGGAACAGCAGTGGGAGATGCTCCTTCAAGGCACCACCAAGATCATTTAGACACACACCAATCACACAGACACCAACTTATTTTCAATACATCTGTTTCCCCCCCAGCACAGCTTCTCCTGCAGTTCAAGCAGCACAAGTGGTGCATCTCACTGCCTCATTTATTTTAAATGAGATTTATGTTGGTATTACCGAAACAAAGCTGTCTCCCTTTCACAACCATAAACATTAATGGACAGAACCAAAATCCCAAACCAGGCTCTCTCACCAGCTCTGCAGCAATGCTGTTCCAGCCCAAGTGGCAGGGGAGACAAGGTCACACCTCATCCAGTCGAGCTCTTTCAGGCAGGTCCTTCAGCCCAGCACTCCGCAGTGCCCTCTGTTCCCGGTGGGCATCACCACCTCCGATGGCACATGGGGGCTGCAAAGCATCCTCTGAAACCCCAGGGAGAAGGGAGCTTTGCCCAGCCAGGGAGGAACCTGGCAGTGGGGTGCAGAGCTCCGACCATGCAGTGGGAGAGACTCTGCATCTGCAGCAGTGGCTTTTAATGGCTCCTTCCACACTGCTCAGCTGATTGATGGCTTACCAGGAGCTGTTAGCGCAGCAATATCCCAGCCCTATTTACAGACATCCCTGCACATTTACTTTGTCACAAGTAAACTCTGCACACGGCAATAAAGCTTAAGGTAATGACTTCTTCAGCACAAAGCCAGCAATTTCCTGTCAGCTTGGCTTACAAATGGCCAACTCCGGGCTTAATTTTCAGCTGTGGCTCCAAAGGTGGCTATGCAAAGTGGGGGTGAGGGGAGGGAGAAACTCCAGGCTGTGCCACTCTGAGCCCTGGCAACCCCGCTCTGAAGGATAAACAGGGTGGGGTAAATCCACCCCATGCTCACCCACAGTCACTGCTTTGCTTTTTTTCCATCAGCAGGAAAGCCAGTGAAAGGCAGCCCCAAGCCTCAGGTGAACTCCCACATGTTAATGTGGTTGTGTCCCATTCTCAGAGTCAACATTGCTCTGTCACAGCTGCCAGGACACAGGGGGACACCACGGTGGGTTTCCTCTCCAGAGGCCTTTCTGAGGGAGATGCAAGCATCTCATCCCACTTCCCACAGCATCCTTCAGCAGTCCCAGCGTGACCTGGGTGGGAATTGTGACCACACTGCCTCTACCATGCACAGCATTACCAGGAGCAGAGCAGATCATCAGCCTGGACAGGCCTGGGGGAACCTGCATGGCCTTCAAGGCCTTTCTGTGGAGCAAAGGGAAACAGGGCAGGGAGGCCACAGGCCAGGGAGCTGGGCTGCAGATAACCTGCACACAGCTCACTCCAGGCTCCCTGCTGCCAGCATCAGGAAAAACAGAGCAGGTATTGCTGCTCTCTCCTGCAGCATCAACCTTCACGTGCTGAAACTGTGCTAAACATCTCCAGCCTCCTTCTATAATTAGTGCAGAGAGAGGATGTCTGAGGAGTCTATTTTAGGTGTCATGAGTCACCTTCCAGAGATGTGGATTTTTTTTTTATTCTTTTGCACTGACCATATAGAAAGATCTGAAAGCAGATACTTAAAATAGACAGTATAAATATGCATTGAAAGCTTGGAGCATCCTGCCCTTTAACTGGGTTATGATGTTCCTCCTCACCAGAGGGTGTGAAAACACTTTGTCACACTGAAATCTAAGCTGCTGCACCTAGGAGGGCTGTCAGCAGCCAACTCAGGTGCAGAGGGGACAAGATGATGCTGGGGGAGTTTTTCCAAACCATCCTGATCCAGCATCCTCATCCCACTGGAAAACAGCAAACTGCTTTCCAGCACAGACCCTGAACTGTGAGAAAACGGCTTTGGCATTATTGAAAAGGAGGAGAGAGTTAATATATTTCCATCTGTGAAAAAAGGGTCAAAAGATCAAGAGCTCTTGTTGGCTCAATCTGCAAAAGGCGGGTCTATATGTAATGTTTTCATTTTAAGCTGTGGCTAAAAGGTGAAGAAAATAAAGATGGGAAAAAGCATCCTCTTGATGCATTGGGGGAATGGCTGCAGTGAAGCCTCAGAAGTTTTCCACACTGCAGCCCAAGGTTTGGAGGCTTCCCATTTTCCTCTCATCTTTCTAGTTTTTATGATTTTTCCCACATCATGTTCCTCTACCCTTTCACAACAATTTCAGATGCAAAAATTGTGTTGCTTAAAGGAAACCGTTGTGTTTGCAAGAGCCCAGTCTTCAACAATTTTTGCTTGTTCTTATTGAGATCTCACTCCCATTGTTTCATGTCTATCTCAGAACCCCTCAGTCTCCTGTTTCTACTATGAGCTGTTGTAATTGTTCCTTTTTTCCGCCCATTCCAATTCACCCTCCTTTAAAGTCTCTCCTTTACCCTCCCAGCTTCCATGAAGATTCCCTCAACCCCTTCTGTAAATACTTCAAAGCTTTAGAGAATGATCTGTGCTTCAGCTCTGCATCCTCTTAAACAGCTCACTGAATATGCTTCTTGTTATTTTTAAGAATCTGTTAGAATTAAACCCCAGTAAGAAATCTGCCACCATTGTGGGGGAGAGCACATTAATCAAAGGCACAAGCTTCTCCCCAGCTGCCTGGGCAGGGCCCAGCCTGGGATTGATAAATTGCACCTGGAGGTAACTAATAAATCTGAGAAGTCATTTGCTTTTTATGAACAGGAGCGGCGGGAGATCCAGCTGCCAGAGGAATTTGGGTGGAAGGAGAGCAGTGCCTGGAGCCCCCAGCACGTTCCTCTTCCCATTCCCCTGTTACACCTGATGTCCACCCCCTGCCCCACTGCCAAGCACGGTGGGTCCTGCCATGCTTGGATGAGGAATATTTAAATGAGTTCCTGGGGCTTTTCTGAGGCAGGAGTGCAGCCAGAGCCTCCATCTGTGGGTACAGGGCAGCAGTGGCACAGCCAAGCATGGCATCAGCCACTCTGGGGGGACAGGAGGATGCACCAGACTCAAGCTTTGCTCAGGGTACAGCAGTGCTGGCTCCTGCCAGGGGCTGAGAGCTGGAGACACGTCCTCCATCCACACCTGCCCATGCTGGAGGAGGAATTTTGCTGTTCTCATGATGCCTTAAGTGGCTACCTAGAAACAGAGACTAGACAGGAATAAAGGAATAAAGGAGGGATTTATTTGAAAGGCCTTCAGAGGTACACTCTGGGCTCCAGAGGCTCCTGCCTCAGTGCATCCCAAAATGGACAATGACAGCTCATGAGTCCTTCCCACTTTGATATCAGCATCAATTGCCCAAGCAGAAGCCAGGCAAGGATGGAATTTGCCCAAGCTTGCCCCCCTCTCCCCAAGATGAAGGTTTGCAGTTGTTGGGCCCAGGAGGGTCTGGGTGTCCTTGGAGAGCGAGCTGGAGAGGCTTTGTTATGTCAGTGTGAGCATGAGAGAACAGCACTGAACGAGCTCCAGGGACCTGCAGAGTTACACTGGGCAGTGCAGGGCTGGAAAAATATAAAAATTAAAACCTAAGGCATCAGTCAGCATCGGTGCAGCAGAGAACCTCCTCATGAGGGACTTGGATGTGAAGTCCTGAGATTCCCCAGCTCCTGTCACACAAATGTCAGCACGTTCCTCCTCACCATGGCCAGAGCAAACTGTCCCCACTCCCCACTGAGCAGGGGCTCCAGAAGATTCACCCCTCGTGCTGCAGCCTCAATACGAGCACTGGGGACTCTGCTTTCTGTCAGCATTACTGTGCATCACATAACCATCCCATGGGAAACTTTCTCTAACTGCTATCAAGATCCACATTTGACTATTACCTCAGAAGTTTAGGAAACACATTCCTTGTCTTTCTTGGTTGGAAACAATTTTATAGTGCCCACACCATAAAAATCTGCAAAAACTAGAATAAATCATTAATTACACATCTGGTCCTAGACAATAGCACAAATGACTCTGTTCAAAAACATGGGGTCAACGAAAACCCATCTTCTGTACTGCTGCCCGAATGTCATTTCCTGTTTTCTCCAGATCACAAACTCCCATGGTAAGCAGCCTTTTTACCCATGCACTGCACAGAGCTGCTAGAAAACACACACCAACCACCTACGCTTCAGAGACCCAGAAGGGAGGATCAGACAGGATGTGATCACAGGAGAGATCATACAAGACATGAGTTAAGATGTTTCCTCCCTCCCCCTTCCTTTTCTTTTCATGTGAACATCATTAGGGCAGCCTGGAAGAGCTTTCCTGACACAAGGAAGGTTTTTTCCAGAAAGCCAGGACCAGGCATGGGCAGTGGGGCTCAGCTCCTGGGCACAGAAGGAGCAATCTGCTGGCATCCACTTGATCTGTCGTGGGAAACAAAAGCTTTTCCCTGAGCCATGAGAGCACAATTTAGACACCGAACTTCAAATCACAGAGCTGCATTACAGCCTGTATTTCCCCACTGACCTCACTGCAAGAGAGGATCAGAAACATGTTTGGAAATTCAGAAGTGTTTGGGGTCATGCTGAGAAAGAAGCAATCCTTATTGTGCTCCAGGATGTGCTGGCCTCTGCCAAGGCTCTGATTCATTGAGTATCAGAAAATATCTCTGCTATCCAAATGTCCCTTTTTTAAGATCATTCTCTCTGTGGGCAGGGAGAATAAAAAAAGAGCCTCATCTGCACCTCTCAGTTCCACACCTGGGGGTAAATGTGTCCCCTCCCCTGGCACTGGGCAATGCATCCCACTCATCCAGAGATGCACAGGCACAGCAGATCAGGGTGTCACACCCAGTGGAAGTTCTCACAGTGCTCCTGGGCCGTGTCCAACATCCACACCACATCCATCATTGTGGAACATCAACCCCAAATCCACCCCCTTGGTCATAATCAGCAGCTGTGACTTTTATTTTCCCCTTTCCTACACAGGGCTGCTCTGATATTTGTTCACAACCTGGGCTGTGTATCACATCAGAGGGGAATTACTTACTGCCAATTAATACATAAAAGTTCAAGTGGAACGATGTACTAATTGTCTTGTTATAGCTATTAAAGCTCTGGTGTGCAAGCAAGGCACTTTTCAGATTATCTCCATCCTCTGTGGTGACACATGAAGCATAACACGATCTGCTGAGAAGCGATTGCTGATACAGTCATAGCCTCCTTAATAACATGTACATTAAATAAGCAGATATTATATATAAATATAATAATTATTACATGTATATGTAAATAATAGAAGCTTTCAAGTTCAAGATTTGCTGGGGATTCTGCAAGCTCCTGGAAGCAGCTGCTCTCTCATTGCCAAAGCAAAAGAGCTTATGAGGTACTGACCAAATCCAAACTTTTAAAAAGCAGCAAATACAGCAAGAAGCACCACTCAAGCAAGGAGGGGAGAGGAGACATCCCATCTCTTCCCAACATTACACTGAGGGCTGCCTTAATGGCTGGCAGAAAGAGCCCAGGCATTTTAGTGATCCCTGCCTTCCCTGGGGTCCGAGCCCTTGCTGGAGGGTTTTGGACATATGTGTATAATGGAATCCTGGTGAGATTGTATACAACTCTGAACTGTCTCTGCCATCTTTGCAGAGAGTTAATTCACTTCCTTTTAAAGGGCTTAACAGGTAGACAAATGTGTGAGCTGCTCCAGGGATCTCCAGCTGTGGGGGGGTGAGGTGATGTGAATGGCACCATGACTTTCTTACAACTAGGGGAAGAAAATATCCCACTGTCTCCCTGCTTCCCACCACCAGGATCAAAGCAACCTCCTGGATCATGGTCAGATACTCAGCAGGAGCCAGCTCTGCTGTTCAGACTTTGCATGAAGGTGGTGAGATATTAATAGGAGGTAACTAACTACTCGCTCATAGCCATGTGTACAAAAGGAAGGATGAAAGGCCAGAATGGGATAAAATCAGGTTTAAAAGGCAGCTGCAGGGTTTTATCCTCAGTCAGGTTCTCGTGCAAGCTCTCTTGTAACTGCTTATAACACTTTCCCAGAGCTTCAGCTATACTCCTGACATCATTCCCATAGATCACCTTTTGGGCAAGGCCATTCCCTGCCCAGATTCACACAGAGGTGCTTTACAGCTGGGACATGAGCCCAGCTGCCAAGCATTCAGCTCAGCCCAGCACAGTGGGGTCTGTGCCTAGAAAATGCCTCCCCAAACTGGAGGCTGTGTGGCCCCCAGAGAGCCCTGAATCAAAAGGGAGATGAAGCAAAGAGCACAAAGTCCCCAGCCTGAGGGAGGAGGGACCTGCATCACCCTGTGATGCTCACCAGGTACCTCTGTTCCTCACACAGCAGCCTCACATCAGCAGGTACCTCCCTCGGAGTGGTGTGGCCAGAGCAAGAACCAAGATCTAAGTCTTTATCTCTCGAATTGCTCCTCCACTGGTTCAGGTTGAGGATGCCAGCACAGCAAACTCTGTCGCCAGCAGCTTCCACTGCAGATGGCTGAAAGATTTTAGAGATTAAAGGAAATAACGTGGAAAAAGAATCTCCTTTTCGTGCCAGAAACACACACAGCCAAAAGCTTTTCACAATGCAGGAGAGGATGAGGATTTGGGAGGCCTTTTCTAACACCCAGTAAAGTCAGTGAAAATATTTTCTGGTTATTTCAGTGGGCCCAGCAGAGAAAAGAGTAGTGCTTAAGAAGTCTTTTAACCCTAAACTCTTTGAGACCCAATCTGTTCAGATTGCTACTTCTGTGGTTTTGGGAGGGCTGATTGAGAAGAAGAGGCAGATAAGAGCTGAGTTTCAGAAAAAATAATCATTGTTTTCTTTGTGACTATTTGAAACTGTAACTTAATGTTATCAATCCCTTGGCCTGGTGCAGCTTGGTGCCAGCTCAGACAGTGCAGGCTGGCTGCTCTCACCACCAAAGTGTGATCCTGTTTTTATAGCATTGCATCGAAGGGAGGGCAAAGCAATGAACTCATTTTGGTGTAGTCTTTAGTAAGACATAGGAAAAAAAAGTGTGAGAAGAAAGTAGCATTTTACAGAGGGGATAATGAGAGTTTCAGTAATATTTAGGTATATGCTCTAAACTACCCAAGTTAAACTCCAGTCTGAATGCATTTTTATAGAGACTCTGCATCACGCTAGACATAAATTACAACTAAAAACAGGCAACTTTTTGGAAGGAAATAACACTGCAAGCTAACCAAACAAATGGCTTCCCACAACTTCAGCCCCAGCTTTGTCTTTCTCACGGCCTGTGTCCCCCTCCAGCCCACAGGGCCCTCTCACAGCAGCCCACACCCGCACGGCTGTTTGCAGGGACAGAGCTGCCTCCCCTAGACCCCCATAAATCCGAGGTGACGTGGAGCAGGCAGCTCCTGGGAGCCCTGAGAAAGGCAGCAAATGCTCCTGGAGCCAGAAGGGCTCCTGCTGTACCTCTGTGGTCTGAGAGGGGAAAGCTCTGTGCCAGCAGCCCCCTGTAACCCACCGGGGTGTGTGTTAGAGCCCCGCGGGGACACACCAACTCAATCACCACCCCAACTCCTCATCCCATCCCCTGGCAGCCAACAGACCTGCAGCTTCCAAACCTGTAAGGGGAAGGAAAACACCACCAAATAGATTAGCTCCACAGTTGGGCTCTTAATTATGGGTCATTTAGTTCAGTTAATCAATAGGCAGACTCCTTTAACCGGCTAATTATGCCAAACTGCTTCCACAATGAGCAGGTTTGCTGCTGGTTGTTAACCATGAAGGGATAATATTTCACTGTAAAGATAAGAACGGTCCCAGTCCTCAGACAAATGCTTTGCAGTCATGGGCTGCAATTTAACCCATTCCACACCAGAGTCTTACAGCTGGAGCAGAAAGGGACCAGCATCGTTGGCTTCTCGGGGCTAAACCACCAGGGTGAACATCGCCTCCAGTGAATCACTCAGATCATTTACTCTCCAAATCACTCCTCACCCCGGCTAAACAGGAGCTAAAAATTACCTATGCAAATCAACCAGCTGAACTTCTTGGTTGCAGCCCTGATAAAAATCACCCAGCCTCTTTCAGGCAAGGAATGCAATTCCCTCCTTTGCTTTGCCAGGCAGTGGCATGCGACAGCGAGTCCCAGCTGAGGCAGGAGTCTGGAGAGCCAAGGCACACCCTCCTTCCTTCCAGGCCCTGGAAGAGCAGATCAGCATGTGGAGGAGGAGGTCTAGGCCCTCGTTTGTCAAAACAGATAAAAGGCCAAGACAACCTCTCGTTACTTGTAGTTGTTTAGGAAAAAGAATAGATTTTGTTGCAAACTTGAAGAACTGATTACTAGATTCAAGGCCTCCGCTGAGGTCATCAAATAGTTATTGCAATAGAGCAAGATAAGAGCTGAGTGATAGCAAAAGTTTGTAGCTGAATTTCCTGGGTATTTGTTTTAACAGAACAAAGCAATCTGTGCTCGGGGTTTGCTGGCAAATTGCTTTAACTGGAGAATAACAGCGTGCTGGGAGAGCATTCCCAACAGAGCCCCCTCAGAGACACTGCTTCTGCCAGGCTGGGATCCCCTCTCCCACTGCTGGGGCTTCAGACAACCTTCTCCTGGAGGGATCCAGCCCCAAGGATAACTGGAATTCTCCTCAGTGCTTCCACTGGCTTCTGAATGGCTGCAAGGCAAGTCACAGTTCCTGTCCTACCTGTATCCCCTATGTTTATTTCCCTATCTCATTTCCCCTTCTTAATACCCCAGACTTGGCTTTTGCTGCTAGAGAGAGCCAATTAATGGAGCATTATTGTAATAAAGAAATGCAAATACAAGCCCTGGCCTTAAGTGTTGGCTAAAAATTTATCTGCATGGAAAAGTCACACGGTTGTAACTTCCACCAGGATGACTGATCCAGTTGGATACTGTCGTAAAAACACAACTGAACACAACAAATGCCTGTCCCAGTAGTATCAGCCTTCCTTATGAAGAGTTCAATGATGTGAGCATTCAGAATAATTTTAGAATAAATCGCTCTGTGTCCAATTCAGCCCATCACACCAGCACAAAACTTGCATTTCTACTGCTCTCAGTTGAACATTCTCAGGGGAATGTTGAAATGCACTGCCTGGGGCAGAGGATGGCCCACAAGCTGCCTCTGTCACCTCTGTGCACGTCTCTGATGACCTTTTTGGGACCATTCACTGCATTCTCAACCACAACAGACCTCAGTAGCGACAAAAAAAAAGATTTTTCTGATCAAAGTTTTACCTTTGCTCTCCATCACCTTCTTTTTGGCATGTGAAGCTGTATTGTTTTCCAAGGAAGCAAGGCTTTAACTTCAACATTTGTCTGCCATCAGCTCTTTCTAAAATATGTTGTTGAAGTGCAAGCTTTATGTAAGCTTTATGGTTTTAGATGCTATTTTCTAACCTCCTAAAACATTACAAAGATTGCAATGTTGACTGGAAAAAAAAAATGGCACACAGACTTGTAGAAAAACAGGCATTGTTGAATCACAAAAAAATAATCCTTAAAAAGCAATAATGTTTGTATCCTGAAGTGTATCAGCTGCAGCATTTTCTTGTTGAAAAACAAGGTGCTATCAGAAAGGGCTGCAGTTGGATTCCAGGGGAGTTTGGCAGAACTGCAGGATCAGATTCCAGGCTAATTCCATGTTTACTCTGGAAAAAGTGCTATTGAGATTTAAACCCACTATTTCTAGTACTATAAAACATCATACGTTCCCACGTGCAACTGATTTATTAAACTTCAGTGCATCTGCCAGGAGCAGGAATGTCAACCCAGAAATCGGAAAACAGAAGCTTAATAGTTCATGTTAAAAAAAAAAAAATTAAGACTGTTTTTACCCAGATCACGAGAATACAATGGGATAAGGGGTATTCCTTTGGGACATGCAGTGCTAGACTGCAGATGTGATTCACAGAGACATTCAATCAGATGGCACATCAAAAGCAATGGTAAATTACACGTCTTCAATAAAAAAAAACATTAACTCATAGGTACTCGGCCACCGAGGAAGGCAATTAGAGTTTGCATTATTTGTTAAACAACAGGCACAAGATGATACATAGTGAATTTTTTGCAATAATAGCCATTCCTGGTCATTCATTTTGAAGAGAATAAATCTGTCACTTGGGTGAAAACAATTGACAGCACCATTTATTACCTTGCATGCTTCAGAATAACAGCACAATTTACATGTTGCCCTTTGGCACTGGGACTCTGAGCCCGCCTAGAAACAAAGCAAAAATATCTACAGAGCTGGTAGCAAGGATTTAAGCAGCAGATGACCTTATGTGGTTTATTTAAACTTCTATAACGGTGCAGTCTTGTTCAGCCTCTGGTTATAGAAGAAATAGGTTCTTCTGGAGAATCCACAGCCTTGAGACTCTGAAACACGAAGGGTCACGCAGAGGTCTCTGTATCTAAGAGTTCAGAGAGTAATGTTTTAGCTCTGATCCTCTGAGATACCTCCTGGGAATTAAAGATATTTGGTTTCCTTTCAGAGGCTTTAAAGGGCTGGGTCCATCAAAAAGAAGGAAATTTTCCCCTAGCTCATGAAGATAAATCTTTGTGCTAAATCTTTCTTTTCCACATGAAAAAGGCCAGGTCCTCGGTACATCCAAGCCATTCAGCCCCCTGAAAAACAAACCAACAACGTCTAAGGGAAACATTGTTACTAGAATAAAAAATACTCAGCCAAAAAAGACTCTAAATGTCCCAAGATGCTGCCTTTGATGGCATCAGCTGCTGGCTGGTGTTTCTTTTTGAGAAGGTTAATAGGTGTCCTATGGCACCTGTTACAAATACATGAGACACTCAAATTTGGGATCAGCTTTAATGGAGGAAAAGTCTGCAAACAATTTTGGAAAGGCATTTTAAAGAGATAATTAGCTCTTTGAATCCAATAGAAACACTTAGGTTGAGAGCTATTATAAACCTCTACAAAGCACTTCTGTCTACTTCAGCAGCAAAAAGTTGTCCAGAATGGGTAAAATGAAAACATCTTACACTCACCCTTATGGAATTAAACTGGGATTCCAGGTCTACAGATGGTTGCTTGGGGCAGCCAGGGGCTGGCAAGACTTGCTCTCTGCACAGGGAGGTCTCCACACCTCCAGCACACCCCTGCAAGAGCCAAACCACAGAGCTTTTCCCACCACAGAAGCACTCAGCTGAGCAATATCCACTCCAGCTCCAGAGGGTTCAGCTGCTCTTCCCTTTGGCAGTGATTCCCTGAGCCTGAAGGAAGGGCAGGCCAACACCCAGAGACACCCTCTCTTGTTGTAACAAACGTGTAGAGTGGATTTTTTTGGTTTCATTTTCCAGCACTGTTTGATAGCACACGGCCAGGTCAGAGTCTGGCCATTTACTGAGGAGCTCCATCAACCCCCAGCACTGCTCTGCACATGGTGAAATTTCAGGGGGTTATTACAGTTGGAAGGAGCACTTATAAATTCAACACACACACCTCGTGCCCTTGTGCATCCTCCCACAGCACCCTGGTCCTTGTAGAGCCATGAAGCACCTGTCACTCTGAATTTTCCTACTCTCAGCATTGGGATATTGTTATAATAAAGACAGTGAGATCCCGAGTTTCCAGTACCTTGACAGAAGATTGTAGCCCTGTGCTGTTACAGAACATTTGCAAAGATCCAGGCTTTATCTGCTTTCTTTGTCTTTTTTCTTCCTGTTCTAATTCCTGGAGATGCTAACATATAACCAAAATGTCTCCCCCCCCCCTTTTTTTTTTAACAGTTGTCAGCAACCATAACCTGCAGTTATGTTGTCAAATAAACTGCTGATACAGGTGTATTATTTACTTAAGTTTCTAGCAGAGCTGAGAGCAGGGTTTCTTTTGTTGGTTTTTTTCCCCTTTCTTTAAACACCACAGTGTAAATTCCCACCTGACTCACACATCAGTTCAGTGCTCAAAACTACCCTAAATCCACGTGAATAGATTGAATGACTGAGAAACACACAAGAGGGTTCTGGGCAGCCCAGGACCATGAAAGTCCCTGTCCATAACAGCAGACAGAAAACACAACCAACAACAACACATTGCTACAAACAGCAAACATCTGGAGGTTTGAACCTCTCCCTCTAGTAAAATCAAGAAACAAAGGCTCTAGGTGGGGAATATTTAGCCATTTAACCATTCAGCTTCCAGTCAGAAGAGCCAGGGCCAAATCTTGTAGGTGTTCTCATTTTTACAAAGTGCTTTGCAGAGCAAAACTCTGGGCAATGGGAGTTTTGTTTTTCTTTATTTCCTCCAGACCAAAAGTGTTTGTTCTCTTCCTCAGGTGTGACACAGGGGTCTTGAAGAGGAATTGTGCTTAGTCTGTGGTTTGTAAGGTGAAAGGTAGATCTTCTCACATTTAGAGTTCTCTTAACCAGGCCTGAAATGCTTTCTCCAGTTCCTTTCATTGTGCTCCACATCTGCTTCCTCCTTAAAATGAAATTTGGCAATGGATGAAGCAGCACAATACCAGGCTTGTGGGGCAAACAGAGGTCACGTAACCTGTCTCTGCCTGTGGAGTCTAAAAGCAGAATACTCAATGTTATTAGCTTTTCTGCATGAGTGATCAATCCCAAATTGGACATATGTGTGCCATGGACAGACTGATAAAAGTAGCATTTATTTTTTCTGCGTGAGCTCTTTACTACTTACTTGGGACTGCAATAGTAACTGCGAGCTCTCCTTCAGTGCTGTGCTGCTATCATTCTTTCTGATAAGGCTGAAACCATTAGGCAGACAATAAACAAACGAATAAATAAAGGGAGAAGTGCTCATGTAAATGCTAGGGGAGTACTCTGAGGCAAGCTGGATGTCTGCAAAGAGAGATGACACCCCTAAATTTTGTAGTTTTTGACAGGGCTGCTCCTGCTACCTCTCTGCAGGGATATCTGCAGAGATAAAATAATCTTCTACTTATTTTAGGTAGATATCTACCCTCAAAGGCTCTGCTGCACAGGGGCAAAATGCTGCTTCCCTTTCTCAAACACACTCAAATAACAAAATGCCCAATTCTTATGCAGTTTTCCTTCATAGCCTTTGGATATCCTTTATTTCGTAAGTGAGGAGAAAAAGTCACAGCCATGCCCTGCCAGGCAGCACAGCTGAGTTCCCTAAGGTACAGCTGTGGGACTTTGCTGACAAGAAGAATTAAAACCCCACCAGATCAATCACATTAAAGCTCAGATAACCTTCACCGAGTCTAAGAAATGAACTCTGACACTTACACCCACACACCTTGTAAGTCTATGGGAAATCATTGCCCAGCTTTGACATGTGGTCTTCTCAGGGCCTTTTGCTGTTGAGATCACCCTTCTCTGAATTACCAGCCTCCTGTGGAGCAGGGCTGGTGCATCCAACAAGGGTAATTTTTACCAGGTCAGGCCAAGCAGTTGTTCCTGAAGGTGAATTTGAGGGCCACCACAGCCCTTCTGCACTCTTCCCTATTCTCGAGTGTCTAGAAGGAACTGAAAGAAGTCATGTCTTGGAATCAGGGAAAGCAGAGCAGGGCACTGCCCTCAGCCCAGTCATGTCCCCTTGCAGCATGAGAGAGTCACCCATTTCTTTAAAACACTCCCTCAGCTTCTGTTTTTTTGTTTCACTTCCCTGCCCTACCCTTTGACACTGCAGACCTCAAGTTTGGACTTGAGCACCCAGGAGCCAGCACCCAGACAGCCCTGGGTCACTTCTGCACCCAGGCCAGCAGTGCAGGCACACCTGGGCACCTGCCTGGCCCAAGGCCTTTTAGGAGCATCTGCTTACCCAGAGAATGTAAAGCAGGGAACAGTCAAAGTGATCTGAAATTCACTGCTTTGGCCTTTCTCAGGTAATTCCCTTTATAAGCAGTGTCCTTTCTTGATGGCAAGCATGCCAACCTACATGAACACATTTAAATTGCTTTACTCCAGAAAAATCTTTTCCCCACCTCCAGCACCAGTAGGAAACCACCCCATGGGGGCTGATGGTCACTGCCCTGTCTGAACACAGTAGACACCAAAGGAGCAGCACAAGAACCAAACCCTGTACAAAACACAGCACAGAGGTTCCAGAAGCCCCCACTTAAATCATCTTAAACCCACTGAAATCACAGCCCAAGCCAAAAAAACCTGTCCCTCTTAACACTGGGACTTTAATTTTTCATTTGCAGATTAACTGGAAAACTGTTTTAATTTCAAATGGCTTTACAAGTTGCTCCAAGTTGTTTTCAGCCCAGCAATTTGAAATGTCTGCTCTTGCAAAGCTGTCTGCATTTCTTGGCACAGCTGAGTTTTCCCCTGCAGATCCCATGCAATTAATCTGCTCTTCAGAAAGTGAAAGCCAAAACGAGGAAGTCCAGTTGCAGTTATGGGAATCTTTTCATGAGCTTTAATAGAAACTGAACTAAACACTGGAATAACTCAAGACATTGCGACAGTCCCTCAGGCTCGAGACACCAGACATCAGGAATGGACTGCAGTGATTGATCTTTTGCATCCCTGGATTGTGCTGCTACCAGCTCTGACTTACATGGAGCATGTAAGAGAGCCATAGCCCACGGGGTGTTTGGAGAGTGGTGATGGTTAAATATTGTTGCTGGCCCTCAAGTGGGTCGATAAATGAAGACAAACAGGACACACTCACCCTAAGCACAACGCACATTTTATGGATGCCACCACGCACAGAGTGCTGGCCCTGGCAGCTTGTGTCACACGCCCCACGTGTGAACCACCCACACCCCGCAGCCCACAAGGAAATCTCCTCAGTGGTGTGTCCTCCCTACCTCACCCCCAGCTGCAGAGACAGCACAAACCACAGGACACAATGTCAAGGGAGGAAGCCAGCCCGGGTCTGGGATAAATCTCAGGAACAAGACACCTGGCAGGTCACCTTGCTCTGCTCCCCCCGCAGCCACCACGAGGCTTTTGCCTGGCTGGTGGAACAGCCTCCAGCAGCCTCCTGCAAGAGCTTGTTAAAACAAGCCCAGCAGCACTGCTGCTCCCCACGCCAGAGACTTGAATCATGAGATCATAAACAGGGCTGATGGGACCATAACTAACGCGCCTGACAGCTCTCGCTGCTCGCTCTGCTTTTGTCTGGCACAACAGGGAGCAGAGGGGGCTTGGAGCTGGAACAAGATGCCCAGGACATGACAGAGGTGTCACTGGGCTTGGCTGGGCAGCAAACATGCCTCTTAGGGCGCTGTGGAACAAGCTGCTGCCTCGTGCCCTGCATGCCTGAGCGTTGCAGCGAGGGACCCAGCACAGGAACCCTCCCAGCACGGCAGCAGGAGCCCAGCAGGAGCCCATGTGGGAAGCCTGGGATGGAGGGAGGGGGAAGGATAGTGCAGCACAGCCCATGCTGGGCCCTTCAGCTGTGGGTATGTGAGAATCATGGTGAAAGCATATTCTCTGACTATAACCAGAAAATGAGAACCGTAATGAGTCATAAAAATGAAGGGAACTGCTGAAAATCACCAAGAGCCAGGAAAATACGCTTTCTTTCTACATCCAGAAAGCAAGGATAGCAATATTTCCTTACCTGGACAGGTAAAACACTTCTGTGGGTCTGCAGTTATTGGGTCAAGAGCATCTTCTGGGGATGCTCATGGAAACAAAGGCTCTTGCCCCATGGGGTAAAACAAGGCAGGGCAGCTGCAGGAGCAGCCCCAGTGCCGCTTTGGGAATGGGTCAAGGATGGGACAGACCATCAGCCCAGGGTCTGAGCAGGGCCAGAGCAGAGCTGGAGGCACCCTGCAGCATCACTAGGGAGGCAGGATGGCTCAAAGCTGAGCCAAACCAGGTTCGTGTAGCCCCAGGTGTAGCCCACTGGGGCCATCATTACTGCCCATCAAGGCCATGCAGGTGAAGCTCTTACAGTCATCCAAAAGCAACTTCTCTGGGGTGCAAGGGCCACCCCAGGCAAGCTGTGACCCCCAGCCAGCCCACATCTCCCATTTATCACATCCCACTGCACCCAGCTCAGGCTTCCATCCAAGGGGCAATCCAAAAATGCCCCATAGGTCTGCAATGCCACGAGCGGTGGGACAGAAAGGAGATGAAGGTCTGCTACAACTGCTGATTAGGTTATTTCCATGGATAAAGCATTAATGATAGGTTTTTGGATGGTAAATTGGTATGGGAGGAGATGGATTTTCCAAGGTGTCAGAACATTTTGTTTCAACATTTTTCAAAATGAAAATGTTGACATTTTCAAAAAAATGTCAAAAAAACCCTAATTTAGATTTTCGTTTAGTATTAAATGTGGATTCATCAAGAGGAAAACTCCAGAAAATTATCCATTTTATGTCAAGCATTTTAGAAGTTAGGTCAAAATGAGATTGGAGTTGGGATTTGTTTAATTAATTGAACCCTTCTGGAAAGTACAGCTTTCAGCTGGCCTAAAGTGATACAACCCAGTTTACACATTCAGGCATTGAGATAGATAATTCTACATTCAAATTAAAGGGAAGTGGGGGAAGATATAAACCATCTTGAAAGAGCAGCATTTACTGAAACACAAGGAATAGGTTGGGAGAGGGAGTGAGATGTACAGGACTGAACAGTGCAGATGATGGGAGAATATTCTAAGTAAAAAAAATTTAGTACAAGTGAATAAACCCCACTGGAAAGGGATAGAGAATTTGGCATGATAGGGGAAAAGTAGGATGCAGAAGACAAGGGGCTTTGAAAGCATGCCTTAATCCCTTTGCATCCTCAGGCTAAGCCCAGCTTCAGAAGATATAAACGCTTAAATAAACATGAGTCAATTTATTATTCCTCTGTGTTTCAGATCCTCCTCACCTTCTGCCTGGTTCATTTACTGCAATTAAATGCTTGTAAACAGATTATACCCTGAAAGCTACATTTTCCTGGTAAGTGGTCACCTTAACCTCCTCTGCTTTGACTGTGGCTAATATTCCCCAGGTCACACTCTAATCACTGAGTAATGGGACCAGAGTGAATCACGAGGTCACTTGGTTGGACAAAACTCTCTCCAGCATCCAAACCACATCTGTGGCTGGGCTTTGCTGATGGCTGTGACAAGCACTGCTTACACACTCAGGAAAAAGATTACTAATGTCATAACTCTTATAAATCTGAGCAAAACCTGCCCTGAGCAAAGGACACGTGCTGCTGTGTTAGGCTGGTAAGCATGATGACAAATTCTACACTCACAGGGGTTTGCTTTCTCGTTGGTTATGGCATTGTGCACACTGTGCAGAGTGGGGCCTGCTGTGACACAGTGCTGTTTTCTGGAAACCAGATAAGTTTCTCCAAGCCATTCTGAGAACTGGGGGTTCAATTGCCTTGTTTTTAACTCGGACCAAAATACTTTTCCTCACAACCTATACAGGTGGGGGGAACTGCATGAGCAGCTTTGTGGAACCTTTAACAAGCCTGACTCTTTGAATGCTTTGTCTGGTTTTAGTGGCAAGGTCTGAGCTGAAATATTGCTGACAGGGACAGAGTTCATTATGGATTCTCAAATGGGAAGCAAGTTCTGAGATGGTGGGGATGAGGAACTCCCCTTAATCAAGTGGGGTCACCAGTTTCCAGTAATTGGCAGGCTTGCTCTCTATTTTCTGTCCTCTAACACTGACTCTGTGTAACGGCATTGATTGTCAGAAAAAAACCCCAAAACATATATATAGGGGCAAATAAACAGTCTCTCGTCATTCAGGGTAGAAGATTTTTCTCTCCTGAGCAGGTTTAAGCAGATTATTTGTCTCTTATATTTCTAGGAGCCCACCTTTTGTGTCCCTATCCTCACCCACTCTGCAAATAGCTCTGCAAAAATGAGCAAGAAATGCGAAACTGTCATGGAAAAGAACTACATTGCTTAAACTGAGCTTGTAGCATGAGTTTCACAGCTGAGTGGTGGCTGATCAGTCATGGGCTGATCTCTCTATGTCCCTTTGGAAAATTGGCCTGAAAGTCAAGACCTGTGTTCTCCTCCAAACCAACACACTGTGCTTCCGCCTTCACTGCCTCAACCCCAGCAGATCAGAGGAAAGGAGGCTGCTGCATGCCGGTCACTACAGGAAGCCAGCTCTTTGTTTTTACATAATCATCTCTATTCTGAACTATATGAAAAGTTAGTTCATAAAAGGGAAGGAACAGAAAGTCACAGTGACAATGCAACCCAACTCAGAGATGCAGTGTGGTACTTAGCAGTGTTTACCTGCTCCAATAATTCTGATCCCAGGGCAGAGCACTGAAGATTAGCTCCAGACCTCATTAGGCAGGATAGAATTATGTGGGTTAACAAAGTAATACTCTTGGCTTTCTCTTGCATTTTAAAAGTGGCTTGAGACCTATAAAATCCCTTTGAATTTTATTAAAAGTCTTCCGCAATCATTTTTCATCCCGCAGCCCAGTTGAGCTGAACTAATAAATTAGCATGTTATCTGTGTGGATATCCATTAGAGCTTCAAATGAAGATTATTAGAGCCAAAGAACTAACAATGCCACTTACAGCTGGGGAGGAAGCAAACTGCTCCACTGAGCAATGGGCACTGAAGATAACGAAGGAGGGACTCATCCACCCCGAGAGCCCGCGGGAGATGGGCAGCATGAGGAGCTGCCAAAAGGCTCTGGCCACCCTGAGCAGGCAGCCACAGGCAGGAAGGGCCAGGCAGGAGCTGCTAGGAGTGAGTCTGTATGAAAGCTCGAGTGAAGGCAGGGAGCCCAGGCATGTCCCGCAGGGTGCTCTGCGGCCACCACTGCTCCGCTGCAGGCTGCCAGCGCCTGGGCTTACCCTGCAGCGAGCTCATCACAAGGCAGGGATTTAAAAGGAAATGTCATCACATGCTGCCTGGTTCACTGAACCACAGCAGCTTGGTTGTGCTTCCCTGGACTCTTTTCTTTCCCTTAGAGAAGAGCCTGTTCCAGGGCTCCAGCCACAAACTCGCTTCTCAGCCCCCACCTGCATCGACACCGGTCTGACATTCATGTGGGCACGAGGTGTTCTTTCCCAAAAGAAAAGAGCTCCTGCCTGAGCTTGAGCATCGTGATGTGTTACCCAAAGAGAATTTCAAGATACATCTCCAAGCTGCTGCTCTTCCCCTGGGGTCATACAGTCACGATTTTAGTATGTCTTTATTTCCAGCCTTCCTCCTCTTCATCTAATTCCCTTTCACCTCCCACTCCTATCCTTTACTACTCTTCTATTCTTTTCCAAGAAGAAAATGTTTCTTTTTACTCTCAATCTCTGTTCTTTTCCTCCTGTCATTCCCTTCATGTCTCATCCATGATGATATTTTTGTTCATGCAATAACTAGTTTGCTCTTTCTCCTCTTCCCACTGGGCTACTTTGATCTACTGCTCCTATGTCTGTTTTACACATTCCTTTTCCTCCCTCCAAAGACACATCAGCCTATTTCCCATTCCCTCCTCCTTACTCATCTCTCTTTTCCTGCTCTGATCTATTCTTGCTGCACCAAACTTGTTTCATGTGTAGATGGTTTTAAAACCTGCTCTGCTGCCCGGATGGGCACCACAATAAGCGCTGAAGGATGTGGTCTGTCAGTTCAGTCACCCTAAACCAACACAGGATGCCACTTCAACACCCTGCACCCTGCTTTAATAAGAAGAACACCACCTGACTTCCAAAGGAAAACCTAACCCAGGGAGCACTAGGGACGATAATCCCACGGTCACTGCAAGTTCAGCAGATCAAGTTGCAGCACAAACCCGGAAAAGCCCCCAGGGATCTGTCTCACTGCCTGGATCTTTGGCAGGAAGCGTGCCAGCCAACAGGAATGGACTTTTTGTTGTCTGTAATCAAGAAAATTTTTCCCCCCACCACCCCCCCAAATGAATAAAAGTGACTTGCAGCTTCACGGCATTGTGGAAAGAAGAGTTTTTAGACCTGTATACAGTTACAATAAATCACAGCAAGATTTGACGCCAAACAGCTGGGAGTCTGTTTCCCCCACCATGGGAAACAACCTGAGGGTGGAAATTACTCTTCCCCTCCACATGACAGCCACTTAAAACCATTGTCCCTTGCCTGAGAACCTGTCTGAAAGCCATGCTTTTCCACCCTTGCCAAACAAGACATCAGCACTTTCTGCAGCTTCTCCTCCTGATGAAAACACACTTCTACCTCATCCAGCCACCTCAGGGAGAGAGTAGGCAACAAATGGCCCAGAAACTGCTGTAGCATCCTCTCCTGAGACAGGATAATGCTTCCTCAGGGGCAAGCATTGTGAAGCAGGGCCTTTTGCAGCCAGAACGTTTGGACACAGAGCACACACAACCATTTGGTGCCCAGCAAGTGCCCGCTGGGCATCTGGGCTGGCTGTCAGGCCACTTGTCCAGCTGCCTCACCTCTGGGCTGTGATGAGCAGCACTTAATTCAAAGGTTACAACAAAGTGTTTTGGCCACTTCAATTCATAGTGCACCATCCAGTGATTTCATTAATGCTGTGGAGCTGTGGGACTGGTGCAAATGCTGGCATTCTCCTGGAAAGGAGAAAAGAGGCTTACTGCATTTTCCTTGTTCCAAACTGGAGAATACAGGAACAAAGTGCTGTGCTTGTTGTGATAGGACTGGTCTACCAGCAGAGCGAGTCCAAGATAAAAGACCCAGTTGATGGTAAATGAAAAACAGTTCATTTACCAGAGCATTTGCAATGCCAGTCCCAGAAATCTGGCATGGCTTTCTTTTACCTCAAGCCACCACATGAATTAGTCATTTCCAAGATGAAAACTGCAAAGAGAGTCACAATAATGACAGCAACCTGCAAGAGAGCTCTGCATGCACCCAAACACCCGTGAAATAGCAAAGTGGGCACAGCAATCTTCATGTCATTGCAAAGGTTAGGTGCAGGCTCCCCTTTGCATGCCCCAAATCCAGACCTGGGCTATGTCTGAGTAGGGAGGCAGGAGGGAAATTGAGATGAAGGAAGTCTCAGTGATTGCTTCAGATGCACACAGTGCGTTGTTCCATAGCAGTGCTCTGAAACATTATACTCTCACAAGGCTGTAACTGCATCACTTAGAGCCATTACACAGGCAAAATACCGTTCAATTTGGCAGCATGGGGTTTGTCTTGGTTTTTTTAGCACAAATAGGAAGAACTAGAAGCCTCATGAACTTCTGTGACCCCATCCTAAATAATTTCACTGAAATGTAAAGTATCATGCCTAAAGTCAGCTCAGTCTCTGGGGCATTAAATTAGCCCATTTATTGAATAAATATCATTAGAAGGGAGTACTTCAAGTAGACAACAAGCATCCATTGCCACTTTGACTTTCAACTGTACCTGTTGTAAGGGGCACAGGTCTCCTGCATCCTAGATTCCAGCAGTATGGCCACGTCTCAAGTGCTGCAGAGCATCAAAACTGTCACAAGACACCTACATTGGGGCACCTGATTCATTCCCACATGCCCCTGCAACAGCAGGTGATGTAACATGATAAATCTCAGTGTGGAAGATCCCTCCTCTGCACAATTCCTACCCACTTCTGACCACGAGCTCACTAAGGCCTCAGAAAATTACCTTTGGGTACAAAAACAGTTGATTTAACTAGGAGGTCATAATTAATATTAACGATGAATATATGAATGGCTTCGATATTGTATATATTTGTGGCTCCCCTTTGTATGTCTACTTACCAATGGTGACCAAATTCTGTCCCTGGAGGTATGGTGAAACCCTGTGGGCTCAGATCAGGCTACAGGCAAGGGCAGCATTTGTTCATAAATTGAAGTGACACAGGTTAATGGAGAAGAAAGATAATTTCATTACCTGAATCTGAACAGATCTCACCATATAAGAAAAAACCTTAATGCAGTGCTGATGGCAAATATAAGAAGATACCTTAATAGCTATCATCACTGCCTGAACCATTTGAACACCTAACACAATTGCTGTGCTACAAAACAGCTTTTGACCTGCTGGTAACATTTCATTTCGAACTCAGCTCTAGCTACAAAACCCAAGTCCATTGAACCTGCAAAGATGTACACACTGCACATGCAGTGAACTCCTGGCCTTGAGGCCGAATGTTGCCTTATTTGGTGAAAATTGATTAGATTTGTCAGGTGAATAAAATTCTTTATTAAATTTTCCCTGTTGAAACTTTGCCTGCGTATTTTATTTTTTCATTAGAGCGCCGCTGAATTTGTCTGAAGTAGTTAAGAATATTGTAAGTGATACAGCAGGAACAATTGGACCAAGCCACAGCAGAAACCCCCCAGGAGAACATGCTTTGCCTATGGAACTAAACTCTAAACGCTGCTGGTTTCAATTTCTCCCTGCCAGAGGGGAGCAGAAGAGAAATTAGGCTAGAAAGTTTGGGGGTTTTTTTAATTTTTAAATGAGAGAAAAAAAAAAGCCTGCAAAAACACCTCTCCTCGCTCACACACAGCCAGGAGGGACAGCACAAATATTTCAGAATTAGCTGTGAAATTTGGCAACAAGCATCTGCAAAACTTGTGGGGTTTTGCAGCCTGTTGCGACTTCAAGGGGCGTGGGATNAGGGCCAGGCACTCAGCAGAGCTGCCTCTCACCCTCCCCTCTCTGCTCCCCACTGCCCTCTCCACACCAAACGCATCCCACGCCTGGGGAATTAGCTTCAGTTGCCCCAGTCTGATTTCTAATTATGATGCAGGATGCACGGTGATAAATTTCCTATGGGATACTCATTATATAGAGCATATGAATGTGCTGTAATCAGGCGTATTTGTTGCTATGGAAAAACACAGCAAGCATGCAGAGCCTTCTGTGTGGCATCTTTAGTGTCCCTGCACTCGGAGCACTCGGATTCCTTGGCAGCGTGTGGCATAGCAACATGTTATCTGGCATCAAAGACAAGGACCACGCGAGTTTCAGCTGCAAAACTTGTGGGGTTTTTCAGCCTATTGCGACTTCAAGGGGCGTGGGATGTAACAAATTTGCATTATTCCCTTTTAAAGCAAAGAGATCACAGAAAAGTATGGCAGAAAGCACGAGATTTTGAGAGCAACCCTTCCCTCCTCCTTCCTGAAGCCTGCTGGCTGTCCTCCTCATCTGTAGACTGGCCACGTCCTCTTCAGGAGGTGAGACAGGATTGCTGGACCTGTCTTCACACCTTTACATGCCACTGCTACACAGAGCCAAGTGTGGCTTTCCCTGTGCCCAGGTAAAGGGGTGTTAGCCTGAATAACACAGGGCAATGTCAAGGTAGGACATGCCATGCTAAAGCGAAAGAAAAAAACCAAAAGGCACTGCTTATTAATTAAATCCTGTGTTAATCCCTTCTGCAAGGGCTGGTGGAGGTGGGGAGGGTGCCAAGGCACAGTTCTCTCTGTGCTACCGAATTAAATGGATCTTGGTGGCACATGGGAACACTCAGCCCATTTGTTTTATGCCTCCCATACTCTAAAACACTTAACCCCTGGCACCAGAGCACATTCCCTGGGGGCTCACACAGTCTCCATGGAGAGAGACAGGACAGCAGCAAAGCCACCTCGCTCCAGAGCCTGCTCCTCCAAGGGGACAGAGAGGCAACTTCCATCTTCTTTAAACAACCCTCAGCTCTGTACTGCTGGAGGCTCTGAGCCAGAGACAGCTTCTCCTGAGGCTGTGCTTGATGTGAGCAGTGAGGTGGTATAGCTGAGGAACTGTCTCACATCTGCATGGCCCACACAGAAGTTAACAAACTGGGACAGTCTCAGCAGTCCTCTGCTGGCATGGCCAACCGCCCACCAGGGAGATGAGGGATCCCAATCGCAGCAGGGTCAGTCCTTCTGGGGGACTTTTGCTAGGCTCCATGCACTGAGCTGGGAGCAGGCCAGTTCATGCAGAGAACATGACAAAAATAGGGTTCCTCACGGCCCAAAGCTCTCACAGCAGCCTGGGACAGAGGCTTGGCTTATCTTGAAGCTTGGCTGCCCAGAGAGGAGCACAACTGCTGAGGGACACAACTATTGAGGGAATCCTGTGGCATTGCTGCCATTCTTGTGCTTATTCTTATCTGAGCATCTCAGGATATTCCACAAAATCAGATTAGTACCATCTCTTCTACTCCTTTTGAAGACTGGGAACTGGAGAGAAAAACCTGAAAAGTTGTGTTTCATTTTCCTGCTAGCTCCTCCTGGGTTTTGAGGGGGTACCAAGCTGTTACCCATGCATGCGTGCAGCACCTCTCACACCATCCCAATATTCCAGATGGATATTATAAGCCTACCCACTCCATAAAAATTTACCAGCATGTCAAGCTCATGTCATATCTCCCTCCAGAACGAGTCCACTGATGAAAACTCTTCTACAAAGAGGCTATGATATTAAACTAAGCTGACAGCAGGCCAGTGACTGCCACACTGCCCAGCCCCTGGCAAGCAGCAGGTTAATGGTGAAGTGTTACTCATCCAGCTTGAAGGAAAACTGTTCAAAACATTGCTGGTTTTGTTAGCGTAGCTTTACACAGTGCTTATAAATGAGGAACTCGACAAGAAATGCGAATACACCATTTCTCAAACAAAACACACATAAAAGAGTGAAATTCCCCTCCAACTTCAAGGGAAAAGTGTCTCATTTGCTGATGCCAAATACTGATTTAAAACACTGACAGACCCAGACCACTAAAACTTCCCGTAATGAAGTGTGGTTTTCAGTGTTGGTAAAAAACCTCAAAACACAACAGGAAATGAGGCAAAGGGTTTGTTTTTTTTCCCCTACTGGTGCTTATATAAAGGGGAAATCGTTATTGTTTATTGCTAAATCCATAACTCAGAAAAAAGACCTGATCCTCCCACTCCCCTGCCCCTCCTCAATCCCACACTCCCAGGGGAGCTGCACCACTGACAGAGGCACAGGTCTAGGTCATGCCAGCTGCAAATGAAAGCAGAAGTCTGCTTTTTTTAAAAAAAAAAAAAAGTTCCAAAGCCACTTTTACTCTGTGTCAGTCGTATATTGCCAGCACCACCAGCATCGTTACCACTGGGGCTTTGGGTTTAGAAGTTTTTGGTGGCTTTTTGACTCTCTGCAGCATATATTGATATTTTTAATCTCTCTGCTGAAATGTTTCACAGTCCCATGGGGCTTTTCTTTCCCCAAGCAGAGGAAACTAACATGGAAAAAGTTTTCTTTCCAACTCTGAATTGAGGGTGAATACAAGTATTTGAGGTTGTACTACCAGTCTTGGGGGTCAATCACACTTCTGGGCTCAGGTGACAAAACTTGAAGTGTAAAAATCTGCTTTTTGCAATGATTTCTGCCTAGAAACTACATACAGATAATTTTAAAGAAATACATAGAAATATTGCAGACACATTTCCCCAACTGCATTCAGATTAGCTCTGAATGGAGCCTGCTAACTAAGGCAGCATTAGCACATGTGTAGCAGAGCAGCTCTCGGCAGCGTTCATCTGCCTCTGTCACATGCATTTATTCCCAGAGGACAGCAAACACACAGGACCAGCTCTCTGGAGTGAGGAGTGCTGCTGTCCTGTGAGCAGAACTCAGCACGAGCAGCTGTAGACAGGGAACAAAAAAAAAAAAAAAAATTTACCTTGGTTTTGAGGACAGAGCCCAAAGAAAGCACAGAAAAGATCCCCAAGCTGCGTCACTTTGGAGCTCAGCCAGAAGGTGCCATAAATAAGGTCTGGAGGCCAGGATGCATTAAGGAGGCATGAGGACAGTGTTCCCATGAACAGAGATGGCAATCTCTGCTCATCTGCAAAGGGCTGCAGCTGCTGAATAATTGCTTTAATACCAGTGGTTTCAGAGAGGGCTTATCAGCCTGCCCCATCCTGCCCTTGGAGTGGGAGGTGAAGGTCCAGGGACAGAGACAAATTTAGAAGGACAAAGAGATGATAAGTAGAAGGAAGAGGAAGGCCTCTGCTTGCTTCCCATTCCACTTCTAGTTCAGAGAGATAAGGATCCTTTTCTTTTTGTCAGAGCAATAAAAGGGAAATGGATTAACTGTGTTGGTCAGGATTTTCACTGTGGAGCCAGAGGGAGGGGGAAGCAGCCAGCTTGGGTTGTGACTCCCTCCTCATATCTGACTGGCATTGCTGATACCAACTGTCCTAGAGGAGAGCAAAGCCTCTTCCAAATGGGGATTTGCCTCAATGTAGCTACTTGCTATTTAAAGTGAAAAAAAAATCACTGGTTTGTACTCTTTTGCCAGAGCAGAAGGGAATTTTTTAGCAAAAAGCCCAGCACAGATTTATTAGCTGGGGCACAGCAGTGAGCTGATGCTTCTCCACAGCTTCCAGGTAGCAATAAAGCAATGCCCAGCAGCTCAGCACACAGGAGCTCAGCTGTGTTTCTTCTGGCCTGAAAGAAGACACCTTAAGAGCATTAAAAATAAAAAATAAATAACAATACACCTTTTAAACCTGCATCCACCAGCAGTGAGACAGAGGGCAGGTAAGTGGGAAAAGAGAACCCAAAAGCTTCAATGAAAAGTTTATGTTCCCATCGTTTTCAAGAAGAAAATATCCAGCACAATGTGCTAACACAGCACTGCCGTGCTTAGAAAGCACCTTTGCAGTGGATTCTCCTCCTGGAAGCAGAGCTGCACTCTGCTTCTGGGCTAAGGCTTGTGGAGGGACTGTGTGCCCTCACCCCAGGACCTCCTGCTTCATTTCACTGCTGGGAAAGGCACCGTGGAGGGGCACAGCAGCTATCTTAGAACAGCATTTTTTAGTGGTTATCCATGGTTACACTCAGTTTTGTCAAACAGTGCAGCACTGCGATGATGTCACTTCTTAAACCACAGTTTAGCATAATTCTTAGGTGCCTCATTGAACTCACAGGAAATTAAGCCGATGATTATCTAATCAAGAGCACAAACTGCAATAATTTTCCCTTATCTCCTCATCAGCCTAAGATCTCAAAGCAATTTACAGAATGAGTAAGTCAAGACATGTAGCTAACCTCCAAGGGATGGTACTGTGTTCTACAGGTAGGGAAACTGAGGCATGGGAAACAAACTTTCCCATTTTACTGTCACCACTCATCCAAACCAAGGGGGGGGACTGTTGAAATGGGAGGACAAAGGGAATAGGGATGGCCCCAAAAGCCTGCACTGAGTTACCAATAAAAGGCTGGATCACACCAGGAAAGCCCCAAAGAGCACCAGCTCTGCTCTCTCTTCCAGGCACACACAGAAAGCCTCTCTCCCTCCGTGGATAGGTACAACACACATGTTGTTCCTCGGTGAAATTCATTCCTGCACTGCACTGTTGACTTACCAGCCCTCTGCAGCAGGGGAGGGGTGATGGATTCACATTAATGTGCATCCCGGGAAGCAGGCACATCCCCAGGGGAGCAGCATGATTCATTTTTAATGATACTTCCCCGAGTCTGTAGGCCCCATAAGCCAAGAATTACAAGCCTTGAAAGTCATCATCGCTGACTGAGCTGTTGTTGGTGAAGGAGGGTTTCCAGCCCAAGTGGGAGTCGTTACAGCAGAGGGATCATTTTAAACTAAGTGACAAGAATCTATTAGGGGAAGGAAAATTACACTTTTCAACAACTGAAGAAAATAAAAAAAACACCACCACTTCCTGCCAGAAATTCTGATTCAGAAACAAGACAAGAAGGCAAATTGCTTCCCCCAGTCTACCCGGCATGGAGCAAACCTACACACATAGGTCAGAGGCCTGGCAAGAGCCTGAGGCTAAACTAATTATTGTGATTTGCTCGTCTTTTGTAATTAATCTAGGAAAGGCTTAAGGCTGTTAGCAGCTTTAAAGAAGTAAATCTGAAGGACCAATTAATTAAGAACAGCAGTGCTTAATGAGGACCTTTTGGTTCTCTCATGTTGATTGTTATATTTGTTGAAAGTTAAGTTTCCGCTGTCTGTCAGATCTTGTCTAGTCTTGTAAAATAGATCTTCTTACTTGGTGCTTAACCACTTGACACTGGAACAAAAGCTTTCGATTACAAAGCAATTTGTGGGGATTATAATGGAATGAGCTACGCCCACACTCCCTGATTTAACAATCAATTTGAAGCAATGTTCAGTTCAACCCAGAAGCCTTTAGGATCCTGAAACTACAGTTTGGATCTCCTGGTTCCTTGCCTCCAGGCTAGACCCCACAGGTGCTAATGGTGGAGGCAAGTTGAAGCAGGAACCTCAAATCCTCTGAAAACAAAATAGGAATGGTCTTTTCCTTAGGCATTCTTGTCTCAAATCGGCAATTAAGCACCCATCTCTCTCCATATTTTCTGTGTGTCAACCTGGTGCAGACCAGGAAAACCACGTTCGCGCAGAAGTGAAATTCAGCTGAGCACCACAGAGGTACAGACACAGCTTTATCTTCTCGCACCAAACATCACAGAGCCAACAGCCAAACCACGTCCTGAAAGCAATCCTGCAGAGCCCTTCACCTGAGGCAAATGCAGTTGGGCACAAGAGGAACAAGGATGACACTACAGATGTCACAGAGCTGAGAGGAATAGTCAGTGCTGGTTCTGCTGTGCTCCTGGACACCTTATGCTATTTCCTCACACATGTGGAAAAACGTTGATGCTTCAGGTTATTAATTGGAGGAACAAGTAATTCACCTCAAGAACATACTTCTCTTTTTTTTTTNGTTAAGATGGATCTATGACCCAAGTCAGAACAGTTCTTCTGTAGGGGTAAACATGGACAAATATTACCCAGAGGCCCTGAGCACCTTAGAGAGACCAGCAATATCATTCATCAGCTGAGGGAAGCACCTGCCATTCACAAACACCAGGACCTCTGCCTGTTCTCTGTCCTTATGTAAGATTCACAGAAGTGTTTTGTGCTGGAAGCAAGAGACTGGAAAAGGAATAAACCAGTGTGAAAGGAACAAAGATCAGGTTACAACTCACCCCAGAAACAGTCCTTTGTGAACAGAACTGGACTATTTTGCTTTGCAAGACAGAGGAGACATACCCATGTGGTTCTCTTTCTGACACCTTCCCTGTCATCTGTCCCCACAGCCAGCATTTTTCACATGCAGCAAATTAATTTTACATTCTCAGCAGGCATCTCTTCTAGAGACCAGCCAACTTCCTGATATTTTCTGTTCAGCTTTTATATCTGCAGATCTATTTTAAATAAAAAGCTATGTGCTTTACAAAACATGAGTGCCAGTAACACAGAGGAAGAATGTGACATTTTTCTCCCCAGGATATTTTGACTGACACGTGAAAAAGTCTATAATCTTACATAGGCTCAAGCTGCTCGTGTTGACTTACCAAATGTTTGGTGAAAAAGAGCTTGACTGCCTTCCATGAAAGGTGTAGTCTTCTGATTTAGTCTCTTTAGCCCAGAAAAAAAAATTACCTCAAGCTCTTTCTCAAGGTATTTTATTTTATTTGCCTGTCACAAATGCAGCAGATGAATTGTGGGTGAATTGACTTTCAACTCCCTAACCAAATCTCCACACAATACCTTGTTTATTTTCCATCATGTTCTCATACCACCAGCTGAGCCCGTTCCAAAAGCCACCTCAACTCAGTGCTCAGCATGGTGGAAATGCTCCCTGGCTTTTACAACTACTTGATCATTAGCTCAGTAGCCTCCTCGGAAGCTCCTCACAGTGATCCCTCACCATCCTCCTGGAGAACCATACAGGGAGCACCTGACTGATCTGTGGCAGTGAAAAAGCTTTCCCCATCCCACACCACCACTGTGCTACCCCTTCTCAACATTATTCAAATTTAAACTCCTCCCAGATGGCAGCACAAAACCCCAAATAGGAGCTAGAGCAACATTTTATAAGTTTTTTGTATCCTATGGTTCTGTGCTTGAGTGAAAGCACCCCAGCATCAAGACAAAAAACATCCCCCAAGGGTTTTTCCCCAAACACCACAGTGAAAAGTCTGAGCTTTGAGTCATTGTTTCAGACTTACTGTGTCATCAGAGATTGGGAGGAATTCACCACTGAGCACTGCAGGGCATGGTAAATCTGCTGGAAACTGAGTCTCTGTGAGCAGAGCCCCACAAAATCAGCTCTGCCTCCCGACACTGTAGATGTGTTACCCATGTGAAAGTAGCTAATCTCTGCAGGATTATGACAAACGCGGATTTCAAACTGACCCTTGCAATGTGTCAGCACTTAAGTTTGTGCCTGAGCCATATCAGCACATAAGACAGGAAATAATATATGGAAGATAAAAAGCTTATTCTGCAGTGCAGGGGGAGGTCATCTGTCCGTGCTCCAGACTAAGTTCCTCTGAATCCAAGTTTTGGGGTTGGGGAAGCTGGTAGTTCACTGCTGCATTCATGGAGTCAAAATGCTTGGTGTGTGTCTGTGTCAGCAGGTGTTATCATGCTTCAGAGACAAATGAAAACTTGGGGGAAGTGGTGGAAGAGGGAGATTTGTTTATGCTCCATGCAGATACACAGAAGGTGACTGAGGGAACTGATAGTGGGGTAAATGCACCTCTTCTCATCCTGGGTTTGGACACAAGTAAGGTAATTTTGAGAAACTGGAAAACTGCACAGCTAGAAGAGATTGCTACAGAGCCACAGCAGGGCTAATGCCTGAAAGGACCAGGGCCTTAGGATTAGCTCTGAGAATTTCATGGTCACTTAACTGTGGCTAACCCCAGTTTTGATTTACTTTACAGTAAGGGGAAAAAGAAGGAAAAAAAAAGCATGAGGGAAGGAGAGTTCACTGCAGAGCTGTTAAAAAACAGGGCTAGCCTGAGGGATGAGGCTGGCAAAACCCTACTGCTTATATTTAATATTAGGACAAGAACAACTGGGCATTCCTGGACCCAACCAGCCTCAGAGCTGCAAGGGCTGGATGTTTATATGTGCTCTGAGACCTGTTTCTTGCAGAGCTCCCGATCTGAGAAAGCAAATATTTACACACAAGTTCTCCCCTGCTTAGCTCCACATCCCCCAGCCCAGCACTGCAGGTCTTGGCTCTGACCCAGCTGAGCACCCACAGAGCCCATCCCCTACCCCAGCCAGTCCCAGGCAGGCCCCAGAGCCAACTTGCTCCAGATCCCAGGTCTTTTGTCAGCCCCCATGGAGAACAAGAGCAAACACAACCTGCAGAGAGGAGATAAACACGCGGAGGTGAAGTCAACAATTTGTGTCTGTTGATACAAACCCAAGCAGACAGAACCCTCTGCCACAACACAAACAGGAGCCCTGCCCTGCCTTCTAACTTCACTTTCTACAGGAGACTGGGCTTCTTTTCAGCTCAGAGGCATGAGGGGAAGTACGAGCTATGTAGCTGAGCGCAAAATATTTCACTCACTAAGATGTTTTTCCTTTTGGCATAGTTTCCCAGAACCCATTTTCCAGCAGACCTCACCTTGATGGTCAGCAGTTTTGCATACACACACATACCAGTTTTGCAACTTCCCAACCATAAATGCAGGACAGGCAGAAGGCTGGCAAGCTGCTGATTGCTCTGGCTAAAAGGCAACTGGGAAGGGAACAAAAAATCCTGGTCCACTGAGGTTAATTCCTTGTTTGTTCAGTTCAGCTTGGTAAAGACCATGGCAACATCCAGCTGCTTCTAAACAGAGACAGCAGAACTGCATGAATATCTGATTAGCTGAGTATTATCCGTCCAGACCTGGACCTCAGCAGCTCTCTAGGATTGGGATTTCTGCTTATTCACTTCAGAGTAGGACCCTCCTGGGAATGAGGGAATACAGCAGTCGCTGGAAAGACTGACTCCCTCAAAGTAGAAAAAAGTCTATAGTGATTGCTCTTTCCATAATTCAGAGTAAATAAAAATCTAGTAAGACAATCAGGAAGGGAAGATCTACATGCTGTCTTATGCAGGACAAGAACACTTGCTTGGAAACAATCAGAAGATGCTTGATGACATGTTTGCAGCTATGTCACCGGTGACCTATCAGTCTCCTTACACGTGAAGATGGATGTCAAGGCTGAGCCATTGTGTATTCTTGAGATACAAAGGAGAATACTTTGAAAAGTAGTCCCAGAGCACTCCAGTCATCACCATGAGATGAAGTACAATAAGATGTGAAAAGCTGTGGCAGTTGTTTTATGTCTCATATGTGTCTTTGTGAATAGCAGCTTCAGTAATTTATGTTCCTGGTTGAAAAGCTTTTTGTAGCCTTAACACACAGAGTGGTTAACCCTTCTACTCCTCAGCTCAAGAATCTGTACAAGTCACTGAAGACAAATAACACCATCCTTGGCTCCATCTCCAGCACCCTTTTTTAAATCTACACACTAACATCCTTTATTTTCCAAGTGCATTGGCTGGCTGCAACCCTGAAGCACAGAAGATACTTCAGCATCCTTCTTTTAGGGTATCAACACATGACTTTCTCTACCCTTCTGCCACCTACCTCTCCCTCAACATCCTTTGTTTTGTTCCTTTGGTGCTCCATCATCCCCTTCCTGAGGAATCCATCTTTTCCCTTTGCTGCCTGTACATACCCTGCCATGCCAATCCTTCCTGAAAATATTTTGCAAGGGATCAATTCTCTACAGATCAGTTCAACACAATTTCCAGTCTTTTTGGGGAAATACAAGTTTTTCAGAACGACTTTTATAAATCATATCAAGATAGAAAGAAATACCAGCTGTACCCAACAGCAGTTCACTTTTTAGCTGGTAGGATCTCAACAGAGGCACTTGCAGTGGTTTTGCATGTGTGTGCACATGCACAAAATGCAGGAGATGATTAAGAGAACAGCATCTCATAAAGCAAGAACAGAGAGAATATTTCCCTGCAAAAATATCAGCAGAACAAGAATTTTTAGTGCCATATGCTGTAAAACAAAAAAGCCCCCTATCCTTCCCTTGTAAAGGGCACTACCTTCTGCCAAACTGCCTCTCTCCACCCTCAGCCTGCACTGGCCTGTGCCCAACTCTGTGGGGTTGAGAGAGTCAACAAAACCCTCACAGAGAGCCAGTGCAGGGACACAGGACACACTGAGACCCTCTAAGAGGTCTGCAGGAGAAAGTGATGCTGCCTCTGTTGCATCCTGCTGCCACTGCAAGTCACCAGAATGGCAATGAGTGGCAGAGATCTTTAGGGAAGGCTCTAAACTTCTTGTGGAGATGAACCCCAGAGTCCTCAAGAGCTGCCCCCAGCTGCGCCTCAGCCAGCCCCACTCTCCTGACACAAGTGCAGCATTGGGGCCTCAACAGCATTTGGGCCAAGATGAAAGCAGCAACAGAAGGAAAACACATGCTTGGAAGAGGGAAAAGGTGAGAAAATAGATATGAGAAAAAGGATACCACCAGGAAGGACAAAGAGCAATGACTAAAGATCACTTTCAAGCAGAGCTAAGTTAAGTCATTGCCTCTGCCAATGTCTATCAGCAATGAGGTCCTTATGAATTTCACAGCAGTACAACCATATCTATTTCAATACTAACAAAAAAAAACCCCAAAAGCCTTCAGTGGGCCCAAAATTAATAGCAGTTAAATAGGGACCAGTTCTTGCTAGACACTTTGCTGGTGTGTTGGCAGCCCATCAGAAGCACAGCTCTCAGCAGCACTGCGACAGCACAGGTTAAAAAAGCCTTTTTCAGAATCCTCCCCCTCTGCTCCTGCCCCTGGAGGCACAGGAGACCCTTTGCTCCAGTGCAGGTTCTGGAGCATCTTGTGCTTGGCCTTGTGTGCTGGCCTCCTTTCTGGTTATGAGATCTGGGAGACTCATTTGAGATTAAACAAAGGACTAAAGATTAGGTGTTCTGTAATTTAGTACTTCCTTCGCCTGCTTTATGTTTAGCAGCTTTTGGCAGAGGAAAGGAACAGCAGCAGCCAAGATGGGCTCTCTGTGAATCCACACAACCTAACCAGAAACAAGAGCATATACTTGACTCTAGTTAGCAAGAGAACTTTCGTCCAGGGTCCCTTTCCAAACACTACACTTGCATTCATTTTGCCATCAAGCCATGTGGTTGTTTAACTAGACTCATGGAAAACACATTAAAAAATAAACCATAGAGCAGATCCAGATGTTTTGAAATGCTAAACTTAGTGCCTCACACTCTTTCCTCCTCATCCAACTTAAAAAAATTCCTGAAAACTCAAAAGCATTCCTGAGCTGGTTTGTCATGAGCCATTACTTCATACTAAAAAGTATACTCTAGTACAGACTTAAATAATCAATCTTTAAGCCATAAACACAATTACCAAAACACTTTGAAGGTCTGGATCAGTTTCGTGAAAGGATAAAAATTCTTTTTTCTCTCTCCTAATTTAAATAAGATTCTTGTTTCCAATACAAGTTGCTTTCCACATTGAAAATATACACAAGGAAGCAGGATGATATCCCTGAGTTCCAGCCACAAGATGATGCAGCAGGTAAGGAGGACTCGAAGGGAAGGAGGCAAAGGCACTCCACATGATTCTCAAGCTGTTATGCACTAAGTAGGAGGAAGCAAGCTCAACAGCACTGCCCTGCTACAATACCTTCAAAATGGGAAGGAAGAAAACAAATTTTTGCTAGTTCTACTTTGTTCTGCAGTCAGCTGCCATTTGCATGTTACTTCTTTGTCCCACTCTTACATTTTCTTTCCAATGCAAAGATTTTTTACCTGATCTTGTTCCCTTGAGCTGGCCAGGAATCTCCTCAATTCCCTTCCCACACCACATGTCAGACTCTTAATTTAAATAGCTGCCAGACCAGAATCAGTTACATCATTTTCCCTCCCTTCTTTTCCAGGTATTCTTCTAACGGTTCCTAAGCTCTCTCCCAGAATATTTTCTACAGCTTTCAGGCAGTTTGAGAAACAATGGAGATCACAATCCATTTTTTATAATCCTAGATGTGGTAATTGAAGCCTTACATCCCTGAAAAGCACTTGAGGGTTGCTCACTGGATGAATGTCAAGTGCATCAATATATCCAGCCTTACATTCAGCCATGAAAAGCTTTACTGGGAAAGACATTAAGCCTAGGTCACCAAGAAGAGACAACTGAGGTGATGGCCACCCTCTGTGTCCCTCAGGCCCAGTTTTCAAGGTTTTATATGCACAAATACCAAGAATGCATGAGTCAACATGTCCAGGTGCTTTTGAGAATGCCCTTAAGGTACTCATCACCAGCCATAAGCACTTCACTACCTCTGAAGCCTTGATCCACAAGCTCTCCTTTATATTTGGAGCGCTGAAACCCCATAAGCACCCAAACTTCTTAGAAAATGAGGTGTTTTTAGTCAGTGGATTGGTCTTCACTTCAAAATCATCCACTGATATACATAAAAAGGAAGGGGGAAATTATACATTTTTTCTAATAAATCTTGCATCAAAATTGTCATTAGAGTATTCCTAATATCAAAACTCTTGTCATGTCTGTGTATCCTCTCTGCACCTCCTCTCCCCTCTTTCCCCCAACCCATTTGGTGGTGCCACTTTATCCAGACCAGTTTGTGGACAATGTAAATCTTACATGCATCAGCGAAGATCTCCCCAATAGGTTTTTTGTTAAAAACAAAGGATCTGGGCCTTTGAGACTTCTCTTTACTGCACGTTGCAGATCAGCTTTAAAATCAGCTCCAAAACATTTGGAAATTGTTACAGTACGCTGGCTCTGTAATTATAAAAAGCTGAAATTACTTTGAAGCTTCATTTAGAGAAGACTAATGCTGCAATTACTCAACAGAGCCCTTTGCAGCCTGATTATCAATGAGGGTTGTACATTCCCAGCCATGCACAACCTGAGCCACAGAAGGGCAGGACACCACGAGCCACACACCCCCAGGCACCTCTTGTTAATGTGCTCCCCCCATAAAACAACCTGCTATCAACTAAGAAAATGATATACTGCGTGCTGGTTTAATTGTAATTTACAGTTTCCTTGTAAAGCAGCACATGCAAGAGGGCACTGGGAAAAGCAGGAATGTTTTCCAGAGGAGGCCAGCAAATCGTGGCTCAGCTGTATGGGAGTGATTAGCACCTGCCTGTCGGTACAAAGCAGCAAAGTCCACAAAGCATGAGCTCAGCTTTTGGACAAATGGAGAGGCTGAAAGGCTTTAAGTTTTCCTGGGCAATAAATCCAGTGATTACTGAGATTATATTAACTCAAATTAACTCCCAACATGTTTGGTTTTTTTTGTAGCAGCACAAACAGCCCCACTCAGATTTTGCCCAGTTTGGCTCAAGGCTGAAAGGTATTGCTTCCTGTGGGCAGGAGAGATGAGTCACACAGGAAAACCTGACCCTATGACCTCTACTCTACTCACATGAGTAGACCCTAAACCTCATTAATCTTCTCAGCAAGCAAAACCTCACATTTTACAGGTGTTTGTGATGAAATAACAACTTTTCTCTCCAAATGTTTTTGTTTAAATATATACACACACAAAAGCCAACTCATTCTGCCAGCAGAGAACAACTTTTTAGCGATTTACTGACAAGCAAATAGTTTTGCCAGACACTTAAACAAAATGAAAATACAGTTAAAAAAAATTCCTAAGTAAAAGCAGCAGTTTGTTTTTTTGGAGGGCTGGGTTGGCTTGGGTTTGAGTTGTGTTTTGTTTGGTTTTTTCTTTGTTTGTTTAGTTTTGGGTTTTTTTACCCTGTTGGACTCATTTTAATTACAAAGTTAACAATAAAAGTAAAGATTGCAAAATTAAGGTCCTTGAGTTATTTGGTTGCTTTCAGCAAAGCACACTACAATCAAGGGGACTGTTCTTCCCTGTGAGGGAGATGCTGTGCAAGGGTCACCACAAGCCCTGGTGCACCCAGCTGACATGCAGCAAGAGTATTCACCCAGGAAATCTGCTACATCATGATGTTATTTATCCTCCAGTTCATATAAGCTGCACATTAGAAAAAAAATTAAAAATAGAAGAGTTGCTGCTTGGTAAAAGGGCTGGTTAGATGCAGACAGGGCTATAAAACCAGGCAGAACCATCAGTATTCTCCCACAAATACAGGCTGTGAGGAAGAAGAAGGCAACCTCCCACCCAGTCACTTCTTGCAGCTTTGGTTCCAATTCTTCTTGCAGACATGCCAACTTTTTTCATCAATGGGGCTGTGTGGGCATGGTGAGAAGGCCCTAAATTCTTGTCTCTTTGGTGATATTGACTATCTTGGTAATGCCTTAGGTTTTGACTTTTATATTTTTCAAATCCTGTACTGCCCAGTGTAACTCTGCAGTTCCCTGGAGCTCGTTCAGTGCTGTTCTCTCATGCTCACACTGACATAACAAAGCCTCTCCAGCTCACTCTCCAAGGACACCCAGACCCTCCTGGGCCCAAGAACTGTAAACCATCATCTTAGAAAAGGAGTTCAAGCTTAGATTAATTCCATCATTGGCTGGGTTCTGGTTGGTGAATTTATTAATAAATAATTTATTATTTATTAATATTAATATTAATATATGCTGATATAAAAGTGCAAAGAACTCGTGACCTGTCGTCCAATTTGGGATCCACTGAGGCAGGACCCTCTGGAGCCCAAAGTGTACATCTGAAGGCCTTATTATTTCTTTATTTCTGCCTAGTCTGTGTTTCTAGGTAGCCATTTAAAGCATCGTTGGAGAGTGGAAAATGTTGTTCTTCTGCCTACCAGTGCCAGGGAGACGATGAGCTTGCCGCAAAAAGAACAGCAGCAGGGTAAGAGACATCTCCATCTCCCGGCACCTGCAGGGAGCTGGGGGAACACCTGGCATCAGCCTGGGCACTGCTCAGGGGCTGCTGATGTTCTCTGCACAACCCAGCCCTTCCCAGCAGCAGCTGTTTGCAGCACACCTGGGGCTCAGCACCCGAAAACACTTCTAACAGCACGCTGTGACCCCAACACCACTGCAAACATCCCTGAAACGATGCCCTTGAACTCCTCCAGCTCCGAGGAGGGCTTGGGCAGACAGGGTGTTGCCACAGGTCTTCAACCAGATACCACTTGGGAGAGATAAAAGGCAGTAGTTTCTCCTTGGGTAATGCTGAGTCTTTCACTTAATTAAAAGGCTTTAATAGCCATCTCCCTCCCTCACACCTCCCTGTTAGCAGACAGCTTCTTCAGAGCAGGAAGATTAACAACATTTTTGCTTACTTTGATGTTACCCAGAACAAATTAAAAATTAAATTAATCCAGTTAGTCACTTCTCAAGCACAATGCCTTTTGTGTTACTTTACTAGTTGGTATTTTTTTTCTTGTAGCCTGACACCCAAACTAGAAAGCAATTGGATACTTGTGTGTTTACAGCACTCAGATCTTCTGCATTAGTGTAAACCTGTCGTAAATCTTGGACTCAAAGTCATGAAGCCACAGGCATATGAGATGGGGGAATAATATCATTGTTATGCAAAATTATCGAGATCACTGGTTTATAGCTCTGTTTACCTCAGGGGCTCGTTTCAATGCCATGTCCTGTTTGGTAACTCACTTTGAACTAGAACTGATACAGCACCACAGCAAACACAAAGTCAGCTTGAATGTACCTGAGCATAGAGATCCCACATCCCCTCTGGGCCCCAGCTCCACTGCTGGGCCACCCTCATGGGGAAAAATAATTAACAAAACAACAGCAGCTCTCATATTGTAAGGTCAGAGAGGGAATTTGACTGATAATCTTTTCTCAAACGTACGCAATCATTGAGCAGTGGTGTGATTGCATTTCTGCCTGAAGCCCCAACCTCTGCTGAGCAGGGCTGCCGAGAACACATGCACAGGAGGGGAAAAGAAACAATTTCAGAAGCATCTTTTCTTGCTGCCCATTTGGTTGCTGAGGGGTAGGTTGTTCCTCTCCCTTCCCATGGAAGCAAGCTGTTGTTTCACTCCTCCGATAAAGCTGTTGGTGTGGTAAACTCAGCACTGAGATGCAGAGTTCAGCAGTTCACAGAGGGAGCTGTGAAGCAGCCCAGAGACAGCTCCTGCAGAAGTGACTGCTCAGCCCATTGTCTATTAAAAACCTTCCCCAGAGCTGCTCCCTCTCCACATGGGTTTTTAGGTGCTGCTTTCCTCCCCTTGACAGAAGTGCAGCTTGTAAGCTGGGAACTGCAGTTACTCCTCTTAAGAGGCTTCTTACTGTAAGCTGAGCCACACTGTTCCTCTCCAAATATTTTATCTGTTCCTAGCACTCAGGAAAATTGGCTCCTTCCCTTTGTCTTCCTGTGTTGACCAGAAAAATGAAGTAAGAGGGTAAAGTACCTCCCTAGCAGCAGCACAGCCACATTACCAGGAACCAAACCACCAATTTAAGCCAAGTTTTTTAGAGAACTCAGATTTATGGGCTCAACAGGCACTCGTTTGCCCACGTTTGCCTCTGCCCATTTCCGAGCTCTCAGGCAGGATGCCCAAACATATCAGACATCAAACCCAGGTCCAACAGCCCTCTCAACCCTGCAAGCTCCCATGGTTTTCCTCATCTCTCTGCAGGGCAGATGCCACTCACCAGGGCTGTGAAACTGTACCTCTATCACATTTTCTCATCTCTATATAAAGTCACAATCCCTCCTTCCCAAAAGGCAACCGTGAGACTGCAGTAATGCTCGAAAATGAAAAAGCCTATAAAAGGTACAATAATTAAAATTCCATTTTAATTCCTCTGCACAGGGGAAGGAGACAAGGTCTCCAGCAAGTGTTCTCCCACTGCCACAACAGTTCGTGCATTGTGTTATAAAATTTTTCAGTGCCATTTATTTTTATTTGGCCTGTGAAATACTTTGGGGAAGGCCTCCTTGTAAATGGCCCATAAAGTTTGACAGGAACTAAACCTCCTGCTGTTTTTGTGACTGATATAAAAGAGAACCAACTCAGTTGGCACCCTTAATGCATGTTTTATGGGAAAAGGAAGACTGTCCCCTGTACAAGCAGTCAGTTCCCGAGCAGGCCGAGTTCAGGCCTGTAAGCATCTTTTGTGGCCTTTTACGAGGTAAGGCCTTTCCTATAAAGTTCAGGCCTCACCACAAACCCACTTCCCTCTGGGCTCATCCATTAATAAGCACTTTCATTAAAATTCCACCTTTCTTAGAGAAACAGCCGAGCTAATTTAACAGGAAATTGACTTTCTCCGTCACACTCGCGCTCTGACTGCGGTGACACCAGCCAGCGCTGCCCAGAGACATCCTGCCATTAGCATTTCTCCTTCGTGCATCGATTTGCAAAAGCCACAGAGCTCCTTGCATGGTTTGGGGGAAGAGGAAATGGGGCAGTCTCTCAGAAGATGCAGCTGCTTTCAGATAAACACTGAGAAGCAATTGATCCCTCGCATCCTCAGCGACCACCAGCCTCAGGAAAGCACAGGAACAGCGAAGAAACTCAAGGATTGGGTGCAAATAGCAGTGGGTTATGGGCCCAGTCAAACACACACAAGATATACAGCAGCAGGAGATCTGCTTAAGGGAGATTAAGTGCAGAATGGGGTCACACAGACTGTGGGCAGAGATCTGGCTCTCAGTCCATGGCACAGAGTCATCCTCCTCCTCCTGAGGTGTTACTATCAGTCCTATAGAGACAAAGAACAACTCCAACTTCCTGAGACAGAGTACATTCCAGAAAATAAATTTCTTCATCATGCCAATACTTTCTGAGCAGAGTTCATTAAATACATTATATGTATCCTGTATATTGGCAAATGTAAAGGAATTAAGAACTTTTTTGGCTTTATTGTAAAAATCCAATTCATTCTCTTTTTGCTTCCAAGACAAGCTTTCAGGTGGAAGGCTGTACATAACACCACTGTATTTAGAATTGAGAAATCAGAAACTACACTGACTCCATCTGTCCATAAAAAAAACAGAGCATAAAAAATTCTATATGAATTTATTCTGCATTCTAGTGAGGTATCTCTCTGCATTTCACAAGAAAGTGTCCAGGGAAAGTGACAGGTTTATTTTTAGCCTTTCTTTAATCTTTGCAGAGTATGGCAGCAGATTGCAACCCATCATGAGTGTCCCAAACTAGGCTGAGATATGCTGCTGAAAAAGAATGGGTTTAGATTGACTGTCATACTGCAAAGATATGGAGATGTTCTTAACAACCAGCCCCACTCCAGCTATAAGAAATTTGATCATATGCATTTCATTCTCAGTGTCACATATAAGTGGGAGATACATTTGTCACTGGATAATACATTCAGAATTAACAAGAAGAACTTGTCAGGTTTTGGCTGCAACCACTGAAGCTAAAGCCTAGAGCGAAATAAACTGTCAGATCAGAGCTTTGTTAAAAGGATTAAACCCATTCTTAAGGGTGGAGCTGTGGAAAAGCTTTTAAGCTTTATACTTACACCTGAAAGGTTTTAAACCAGTTTTCAAAAAAAGACTGACACAAACCAAATATTTTAAAAAACAACAGCTAATCTGACACTGGAAGCAGGACCATCTCCAGGATCAGCTGTGTTGTGAGCCACGCACAGAGCAAATGCTGCCGAGAAGCCCTGGATCCTTCAGGCCGTCACTAATTATTGGCCACATTTTTTGGCATCTGCTCAAGTTGCTGTAGAATCAGTAACTGTTTTGTGGGTTAGTCTCATTACAGACCTACTACAGTAATTGATTTGCACAGCAGCCATGTGGTAACTCATAAAACTTTTCACAGGAGTCCCAATTCTGCAAATATTTCCTCCTGCACTTACGGGGAACAAAGCATCCTCTGGAAGCCAACGAGTTCAGCCACACACCCAGCCTGCACGGAAGCACTGGGAGGGTCAGACCATTGCAGTGCAGCCTTTATGTGACGGGAAAAAACCTCTTTTTCCTACATTCAATTAGTTGCAAAATTGCACCACATGATACCCTTGCAAATGAAGTAGGTGTTACCATCTCACTGCCTCGGCAGCTGGGGAGGCAGGGCTGTGACTCAGAGGTGCAGGGAGCTGCTCAAGGTCACACAGTAGCTCAGTCATAAATAGCACCCAGGTGCCCAGCTCTGAGCTTCCTCACACTGCTTCTGCAGGATTTTGGGAGCACAACTTCAGCCGCAAGCAGGTTTTGAACCCCGAGTTTGTCATGTCCTGCATCCACTTCAGGACAGCAAAGAGCACAATCTCTGCAGCAGAGAAGCTGATGGACACCAAAGCAGCTCATGCTCAAGGGGGGCTGCTGCTGCACCGTCGGGGTCCCCCCTACATGGGTCCAAAGAAAATGCATCAAGAGGGTGATCTGGAAGCAAGTGGAAGGTGGAATCTGCGAGTCAAAGCATCCCTCTACAGCTCTAAAAAAGACATATCCTACCAAGGAGGCCACAACTCCAGCTGTCCGATGGAAAGCTCCACTATTACGTATAACCTGTGGGCAAAATCTTCCCTGCACCCGAGTAACCTCTGAAACTTCTGCACTCATAATCAGCCACTGGCCAAGGCCAGCCTGGGTGGGACCATATTCCATCACCTGATCTAGTGGAAGGTGTCCTTGCCCATGGCAGGAGGATTGGAACTCTGTGGTCTTTAATGTCCTGTCCAATCCAGATCATCCTGTGTTCAATAAAATACAAACTTGGGTCCTTCAATTGCCTTGCAGAGCCCAGGTACTCATGTGAGGGTGACCTTTTCCTCACTTATTTAGTCTCAAGGCAAGATTATTGGGCTCTGCAGCTGTGGCAGCTTGTGCTAGTTGAACTTCACAGGAGTGGACCCCAAGAGAGAAGGGGGCACCAGCTCCAGACCCTCTGGCTTTGCAGAGTCAACAATCCAAGGACGGAGAGCTGGAATGAGCCTGCATCATGCAAGTCAGATGATTTACCAAAAGTGCCACAGAATGAGTGCTGATAAGATTAAAGTTTAGTGATTTCAAGAGACATCAGGTAGACCTTTGACGCTGTAATGGGATCATGAGAGCTGGAGTCTAATTTCATTACAAAATTGGTACAGTCATCTAGGAATGTGAGCAAGTCTCTTAAATTCTTTGTGTCTCTCTGCCACATGATAGGATGTGTCTCGATTGGCTTCATCTGTGCAGGTTATCAAGTCATCAGAGCACAGCCTGTTGCTCAGCAGTGCAACCCCCACCCCCCCAGCAAACCCTCAGCCGATAGCCTTCGACAGCCAGCTCATATTTAATGCTGGCCTCTGTGTGGTGTGGACATTACTAAATCATTTTAAGGAATATGTTCAGGAATTTTAAAGCATGGAATTCTAGTTTCATGTTTGAAGCCAGTTCTGGTTCAAAAAGGCTCATTTGCCCCACCTGGGAGGAAAAGCATCGCAGCTTTTTTAGTGATCAAACCAAGCTCTGTAACCTCCCAACACCTTTAATCATTTTGTGCCACAACTGTGCAACACCACTCCCTGTGTGAAACTCTGCTCTTACCCCTCCTGCTTTTCACACTAGCCTGCTTTAGGGCTGGGTTGTTTCACCCGTTTTTTTTTAATATTTGAACTCAATTGTGGTAAGCATTGTACACTCACTGAAATACCAATAAACCCCTGGCCACCATTCCTGCCAGGTAATTAGGTTTGTTGCTTTCAGAAAAAAAAAACCAAATGAAAGCAAATAAAATAAAAAAGTGTAATTATGGTTTAGAGAGCACTGGTCTCAATTTTTCTGTTCTCAAAAGTCCTCTAGGGAGACAAAGAATGAGCACCACTTATTGATTTCATCCTCCTAACACTCACACACAAGACTTGCTGGAAAACAGGATCCCTTGCTAGAAATCGCTGCTGTCCTCAGCTCCCCCAGGGAAACAGGGAGAGGGAAACACAACTGCAGGCACTTGAGTTGAAAAGGGAAAAAAATAGAGAAGAAAAAAAAAGAAAAAAAAAAAGAGGGCAACAGTTTCAGCTTTCATTATAAGCACTGTTATATCAACAATGGCTGGGGAACAAAGGAAGCCATTTCCACTAGTTCCTGCTTCAATTAGTTATTTGAACTAGTGAAGATTGTGCCACTTTATCTCCCCCTTGTAACATAATCATTGTATTTTACATCTCATGAGAAAAAAGGCCTGCCAGAGGACGTTATCTGGCTCTGGGTCATACATCACAGCAGATAACATCGTTATTCATGTCAAAAGGGATGATCAAGGTCTTCCTGTTTTATCAGCGATTAGCCAGGAAAGAAAAGCTGCTGCTGCTGCTGGCCGGGAGCCAGGCGCTGTGCAAATCACAGGAACGGTCCTTCCAGCCATCACAATCCCGGCTACAGGGAAGGTGCTGAGCAGCAGTGGGAGATCTCCGGGCAGGGAGGGTCTGATCCTGCTCCTACCCAGGACATTGGTGCTCTGGCACCGCCACCAGCCCCCTCTCTGGAGCAAGGCGGAGGGAAGCTGGCAGCCAAGCCAGGCTTTTAGCAACTTAGGGTAGCCTGGGAGGCACCCAAGTCCCTTGGGAAGGAGCCAGACTGTCCTCTCACCCCCACACGCCCTCACCTTGGCTGTTGCCATCTGTGCTTCCCTCCATCTGCTGTTTGCACCATTCCTGCTCATCCTGCCCGCAGACGGCTCTGCGATAAAGCTGGGGCAGAGCTCAGCCTCTGGCTCTGCCACTCGCTGAATTATTCCACTTCCCAAGCACTTTCCCTTGAGCTCAGGGCTCTTCACTCCTGAGTATTTAGCATATTCCCATTTTCAGCATCTCGAGCAGTTTACCTACTATCTGAGAGCAACAGTAAAACCTACACACCTTATCTCAGCTACAAGCCCAAAGGGAGTGAGAATTCAGTGCCTTGTGCCTCCAACACTAAGAAAAAGAAGAAAACCGCTGCCATTTGAAAAATACACCGTGTTGAACTACAGAGGTAAATTCCGTGGTGGCTTCCTGGAGCGACTGAGCTTTATGTGCCTGATGCAGGGTTCATTGAACCACGAAAGTGTTTCCACTCACTTGCTGAGCTCCAGCGCTGTATCCTTTGGCAGTAACACAGCATCATGGAAATAAGAGTGCCCCAAATCACCAGGCAAGACTCATCTGAGCAGGGCTTTACTGCTTTCTCCCACCCAGCTGGAAATAGAGAAGTCCATTCACCATCAGTACTGTCATAAATCATGTAGAAGATCCTGTGCATGAGCTGAGTAATTCTTTTAAGAGCAAACCTGTACAAGTTCTCAGTGTTGCTAAAATGCAAAAGAACCCCACATTGGTATGATTAACAAGCACAGAACCCCATAAGGGATACACAAGCTCCTGCTGTGGGGAAAAGAAAGAAGTCCTTTGAGTGCACACTTGGGTTAGATGCATTTTGTAGGTTTTAAAAATCTTCCCAGATTATCTATCATAGGCCAGAGATGAGGAAAGACCAGGAATTCTGGTCTCAGAGCCCAACATGCAATTGTGCTGTTGCAGCAGCCAGCCTGAAACTGGGAGAGTGTTAATAGCAAAAATAAAGTGTGAACCAAAAGCTATTAAACCTTACCACACGTTAAAAATAATAACAAAAGAAACCTGAGACCGTGTGCCATTTCCCTTCAAAAGGAGATAAAATTAAAAATGACTCAGCAACTGTGAGTCAGGACAGGAAACTTGTCCCAGAGCCAGTGATTGTAGCTCCAGTGGAAATGGGCACAGGGGCTCTGAATTGCTGTCCCTGGCATGTTCATCATCGCCAGCGCTGCCAAACACAACGCGTGACCTGCCTGCAGAGCTGCTGAGGACGAGCTCACCACAGAGAGCTTCGCAGAGTCAGATGTTCCTCCAGATGAGTTATGAAAAGGAAACATAACTGCTCAAACAGACCACAGAAATAAGCCCGGTTAAGCCAACACAGCTGGGGCGCTCTCAGGTCACACAGTTAAACAGAAAAACAGCGAGTTTGGGGCACAGGTTTTTTTTAGAAGGGGCTGTGCTGGAAGGTCGGGAGCAGAACTTTCCTCCTGCCCACCCACAATGCCGAGGCGATGATGTAGAGCAACTATCCCTCAAAGGGTAGCCTGAGCCTTGTCATCCTCCTGAGCCACACAAGGACTTGGACTGTGGGACATCTCTGACCAGCTGAGACAGCTGAGTCATCCCAGATCTCACAGCAGAGCCATGGCTTGGGATTGCCACAAATATCATGAAAGTGGAGCTGGAAGCAGCACCCTGGCACCCAGTAGAGCTTAAGGTACTCCAGTACCCCTCCTGCTCCCCACTGCACCACGAGCAGCAGATCCTTGTTGCTTCTGCTTCTTGGGGATGCCCTTTACTGCCTTGCCATGCCAGGACCAGGGGGAAATCTCCTCTCCAGCTTGGCTCACACTCAGCTGATGCCCCAGCTGCTCATGAGGCAAATCATGGGAAGCTGAGCTGTACAGAGGGAAGTCACCTCCGCTGTCACCATCAAGACTAAGTCAAGCTGACAATTGGGCTTCCACCCACAGACATCCTGGGCAAAAATACTCAGTCCTCATGATCTCCAGTTACTAGAAATCATGGGATCCAAACTGGGAAAAGCTGGCAAATAAATCCATGAGTGGTTAGCAAACCCTGTACTGTTCTTTTGGAGCAAGAGCTAGGAGATTGCTATCTAGATAGAAGAATTCATAAAGTTTTACTACAGAGATCATATAAGCCCTGAAACCTTTAATAAAGCAATTGTAATTACAGAGGATTATTATTTTTTAAATCAAACGTTTCAAGTACCAGGTATACAAAAACACAGTTGCACAAGCTGCCAAAAAGGAATCAAGCAAAATATGTACTTTCCCAGTAATTAACATTTATTAGGGGTAATTTGCATGCAATCCCTCATCAGATCTAGAAATGCCAACCCTGATCAACTGCCCAGTTTGTCCTTTGGGCATCCTAGCCTTGCTCATATCCTGACAAACCTCACAGACCTCAAAAGACCAGCAGAAAGAGCTGGTACTTGCTGCCACAGGAGGAATCTTATCGAGCCTGTAGCATACTCCTCGCAGAGCACAGCAGCAGAAGCCACAAAACAAACCCCATATCTGAGCTCTGTTAATTAGCTGATACATCTTGAGTGTATTCTAATCTTTTCCTCTTCAAAGGTGGTCCAGACCATCCCTCTGGTAGAGTCCTCCCAGGAAGCAAAGCCTCCCTTGCAGGATTTTCCCATCACCCCTGGAGCAGTTTTCCCACAGCCTCAGCCCTGCACATCCCATCAGGAGCTCCAGCCCTGCCAAAGGGCCCCACAGCCCCCAGTTAATGGGATCAGCGTGGCTGCTGGGGGATCTCCAGGAGCTGAGCCAGGAGCACTGTGCTGGCTGTAACCTGGCAGGGCCAGCCCGAGTGGAGACCATCCCTGATCCAAGCTGGGAGGGTCTGTCACAGATAACTGCTTCTACACTCACCCCAGGAAAGCTTTCTGGGGTTGAGTAATGGATATTAAAATACCACGGAGATGAAATCCATCTGCAAGTGTTTCTCGTGGAAGCATTGTTCACTACAGAAACCGTACACACTGCTCCAAGCCAAAAGTGTTATTTTGCATGGGCTGCGCCACATGGATATTTTTATTACTACACTTCATAAAATATTTCTGAAGTTTCCTGGAACATACTGCTTCACATGCCACCAACAAACACAGAGCTTGCTCCAAGCAACTCCTGACACATATGCAGAGGAGAAGAAAAACAAATAATCACCTAGAGCTTTTTCATAAACCATATCTCTTATGCACTGCGGAGATAAGAGCCATGACTTGTGAGGGATGGGGCCGTCACTGGAGTCCCACTCACGCAGAGCTTTCCCTGAAAGCCACACACTCACTCCATCAGGGGTTTTCTTGGATCTCACCAGCAGTGTAGGACAGTTTCCCACACAAGTTTCCAGATGCACCCTGCCAGCATGGTCCCCCCTGGTACCACATGGTCACTCTGTGACTGCTGCAGCCCAAGGAGAACCAGAAGGGAGTTTTTGGGTGGAAGCAGCAAACCCTGGTGTCACCAAAGCCATCACCAGCAATCCACCCCCTCTCCTCCCCTCGATTTTCACTTCTAGTCCTGCAATAGTTGGACCTCAGCAGCACAGAGGAGAGCCCTGACCTCTGAGCATCCACACACTTATTTCAGCCTAGCTCCTGAACAGCCCTGAACCACCAACGTGGTTTTATAGCCTGGATCTGCTCCACAGCATCTCCAGTAACTGGTATTTGTGTCCCACCTCCACACCTGGAGCACCACCAAGAGGATCAGCAGCGGCAGGGTTATCCCAGCAGCTCCAGCTGGGAGCAAAGGAAACACTTGGAAAAAAAAAATAAAATAGCAGCATAATAGTATTTTAAATAAATGCAGAGTGATGGCTCTTCTTAGAAGTGCTGCTATTATGCAGCAGCTTGGGAAAAAAAATAATGTCTGATAAAAAAAGCATTTTAAGTGGTACTTGTTTATTCACTGATTTCTTGGGTGTTTATCGGCTTGGTGTGGGTTAGCAAGGCGTGGCAGCACACAGAAAAAATTACTTTTAAATCTCATACTCTGACAAAATAATAGCTGGATAATAATGCAGTGACTTTTAAAGCCCACTTAACAGGGGATATTAATGAAGACATTCCATAACTTCTAAATTACTGATATTGATTATATCTGTGTAATGAGGATGGATAGGATTTCAATTTGAGAGTTAACAGAAGCGTAGAAATAATTGGACACCAAAACACTTCTGCAACTCAGTTACTTTTGTTTCTTTAGAAATGTTGACTTGAAACATATTAACAGATTACTGAGATCTTAAAAGAGAACATCCCAAATTCCTCCTTCATGTTTCAGTGAAGTGGGTATTTCCTCAATGATTTCTCTGTAAATTTATTACAAGTGTCACACACAGAAGAATGAGGATTAAATATCTAAGTTTGAGAAGCTGTTAATTTCATGAAACTTAATTGAAATTTTTATCCCTAAAAAACTGAGGGGCTCCAGGCAGGATCCACCTATAAAGAAAAATAAAATCTCTGATTCCTCTATTTCCTTAGGAGCCAAAGGAAAACTAGAAGCAAGCAATGCTAAAAGAAACAGTAATCATGTGTGCAGACATGCAAACTTTCTTTACTCTGTTATTGAATGATTAAATCATTTGAATCCTTATAATATCATGCAATAAATTGCTAGGGATACAGGGGCATTGTCCCATTGCTACTGGATAGTGCTGCCAGTGTGGTTAATAACTCCCCTATGGATCCAAATGCAGACACTGGAAAAGGCTTGCCTTTGCAAGTGCACAAATGGGGAAAAAAAACATAACAAAATATGTTTATCCACACCTTTGAAAAAGAAGTACAGCTTCATCAAGCTCTTCTTCCAAGAATGCATTTGCCAGAGAGCCATTACGCCCTGAGATTAATAATTATGGATAAAAGTTATGGAGGATGACACTAAGCACTAACTCCTAGACTTATTCACGGCTCCTGCCTCAAACCCCCTTTCTTTTCCCTTTGCTCTACTTTTACTCTTGGTGTTGATGCACAACATAAAGAAACCTTACAGTACTTAGCTTCAAACTTCTTGTTTATCCAAGTTCCCCATAATTAGTTGAAAACAGCAAGCTCTATGCCTTTCCACTCAGCGCTAACCAGTTTGGGATTTACAGATTTATTTTTAAAGTAACCCCCAAAGCTCCACCAATATTTGGGAGAGGAGGGGACGTAACCTGGAAGGGAGGTGTTTAGGATAAGAGTGAAGATTCATGCAGCTTTTTTTGCTCACAATTTTGCATATACACTCAGTAGTCGGGGGTTAGTTTATTGACAAAGTTTGTGGCAGATCAGACAAGGTGTTTGTGAAATACAGGACTTTGAAAAATGAGGTGCAATTCAGCCTTTGAAATATTCCTCTAACAATTTATCGTGGAGCCATATCTCAAAACCTACTTGGCCTAGAAACTTCATGTTTGTTTTATTCAAGAGTCCTTGGCTAGATTCAGTGCACAGAAATACTTCAGATAAGGTCAAAGTCTTATTTACTATATGCTGCCCCCAGTTGGTTTGGTTTTTTTTTTTGTAGTTTTCCCCTTCCTTAAGCCATCAAACATTCCTTCAGTCTGTAAAAAGACTGTAAGACAGGCTCTGCCAGGGTTTTGGCAGGGATTAGTTGCTGCATGGGGATGTGGACACAGAAACACCATCACTGCTCAATTATCTCGACTTCCAGAAGATTAATTCCTGCTCCCCAGCTAGTCCCTGGGATCCTCACACACTGGTACTCGATTCATTCTCGCTGGAGGCACACAGACACCACTACAGAGCAATTCTGTAAGCTGCATAAGCAAAATCACTCCTGTTCAGAGCCAGCAGACCTCAGCACGAGTAGTAGCCTCCCACGTGCCAACAGCAGAGGGGCCCCCAGGATGAGGGCAGGAGATTTCCAGACAAATCTCACACCCTTCTAAGGGAAAGAAAAGGAAAAGCCTTGGATGCAACACTTGTTACCAAGGTTTTCTACATGGCTCAACAGCTCATCTCCAGCTTCATGTTGAGCATCCCAGCTCTTCCCAGCACAAAGTCTGCTGGAGTGAATTTTTAGAGGTCCTCACTAACTCAGACAAGCTGCCTTCAGGCTGAAGGTAGGAAAGCTTATCAGGATAAGCACAAGTTCAGATTTGTGATGATACAGTGGGGTGGGTTTCACCCAGAGCAGGAGAGAAAGCTGAGAGTAGAGTTTCTAGAGTTTCATTTTATTCCAGCTGTTATTTAGAAGAACAAAAATACAGAGCCTGCAACTGCCGAAAGAACAACTTCCTCCCAGGTGTATGGATGTTAACTTAGCTTGTTAAAGTCTTCTGCAACAAGAGAGAACTCTGAAGTTCTACAGGAGTTCCCCATGCTGTAACATCTCCACTTAGTATCTAACACTTAGACAGACACATTATCTCAGCTCATCTTTCTGATGTCAGCGCTGGTTTCTGGCAGATAAAAGACACTCAGGCTTCTGGAGTGTAAACAGCAAATGGAAAGGACAACAATCAGCAGCTCCTTGGTGCCTCTGAGGACATTACCCAGCTTCTCCAGTTGATGCTTTAACTGAAAACCAAGGCATGAGGCATTTCACCCCCCAGGAAAGGAATCAGGGCCACCTCTTCATCAGCCTCTGCTTTACCACTCCCATCAGGACTCCCCTGCCTCACCTGCCCCTCATCTGGGCATGCCTGGGCCAGCTTTGGCTGTAAATTGCCATCCATGGCAGATGGATTCAACTGCTTTTGACCTTACAATTTCAATAATCAGGTAGACTTTTCACCTGTCACCTACCTTGACAAGCAAATTGATGTTGCAGATGGGGGAAAAAAAACACAGCGAGGAGGAGGGAAAGAGAGTGGAAGGGGTGAGAAATGACAAGCTTTTCCTGTCTTGCCCTAGGTGAGTGTTGCAAATTGGCAGCAGTGGTGAGGGAGTCACCCAGGGTTACCATGCGATGATTTGAGTATTAACAAGCATCCTTCATTGTTTTAATCCATAATGTATAATTAACCCCTTGGAGCCAACGAGTCTGGGAGTGCTCTTGTAAGGGCTGATGTAAAAGGCAGCATGGCACGCTGCACTGGGAATTCCTAACAGCCCACCATCAAAGGTTTAATCATATGCAATTTATGCCTTTGCAGTTTATTACATATTGGGGCTTGCTGGAACCTCTCCTGTTATCATGCACCAACATGCACCAACTCTGTGTAATCTCCAGTTGAGAGCATTGTCTCAAAAGTGCCCTTTCCCCACAGGAAAAAAAAAAGCCAACCAGTAACAAGGCATTTTTAAAGAGTCTAGACTGTAAATTGAATAGGAGGAGGTGGAGGCTGAGAATGTAGCTCCCCTAGTATAGGAGATCACACATACATAACTTGCTTTAACCCTTGTGACTTTTCTGGAGCACACAGAGGGACACCTGAATAGAGAAGTTTGACTTCTCTGGGCTCTAAAATGCTTCCATTAAATATGTAAATATCACTTTTGCCAGATGGAATTTCGTAATACCCAATACATGCATTGTAACAACTGAGGCAGCAGGTAACAACTGAGAAATATTTATTAAGATCCAAACTCTACAGCAGCAGGCTGTCCAAAGGAAGCTGCTGAGACTCAGTTTTTGTATGGACAGTGTCAGCTCCCAGGGACTCTCTGCTCCAAGCCAGATCAGAAAAAGCAGCTTCTCTCCTGGCTCCAACCATGCTTCTGCACAGGTCTATCCCCACACACAAGACTAATGAGTTGAGCCTGGGAAAATTATCCTATCAGCCCAAATTTCTTTGTATTTGATGAAATAGCAGATTCCAGCCATCTGGGGACATCTTTCTCTGGATCTTTTTTTGCACTGGTGCTAGTGATGTTCTTTTAAAAGACAAGACAAAAAAAAAAAAAAATCAGAAAATCTCACAATGTTCTCAGTCTGGTTTGCAGGAAACTGAAATATCTTTAGTTCCAAATTCAGAAGTTAATCACCTAAAGTACTTTCTTGGTTCCAAAGAGTCTGCTGAGACACCTGTGCCCTAGAGAGCCCTGCCTGGACCACCATCTGACCCCCGGAGAGCAGGCAGATGACAGGGAGGAAGAATGCAGTATTATGTTACAGATGAGGAACGAGACAATTAAGTGACTTTATATCACAGGCAAGATATATTTAAGTGGCTTTAAATCACAGGCAGTATGTAACAGAAATGAGGGATGAATTTAGACCTTCATAACTGTCATCCAAGATTCTTGGCACAGAGATTCTTGGGACACAGTGCCAGGGAGAAGCACAGAAGAGTCACCCAGAAGTCGAGGTGTTAGAAATGATGGACGGCTCCCAGGTAAAAAATGCAAATAGATCTTCATTGCAAAATGTAGCAGGATGTTTTTCAGATTATCACCTCTCAAAGGCAAGGTCTCAGTGCAGACAGGGATGCTTTCAAACAGAGAGGATTTACTTGTTCTGCAGCAAACACTGAGTGGGGATTTTACCTTTGCTGCAGCAATGCCGCTGGAGGAATGTCATCCTCACCCAGGCCTGGGGGTGACACAGGAGCTTCTCCAGCAATGAGAGACACCAGGACCACATGGCAGAACGTCCGTGGTGGGAAATGTCTTCTCCAGAGGTGACTCAGCTCTTCTGCTTTCCAGTTCGCAGGGGAAAAAGCAGAAATTTCAGATGATTAATTAATGTTAACATGTGGAGAAACCATGGATACATCATGGCTGCTTCCTGTCACGTGCTGTCCTGGGCAGGTAAGGGGGATGCTCCTCTCTGGGTGCCCTTCAGTGTGGGTTAGACAGCTGTCCATCAGGAAAGGTCTGAGTACAAAATTACTCCTGTTTCAGAAGAGGGTCACAGGCCAAGGACCTCTCTAGGCTTCCTCTCACCTCACTCTGCAAAGGGACTCTATACAAAGATGGGAGAACAAGTCCATGCCAACCACTACAAAAGACCATGATGGAAAAGGCAGTGACTGGCAAGGGAATGAGCCCTGATGGTGCTTCATTTGGGATGGATGCTTTCTTCTGGAAGTCTGTTCCTATCTAAAAAAGAAAAAATAAAAGTCATAAGTGGACTGAACATGGTTATCCCAAAGATGAAGATTTGCAAGGTATTTCTCCAAACTCTGTCTTATGCCTTCTGCAGGGCTGACAGTGACTGCCCCAGTGTGGGGACACTGAAGGGCTCATCCCTCAGACAAACCCTGAGGAGAGAGAGCTGCTGTGCCCTGCAACCCCACTGGAAATTTTAAAAGCCAGAGTAAAGGTGTTCTGAAATTATGGAAAACGATCAGAAGTACTGAATGCCTGCATTAAAAAAAAAAAAANATGCAGCCAAACAGGCATATTGCTCCATTCCCACTCAGAATCCACATCCCACATCCCTCCCATAGGGAAGTGTATCTTTAAATCTTGTCTCGCCACCTCCTTTCTTCCTGCAGCGCCGGGCTGGGGATGTCTGTGCCGGGCTAGCAGGGCATTTCCCGGTGGGTGGGAATGAATTATGCATTCATGGCTGCACAGTGCAAACTCTCAGGGCAGAGGAAGCAGAGGTCACAGGGAATGGTTGGCTGCCGCTAACCCTGCGCTGGGCTCTCACACAGAAGGTGGGGCTCCAGCTCATGTCCTCATTTCCCACCCCAACGCCCTCCCGCCTGGATTTACATCAAAAGCGAACGCAAGAGGTTGAACCACTTGATGTAATCGGGGAATGGCTGTAAAAGGAGGAGCAGCAGTGGGCTGCTGGCGAGGGCTGGGATGTCCCTGAGCTCAGCTGGGGCTGGAAGCAAGGCCAGCTGCTCCTCAGAGGTGCTCTGGAGGGGTTTGTGGGACCAGCCCTCCTCGCCAGGGTTTTATCTACTGTAAGTTGGATTCCAGGTCATCCCTGTCCTAGATTTAGTTAATTGCATCTGAGAAGAGGCAACTCCACCAAGAGAGAAAAAGACATCTATAAGCTAAAAGCCCTTATTCTGATTTTTGCAGACTTCTCACACATCCATTTCCCCCCCTTTGAACAGCTACTGTCACATCAAAGTTCATAACATCAAAGTTCATAACAGAGCTATCCACCTAGGAGCTAATCACGTTTCTCACAACCAGAAAGCAGTTTGGGCTCTAACTTCTCCGTTCTGGGATCCACGTTAAGCCACTCTTGTCAGGTCATTCCTCGTGTATCCATCTCCCTGTACTTGGCGAGAGGCCATGATCAATAACGAGGTGCTAAGAGGATATCAGTCATTAAACTCGAAACATACAAAAAATCCCATATCCAGTTTAGGACAAGCAGACCTGTTGTAATCTCGGCTGCTTTGGTTTCCATTGCCAGACACACACACCCAGAAATCAAACATTCCTCTACACTTCAGAGGAGGGATTGTGACAGAGCAAAAGCAGGTCCGTGGGTGTGTTTCCCTATCTCCCCTCAAGCCTATTCTCTTGGCATCTGTTAAGAAATCACTGCACATTATTAAGATATCTCTTAATTAGCATTAACTACATTACACTCAGATTTTTTCATAGGCAAACCAGATCTCTTTACAGCTGTATAATGCCAATAAATATTCTATCAGATGAACCCAACCTCTTAAAAGTTCAGCTCAGAAAGAAGTGTAGCTTAAATTTCAAGTGTCCATAATGCAGAAAGAGATCTGGATACAGAGACTGTATTTTGCCATCATCTTCTGGCTGCTCCCTGAATGTGAATGCAATGTGCAGACCTTCAGCTGAGCAGAGCACCTCCTAGAAAAGGGTATGGAAACTATTAAAGTGCAATCATGTGCATGGAAGAAAGGTCATTACTTTGTGCTGCTTTGAGTTGAAAGGAAAAAGAAAACAGGAAAGTATCTCAGCTGATTAGAAGAGGTCAGTGGAAAAGGAATAGAATATGGGAGAGGTGGGGGAGAGATCCCAAAGTAACTTAGGCTGCAGTGTCCACATGATGCCCACGACAAGGAGCAGGGCAGCTTGGTCAGGACAGAGCCACCCCTGGCACATTCCTTGCCCTCTCCTGGGCTCAGCTTATCCAGAGAAGCCAGGCCAGGCCAGGCCAGGGTTACACAGGTGTGCACAGGCTTTCCCCATAACCATTCGAATTTCAAAATGTCAGACGAGATACAGCTCATGTGCAAAGAACTATCCACCAGTCAGGGGCTGATCTCTGTCCTTCTCCTGGGCTGAGGGACAGGGGCACAGAGCAGGGACACCTCTCCCACCTCCCCACAAGCTGACCTCACTGCAGACCCACCCCACAACCTGTCCCACGCTGACCTGGTGGGAGAAAAGGTGAAAATTGGGAGAGACAGAGTTTACCCCTGGGGGGCATCACGTGTCCCTCCCCAAACCTGATGACAGGCAGGAGGGTGGAAGGATGGAATCAAACTCCCAGCTATTCCACAGAGCAGGAGCAGGTCAGAAGACACAGCCTGCTGTATTAATAAAACCAGGACAAATAGTGCCAGAGGTGAGGAATATCTCACCCATGCCCCATCGCTCCCTTCCTCACACTCCACCTCCACAAAACTTCTTCACAAAGATAAGGGTGTTATTTTTTAACAGCAAAACTCCAGAGAAATGGGGGGAGATGGTGAACTGTGCCTCTCCAGCAGCATAAAGATCTACATACATTTTTCATAAAATAATTCATTCTTTACCCAGACCTCTGTCGAGCTCCAATATTGGTTGAAACCTGTGGAAGCAATAACTTATAAATTACTAACAGTAGCAAACAAACAGCTTTTTCAGCACCTGCCATTGCTTGTGACAAAAAATATATGCAAAGCCCTGGTAATCACCAAGTGTCACCTCAAGAAACATGCCAGGATGAGTTTCCCCATCCATCAGAGTGACCAGCACGTCTAACCACAGCTCAGAGCAGCAGAAAACAAATGCTTCCAACAAGCTGCTCTGTATTTGCTCTGGTGACTAACAGCTTGGGGGGAAAAATTTGCAAGCAATTTATGAGTGGAAAAAAAAGGTAACACTTGAATATTATTCATTACAAATTATTCATGCTCTTTTTCATGCAAGTAGTCTGCCCATTCATCAAAATTTTTGCTCCATCCAGGGCTGGGAAACAAGCTGTTACTCATTTTTATTTTCTTGTATTGCACTCAAGGTATAATATATGAAGAAAGTCATATTCTGCTGGTGCACGGGCAAAGGACAGGATTACAAAGTGGAAAACCGCAGGCAGCAGAGCTGTGGGGCTGCAGGCAGCAACCCGGGGGAAGGGATGGAACTGCTGGGGGTAAATCCACGCGGGAAGATGTGCTGTCAGTGGGGCAAAGCCAGGCTTTGTGTTTCACCCCTCCTGCCAGCAGTGCCTCTGGAGCAGGGTCAGTGGGAAACCTGCGGAATCTGCCATCCCCAGACCCACAGAGAGCCCCAGGACACCGAGGAGCCTCCTCGCCGAGGGCACAGGGTCCGCGCTGGCCGCCAGCCCTCCCTGGGGACAGCGATGTGACGGGCAGGGCTGTGTCCCCCGTGGGCTGGCAGGAGGGAGCACATGCACCTGCACACGGATTGAGTCATTGCGTGTGGCAGGTACCAGACGGGCCTTTGCATGCGTGATTGTGCAATCTGCATCGCTGATGATTGCCTGGGCGAAGCCGGCACGCAGGCGGGTGTTACCCTGGGCTTGTTACACTGCTGATATAAAGGGGGAAAAAAAAAAAAAGTCAGACTCGCTTATGCATTCCTGTTTGGTTGTTTTTCCATCTCATTGATTAAAATGTGAGAGTGAATTTAGCCTTAATGAATGTCAAGGGCTCTCTTGCTGGAAGGAAAACCAGTTCAGGCGGTGCTCTGCAAACTTTGGGCACGGGGCTGTGCCAGGGCAGAGTGCCCCAACTTGCCGAGCCCCACCAGAGCAGGGCACAGGGGATGGGAATGCTGCCTCCCGTTCATCCCCTGGGCTTGGGCTGCTCATCGAGGGGGGAAGAAGCAGGAAAAGCCATGCCAGGCTGGCGTGGAGGAGCCAGAAATGCCATGACTGTCACTCTGCTCCTGGAGCACCGACCCAGCCCAGCCAGAGGCAGCAGCTCCTGCTCTGCCATTGCAGAGTGAAATGTTTGCCTAGAGCCCTGCCTTTCTGCAGCAGCTGGAAAGTAGGCTGAAATACAGGAAACATGACATCATTTGCCTTCTCCCAGCACAAGACAGATTAGCTCCTTTGTAAGGGGAAGCAGCGGTGAGAAACACACACCCCCAGCAGTAAATTCCACTATTACAGAGACACATTTATTAGGAGATAACAAAAGAAAGCTGCTTCTGCAGTGACTTTTTGGACAGAAAAGAGAAGACATCTATTTTATTCTTTTGAAGTAGATGCTGTGTAGGAAATGGCTAGCTTTTTACAGCTGGCTGTGTTTTCAGCTATAGCTTTCTCCAAACCTGCTCCTGAAGCTGTGTGCTATATGAGTCACTCCATCAAATAAAGAGCAATAATAAGTTATTGTGAGCACCAGGCTTTTAGATTTCTCAGTCTTCTCATCTGAAGAATAAAAATTACCCCCTTCCTGACTTCTTAACTTTGTTGGCTAAACTTTAAAGCTGTGGCTGAAAACCAAGCAAAACTACCAAGTATGCTACTGTAGTGCAACTGGTTTCATGTAGTTCAAAGTCAACATTCCTGGGTTCATTTCCCAGCTTTACCATGGCCTTTTCTTTTCCTTTTTTTTTTATTAAACCTTCACTGAGTCATTTGATGAGTTTCTCCTCCGAAAACAAGCTTGTCCTGAAGGACACCAGGAGGTGCAGAAATTCATATGAGCAAATTGCTTTAAATCATTCTTTGCTTGTATAGAAAGCCAAATAAACAATGAAATTAGTTGCTGCTTCCTGAAGAAATTAAAATTTAAGGTAAATGTGACCCCCCCCCATGGCTGTCACATCCAGAATTTTTTTTAGGATAGAGTGCAAAGCTGGTCAGACCAGAGCCTTTGACAGGTCAGCCTGGGTTAGCTCTGGGAATATTTCACAGATTTTCTGCAGTTAGGCTCTTAAAACGCTGTTTTCTGCATTTTCCTGTTTCTCACACCAAAACCTCCCTCCCATCACCCAGCTCCATCCCTGCAGCTCCACTTCTCAGTGGCTGGGATGGCTGGGGACAGGCTGTCCTGTCCTGTCAGGGCTCTGCAGGGAGCACACGCAGCTCTGGCACTGCTTTGGGTGTGGGAGCTGATGTAGATCCAAGCCTTGTACTTCACACCCAAACAGAGAAAGGAAACCACCTCTGTGTGCCTCTGCACACACTGCTAATTCCCACCGAGCTGGGGAACCTGCCAGGAAGGAGGGTTTTTTTTTTTTAAAGAGGGCAGATCCTGGCGAGGTCTGAATTCTAGCTGGGAAATGCATTATGCATTTGGTACCTTGGGGAATCCGTGGAGAAGGCTGAGAGAGGCTGGCAGTGGGTAGCTATTAAATATATTGCAGCTATTATTACTGTTGAGAAGGCAGGCACCAGAATATCATTGAGGGGGTCTGAAGAGGAGGAACGCAAGCAAAATACAGGCATCACATAGGAAATTAAACCGTCTTCAGAAAGTAACTCAGGGAAATGCAAAATGCTGGTAAAACTAGCTGGAACAGGCAGTTTTGCTGCTAATGTTCCCACATTGACCCCTCCACCTGCTGCTCCTCAGGCACCATCAGAGGCCCATTTTGCACTACAGTGGAATGGTTAAACCCAGCAGAAACGCAGCAAAAGTAAAGGTTATGTGCTCAGTGTGAGATTCCGCAGCAGAAAGAGCTCATTGACTGCAGGGGTCCCTGGGTCAGGGATTTGCTTGTACAGATTTGGTTGGAGCTATTCTGGGAAGGATGTTGGCTTGTTCTTGGTGTTTTGGGAATAGCTGGGACCACGATACCCTGTGAACACTGGTTCTCAGAGGTCAGAGTTGCCATGTCCCCGAGGACTCTGCAGTTTGGAGGAGGGAGGAGGTGGTCTGGGGGCAGGAGCAGGCAAAGTGCAGAGCTCTCATTCATTTCCTGGTTTTGGCAGTACTACTTCCTTAGAAATTAGAATTAAGGCTATTCTAACTATTTTAGAATTAAAGACTCCACCCAAAGCCCATTGAGGAGGAAGGAGAGATTCCCAGCGACCCTGAGAGTCAGCCCACAGTGCACCTTGCTCTCCTGATTTATTGGAGACCAAAGCTCACGTTCCCATGGGATGCCCAGCAAAGAACAAATGAAATTAAGGCTGCTGCTTTTGGAAATCAGATTTTAAGACAATTAACTTCTGCAAAAAGCTTGCTGTTCACATCACAGTCCCTAAAACTGCAAAATTCTGCCTTTTATTCCTCAGAGATGCTGCAGTAGTGCGTATTTCTGTCAATACAAATAACTCTTTCCACCCATAAATACCCCTCTAACTTTCAGCCCTCAGCTTTTTCTATTAGTGTCCTAGATCTGCTACCAGGAAAGCAGCCTTGTTATTCCTGCTTGTAAAGATTGTCATAGGAAAGTAGATACCACATGATCTAAACGCTGTACTGATGGAAATAAATCACTACATTCTCACTTAAAATGTGATGGCATTCAGGGCTCATGTCAAAATCGGGATCTCTCTGTGCATGGGCCAATGCAGACTTCCAGCAGATAACCCCTATACAAAAGGCACAAGGAATTGGAATAAAGGTGTGTTGAAAGCGCCCCTTTTATTCCATTTTGTTGAAAGAAGAAGAACTTTAGACATGTTCCCACTCCTTTCTTCTAAGGAAATCAATGGGACTATTGTCACCGTTTTCAAAAGAACAAGATCAGGCCTTTCACTGAACACACCAAAACAGAAAGGGATACACTTTTCCTTCCCTGGAATACTGCTACTGTTTGGCCAGCCTGGCTGCCCTGCAAAGACAGGTAATGCTGTGCCAGCTGGGACATCACAAAAGCCAATTACACTGAGAAAATTCAGTGTATGGGATTTTCCAGCAGCCAGGCCCAGCTTGGATGGTCAAATCTGTCTGGAAGGCAGAGCGGAGGATGAATGTTTACCACTCACCTCCCTCCTGCTAGGGACAAGCAGGTAGATGGAGGCTAAGCTCTTCCCATGCTTTTCCCTTTCAGAATTCTACTTCCTAGGGAATTCCAAAACAAAGCTGCTTTTATTCCAAGATAGACTGAAAATTTTCCCAGAGGAAATGTCATTTATGTCGAAGCGTGTGCCAGGCTGCAGTGTGGCCCAGCCCTCAGCAGTGGAAATCCAGTGCTTCCTTGGCTGGAGCAGAGCACAGGGCACCTGTTCTATCACACACCAGCAACCCTGTACCTGCAACCCGCTGTTAATTGTGTGGGCTTTTGGCGAGTGAACCACTGACTTTATCAGGTGCTTCCACAGGACAGCTCTGTGTGCTTGTGCTGAGGCCCCTCGGGGAGGTTCACACTGCTCTGGAGAAAGGCAAAATCCCAAAGTGCTGCAGACACAGCTCCCAGCACGCAGGAGATGCAGCAGCTCTGTCTCTGAGCTGCGAATGCTCCTGTCCCGTGGAGCGTGGGGTGAGCAGGGGGCTGAGGTGTCCCCCGAGGCTGGGGAGGTGTCTTCACCCCCTGGGAGCCCTCACACAGCTCCCTCCATCCCCATTACAACATCCACGTGCATTTGGTCACCGAGGTGCTGCGAGAGCTGCTGGTGAAGGGCTTCTCCATGGAACAGCTCCGTTCTGTGCCAATGGCCAAGCAGAGCACAGATCAAACCAGCTGTGCACTGATGTCAGCCCTGTCCCGACCACCCTGCAGCTCCCCAGTGCCCCCACCAGCAGCTTTCCCAGCACATCCCCTCCTCAGCCTCCCGAGCGCTCAGCAACACAAATTAAACATTTTCTCATCATGCTGGGCTGGCCCTGGGCTCCATTTGTGGGCAGGCCAGGGCTTGTGAAGGCAGCACCTCCCAGCCTGCAGGGTACCTGGTGCTGCCTGTGGCTTGTTAAACCACGCGGGGATTTCATCTTCCCTCCAACTTCCTTTGAAAAACCCAGCCCCAAGGTTTCTCTTTCCCTGGCTCGCATAGAGGGAAAATTGAGAGAGGAACTGAGGCAGTCAGATTTACCTTCACAAGGTTTTAAGGACCTGCCTAGTCCATACAGCATCCTTCTCTCTACAGCACGGGGAGGAGTGATGTTCCACGTGGTCAGGTCCTATTCCTCCTTTATCTTTTAATTTCCAGCCCTGCAAACAAGTACATCTGCCAGGCTGCATGTAACCAGAGTAATGGGTTCTCTGGCCAGCAGGAAGGTATGACTCATTAATTGCTTTACACCACAGTATAGAAATCCATCAGCATCTGCTATGCCCAATCTCCTTGTAGGAAAGACATATTTGGACTTCATTTTTCAAAAGAAGCTTCTGCGTGCTCTGCCACTGTTTGCTATGCAAATTTTGGTGTTAATTGCACCAAAATGAGAAACATATTACTTAAATCAGTGCACTCCTCAGATGGGCATCAGTGCGTGTGTGATGATATTCTGTGTGTGTGATATTCTGCCAGATGTTATTTTATTACTGCAGTTTAATACCTAACCATCTGCTTCCTTCTTATTTTGTCATGGTTTGTATTCTCCTTGGGACTTCTTTTCTGTTACACTGGCTTTTATCATCTGCATTATGTATTAGTGTGGCCAGGGCTAAAGGCTGGCAGTATCCAGAGCACAGGATTTGAGCAGAGAAGCAAATAAGCAGCAGATCATTAAAGGAAGAGAATGGAACTGATACTCCAGTTGGATCAAAGAACAAAGTTGATAACAAAAAGATAAAATCAGAGTTGAATGCTTGGGGATTAGCTATAGTGATCCCAACTGAGACAGAGCATGCCACACTCTGGCAAACACCTTGCAACTTGCACCACCTTGTAGCTTAAAAAATACCCATAACATTTTAAAGCCATGGGGGGATGGACTGGAAAAAAAAAGTATTTTAAGCACTTATTTGAAATTGCCTTTTTTTTGCTCCTTTCTCTTTCCAGACTGCTCAGTGCTGCAAATGCCCAAACACTGACAAAAAGAAGAGAGAGAAGCAGGGATTTTAGCTCTATTTCCCCATTGCTTGGCACCATGTTACCAATTTCATCCCAGGCACCTTGAGGGCACCAGGGTGTAGCACAGCAGCTGCACAGCTGCTCACACTGTGGTTGCATGAGGGCAAGTGAGAACAGGAGGCAGTGGAAAACAGAAGAGAAATTACGAAGATGAATGTTTCCATATTTCAGGAGGACAGTACTGCTAACAACAATCCAGAGAAGAAAAAGCCTCATTGAACATGGATGTTCTCAGGGGTTTGCCAAACACAACAAGCAACAATTGGAATTACAGGATGTTTGCCTTGGACATACACATTCCTACCTGAACTGCTTCAATTCCACTTCATAAACTAAGTTCTTTATTGATTGAAAATAATGTAAATACACCATCTCATAAACCACCCTCCAGAGGTCTTTATCAAACCTCATTTTTGTCAAACAAGGCCATGTTTCACTGCTCATGATGTTGGCTCCTAATATTTCCCTGATACACTTTAGGACTGCACCACGTATGTCCAGGGAAGGGAAGATGTTGACCCAAATAGCCACAGGGGCATAAAAGTGAAAGCAGCAGCCAGGTAGAAAATCTTGTTCTTATTTCTGTTTCATTTTTTAAGACAACTAGAGAATGTTTATAATTTTTCTCATCATTTACAAGGGGATGTTTATAAAGGTTTAATGGACCACCAAAATCCAGGAGCTCACTTTTTCTAAGTTCAGTCGAGGTCTTTGAAGCATTTTAGCATTCCTGCTCCAGAGGGAAAATGAGATGGTTCAGATAATTCATTTTATAAACACATAAAGCAATATTTTCAATAATTCTGTCCAGTTTGCAATTTTATTGCCTAGTAAGAGATAATGGATAAAAACAACCTGATCTTTTTTTAAGTAAAATTCCACTGGTCACACATAAAATTAACCAGCACTTCAGAGCCTTGGAGCATCATACAAATATTAAGTATTGGTAATTTTCCAGTACACTAAAGAGCAAAGAGTGCAGCATTTATGGGAAGCATTGGGAGCACAAGGTATAAATCTCACTGGTTTGGAGACCAGATGACACCAGGATCATGTCCTTGCCATCTATCCCAGTTTGCCCAGTGGTGCTATAACTGTTGTGAACATTGCCCTGCAAGGCCATAAACCAAAACCAGTTGTGTAACCCTAACCCATTTCTGGCTCCCTTTCAGTTAAGAACAAAATTAACTTTCAATTGATTAGGAATTAAAAGCATGGCAGGGAATATAACCCAAATGCACTGCTCAACGGGCAACAGACCTGAGCACCGGAAGCTCCTGCCTCCAACCTTTAAAGCTATTAACCCTGGCATGAATTTTTATTTAGTGTTAATTAGGGGACTGGCAGCAAAAATCAATTAATTAATTACATCTCAGATCCACTGGAAAGCATAATGGAAATCAAAGAGAGCTAGGTTATTCTGCCTCCATGGAGGAAAGGCTGCTGCACAGCCCTGGGTGATGGCACTCCCTGTTTCTTTAAATGTAAAGAAGTGTTAAAAGATAGAATAATAATAAAAAAAAATCTCAGCAAGATCATTTCCCCTAGCTGGAAATGCCAAACTCTTCCTTGGCTTGGCCCATCTGACAGGAAGGTGTGTACTCCTAGCTCCTGCTTTCAGTTTTGCCTCTGGAGCTCTCTAATCCTGGGGATTTCTTGCTCCGGTCCTGCGAAGTTCGCCCTCCCCTGCCTGCTCACAGAGCACCATCCACTCCCTGCCCACGGGCTCAGGTTGCGGGGCCTGTGGAGGAGGTCCAGCAGGTCCCGAGGGAGATGTTTCTGCAGGATTCAGAAGGAGCCACCAGCACGTGTCGCAACCTCCCCAGCCACATCCCTCCCCAAAACACTCGATCTGGCTATTTCATCCATTTCAACAACGAAATTGCGTAGGAGGTTTGGGTTTGCTCGGGTTTTGAACGCCCAAGGTACAATTAGCTAACTAACATCGCTGGCAGTGATTAGCGGGTGCTAATTACAATGGAATTCCTGTCAAATTACACGGCGCATAAGTACAGCCTGACAAACTGGTTCAATTTTCAGGGAAGAGGGGGTGAGTGGAGGGGCTGGCAGTGCCGGCAGGCGTCTCCAGCATTGCCACACCACCCATCTCTCACCGTGTTTCAGGCAGCCAGCTTCCACAGAGACACTTTTATTCGGGCAGGACAATAACATTTGTCCCTTATGACTTCAAGAGAGGAAAACCAAGAGGTGGGCAAGTGTGTGCATTTGTGGTGGGTATCCAGAGCCACCCCGAGCACAGAACTCCTGCTGTGACAACTTTTGTGCTGTTGAAAAACGTGAGTTTCACGATGAGGTAAGAAGGTCTCGCGTGTCCTAATTAGAAATGTTCTGATGGAGTTAACCAGGAGGTAGCACTGCCCTCGCTGTGTTCCCTGACAGCCCAGGAAGGTGCTGGTGCCAGTGATGCCTTAAATG
>VZRF01007144.1:0-12614 GCA_013396875.1 Vireo altiloquus
TGTCCCCTCAATGTTCTCTATTAGCTCTCAGCACCCTCAGTCCTGTCCAAACCAATAAATTTGGTGACTGGCAAAATCCAGAGGAGAGGTAAAAAGCTGTGACAGGACTAAAGCTCATGGCATAACAACAACAGCAAGTCTGGTGGCTGTGAATAAAAATTATCCCACAAAGGATGTGAAAAAAAGGAAGATATTTATGTATCGGTTAGGATTTATCTCCCTGAAAGAAAAATAGTGTCATAATCATTAGTGGGAATGGTGCTAGAATGTAAAATAAATTTGCATCAAGCCTCCATTTCCCTCAGTGCAGATTTTCCTCTTGCCTTCACTTCAGAGAACTTTAAAGGAAGCTCTGCGGGTGGATGAGCTGTTTATTAGAGACAATTCTGCAGCAGCTCAGCTTGAGGAGGCAGAAACACCAACTCCCAAATTCCACCCAACACAGCTGGGAGAGGAGCTTCTAGGAAAGACTTCCTGAGTGGTGTTTGAGATGAAGAAATAGCCACAATGAAATTACATTCTAAGTTTTAATATTGCAATTCATGATTTTAAATAAATAAAGAGCTTGACATTTTTCCTACCTGGGTAGCCCAGAGTTTGTTACACCCAGGGCAAGGGGAATTACTGAGTGACCTGATCTCCCTTGCTGTGATTCCAGGTTTGTGTCCTGCTGTCAGAGCCCTGCAGCTGAGCTGGCACATTTTGAGGGATATTGCCTTCAGTAGCTGCATCAAATAAATTAACTTTATTGTTTATATGTACGTGTGCACACAAATGGACATTTTGTACATATTCTTGTTTAACCTGCCAAAAGGTTTTCCTGTTACTTTAATAAAGATATTTTCTCTTGCAATCCAAAGACAGTTTTTTGCACAGATTTCATGTTTTCCCTTTCCTCTGCTGAGGAACAGTCAAAGCTTTATAGTTTAATATTTTCCTTCATAGGCAGCCAAGTGCCAGCAATTATTGCAGATGTTGCAAGTATTTAAACACACACACTGTAGAAATTAGCAGAAGCACTACGCGTTCATTAGTGAGTATCCTGAGGTGCTCTGTACTCCACTTTTTCCACTGACATAAAACTCCTCACGCTGGTTCTTTGGGCAAATTTTCCTTCCTGTGTGCAAACCAAAGAAGACACCAATGGCAGTGCACATTTGGCTGCCCAGGCTGTGCTGTGGAACCCCAATTTCTCCTCTAGCACAGTTTCATTTGCCCCCAAGTGTGAGAGGAGCAGCCAGGGCTGGCAGCAGTGACCCTGCATGGCCAGGGCAGGGCCCAGCAGGCACCCTGGGCTCCACTGACCCAAATCCTTCATTCTCCCCACAAATGCAGCTGGAATGGAGCTATTTAGATGTGCCCAACACTAACACAGATAGCACAGAGTGCCAGCTCGGCTCCCAGGAGAGCCCTGGCCCATCCCAGCTCCATCCATGTGGCTTCTGCCAGGGCAAGGGGGGCATGTGGGGACAGCAGGAGGAGCTTTGGGTGATCAAAGGTGCCCTGTTGCCCTGGGCAGGGAGCAGCTGCTCTGGGGAAGCTGCTCCAGGGCCCATCCCCTTGGGGAGCTGCTGGAGACGTGCTGGGGGTGGCCGAGCACCCTGCCCAGAGCTGGGGAGCCACAGGGCCCGGAGCCCTCCCAACCCTGCACATCTGAGAGGCCTGGAGCCCTCCAGGGGCAAAATCCCTCTGGGAACATCGAGTCCAACCACCCCAGCAGTGCCCAGGCCACCAGTGACCTGTGTGCCCAGGTGCCACATGCACAGGGCCTCTACATCCCCCCAGGGATGGGGACTCCACTGCCTGGGCAGCTGTGCCAGGGCTGGACAGCCCTTTCCATGGAGAAACTGTCCCAAATATCCAACCCAAACTTCCCCTGGCCCAGCCTGAGGCTGTTCCCTCTCCTCCTGTCCCTGTTCCCTGCCAGCAGAGCCTGACCCCCCCCGGCTGCCCCCTCCTGTCAGGGAATTCCAGAGAGGGAAAAGATTCCTCTGGATCCTCCTTTTCTCCAGGCTGAGCCCCTTTCCCAGCTCCCTCAGGAATTCTCCAGCCCCTTCCCAGCTCCGTTCCCTGCCCTGGACACCTCCAGCCCACACTCCCAGGGTAGATTTTGTGCCTCCTGGGTGGATGGAGGAGATCCCTGATGTATTCTGCTCATGGACTTTCTCACCAGGGCTCACCAGTTGTGGGAATTCTGTGCTGGAAATCCTAGAATCTTGGAGCAAAGCTGTTTGTGCTCCTCTGGGCTGTCCCTCATGAATTCCATGTGAAAGGTCCAATCTGCTGCTCAGGTGCAGCCCTCTCTCTTAAGAACAGGGTTCTCCAGTGATTCCGAAACCACTGTCTTTTTCTTTGACTTTAATAAATCCTAAAAATTCAAATTACATCCCATGCTTGCAATGCCAACAGCAAACACACCCCACAATTGCTGCCATGGACGTTCTGGATTATGGCGTGTTGGCTTCCCCTGCCATTCCAGGCCGCTCTGTGCCACAGTCATCAGTGCTAATAATGATAATCATTTCATCCCAAATGACATCTTTCACCCACAGATCCCAAGCTGGTGTTTATAAACTTCAGCTTGGCCTCAAAACACACCAGGATAGCCCAGCACAACCATGGATGTCCAGACTTACTGATTTTCTTCCTTTTTTGGGGGGGAAGCTTGTGTTCCTCCTTACAACCAGGAAAACTCCTGCTCCACCTTACTGTGCCTCCACATCTCTCCTTCCAGAGGAAAATGGGAAAGAGACCATTCCCCCCCAGCCTTCCCAGCCTGAAGAGGAAAACCTCCCTCCTCTCCTCGCCTTGTTCAGGATCCCTGAGCTCCCTTCCCACACAGGCAGCAGGCAGAGGGAGGCAGCCTGCCCTGGGGATCACAGTTACACTCCTCAATACATTCCCTCATGGAAAAATATCAGTTAAGGGTGTCAGCTACTGGAAAAACCAGGACACCTGGGGGAGGAAAGAGTGAGGAAGTTCTCCAGCCCATCTCCCAGTGAGCAGCTCCTTTCCCCTGTGCTGCCGAGGGGTCACTCCTGCAGCTCCTGTCCCAGGGCTGGGCTGCTCAGGGACTGTCCCTGCACCAAAAAAAGGAATTCTTGTTTTGGTGTGCTCTGGGGGAAAACACATCAGCACTGGTAAAAAAGCTTCTGAGGCTTTTCCTGAAAGAAAGCTCTTACAAATAGATTTTCCAATATTTCTGACGGCAGGAGAGATTTGGAGGCTGAGGAATTAGCACGAGTCCAGTGCTCCAGAAGGATGAATGGATAAGGAGTTATTGAGGGCTGCTGTGGATCCATTGATGTCTGCTGAGCCTGTGTGTGCAGACTGTCACTGGGGACAGCTCTAAGCCAGTCCCAGTGTGTGACCCACACCCCCAAACGGGATTAAACACCCAGCCAGGAGCTCAGCGTGCAGGGGGCAACCTCAAAAACACTCCCTGAACATTGCAGATTCCTGCCTCACCTCCAGACAGCACACAGCAGGCAATGGGAATGGCCCTGCGTGCCCTTGGCTCCAGCTCTGCCGTGGCAGGGCAATGTTCCCTTGCTCTGTGGCTCAGGGATGACCCATGCTGCTCTCCTCAGAGTCCTGCCTGCACCGAAACTGCTGCTGCTCCCACGGCACAGCTTCAGTCTCAGCAAGTATTTCAAGAATTTGTCACAGTCACAGACTGCTTGGAAGGGACCTTAAAGCCCATCCAGCACCAAGCTCCCAGCCCTGTCCAGCCTGGCCTTGGGCACTGCCAGGGATCCGGGGGCAGCCACAGCTGCTCTGGGCACCCTGTGCCAGTTTGCTCTTTTGAACAGGGATATTAAACCTCATCACTTGCCAGTGCTGCTCAAAGCAGATGCCAAGAAATGTGTTTGGACACTTGGCTGTGTGACCCACCCTGTGTTCTGTCCATCCCAGGCTCCAGCCCTCGCTGCTCCTGCTCTGAGGTCTCTTCTTCCTCCGTGTAGGGTGGAAAAGTGTCCTGACACAAACACAAAAGCACCACCGAGATGTAGGAGTTCTAAGAGTGATCAGTGCAGCCAAAGACTGACATGATGTTTTACTAAACCTGCTGAAGAGTTTATCGGCTCCCTCCAAACACAGCTTTCACCTCTCACCACATCCCCTCACCTCTCCTGAGCACACACTGCCACTTACCACCTGCTCCAGAGAGAAGGGATGTTTATGGGCCAGCTTTTTGTTGTATCATTAATGTAACAAAATAGTGCCAATGACTTCATGAGCTCACACAGCTGATCAATGAGGAAACCCAAAAGAACCTCCAATTAAATAGGAATTTCTTAAGAGATTCCATGGTGGGGTTTGCTCTCCATTTATCAAGAAAGCAAGTGATGCCTGAAAATAAAGTGTCTCCATGTTTAACAGAGGATTTTTAAGGCTGAGGCTTCTAATGGAACACTTTCAGCGTGTTTTACAAGGGGAACAAACACATCTGGCACAGACCTGCAGCTCACACCCCCGGGAGCTCTGCAGCACCCCAGGGCGCAGCAGGAGCTGTGCTGGGCACACATGGGAGCCCGAGCAGATGCTGCTCTCCATGTCCCAGCCCCTTCCCTGGATTTCCACCCCCATTCCCTGGACAGCCCCTGCTGTTCCCAGGGGCTGCACCGAGGCTCCGGGAGCAGCAGATTCCTGGATACTGCTCTCCAGCTGCATCCTGCACTACCTCTGAGGGCACAGGGTCTCTGTAATCCCAGATTTTCAAAGTTGTTGTGTGCTCCCTAATCCATTTATGGTGCGCTGGGAGCTGCTGCCTGTGCCCCACATCCCAGGCCGAGTACCAGGTACGATATTCCCCACATCCTCCGGAGAATGTCAGCATCTCTGTGGGAATCTGCTCCCACCTGGATGTGAGGATCTTCGGGCCAGCCTGGCACGAGCAGGATTGTTGTGCTGAACCAAGGCCCAAACTCATCCAAACACAGGAACCAACTCTGCCAATTCCATGATTCGGGAACTGGGGCAGCCTCAGCAAACTGGGGAATAAGGAGCAGGAGTGGCCAGGGTTAGCTCAGCTCCCATTCCGAGTGCCAGCTCCACTCCCAGTTCCACTTGTTCTGTTCCTTTTATTCTCCAGGTGCTTCGATTCTGGGCAAGTGAAAATCCACACACAGATAAGGTGATCCATAATGGACTCCAGCGGGAAGGAGAAGCAGGATGAAGCAGCCCAAAGCAGAAAAAGCTTTGAAACAATAACGTTTATGATGGGAATAGCTAACTTCATTTTACTGGAATTGCCACAGGCACAAGAAGGAAGGAGTTTGTCTGCATTTACCTCTTCTGAGCTGCGGACAGGGAAAGGCATTCCCAGCTCACCTGTGTCGCAGGAGAACCCCGGGATCGGTTCTGTCCATCCCTCCCTCCACAAAGCCTCTTTCAATGTCACCCAAGCACGAGGAGCGGGGCTCAGACCCATCAAACATCTCCTCCCGGTACAATCCCGGGCTCAGCGCAGGGTTTGTGCCTGGCTGGGCTGTGCTAATTGAAATGTGCCTCATTAGGCGCGGTTTGATTGAATGTGAGGACCATCACTCCGCTCCCCTCTCCCAGAAGGGAAGTCGGTGATCCCGGGCTCACACCCATCCAGTTAAGAAAGCAGGAGGAATTGAAATTGGTTTGCTGAGCAGCTGCCACCGAGCTGCATCCCGCGGGGCCGGTGATTTCCCGGGATTAATCCACTCCTGGAATGCCACGGCGCTCTGCCTCCAGGGAGAGGCTCTGATTGCAGGGGGAGCGATGGGACTAAAAGGTTAAAAACCCTTAAGCCCCAACTCATGACTACAAACGAGCTTCGACGGAAGCAGTTTTTCTGTGCCTAACGGGGATTTGGTTGGGAAACGTTCCTTAGTCACACAGTCGTGGTTGTTAACAATTCCCTGTGCCACACAGAGTGCAAGGCTCCCCTCCCTGGGCACAGCTGGCCGAGCTGCTACTTCACATCAGGCATCATCCCAGGGTTTTGCTGATACTGCTCCAAAGATGAAGTGTCCTCAATTCCCATCCCCGCAAGGGCCCTTTTGGTGCTGACCAGTGAGTAAGGAGCAGTCAATAGCTAACTCATGTGAGCACAGCTAACTACTGGGAGACAGCAAATGTTAGCTCAAACAGCAAATGTTAATTACAAAACCTAAGAAGCCAAATTCACCCTAATCTTGTCAAGATAGAGGGGACAAAGATCATCTCAGAGACCACTGAATCATCCCTCAGAGGACTATGCATGCCCCAGGGAGAAGGTGAAATGTGCACTGTGAGGAAGACTATTTATCTTCATCAGAGAGACCCCCGAGGAAGAAGAGGAGCCTTCCTCAGTGCAACCACCAGGACACACAGGGCATGCGTGACCCATATGCTAATAGTATTAATGACTTCCGAGAAATAATTTGTATAACCGCGCCTGTCCCAAGGAATGTGATGAATATTCATAATTTAACCCATTAAATGCTGTGTTGTAGGTAGCACCGGGGTGTGTTTGGAGGAGCGATCCCCACACACCCAGCACACCGAATAAAGCAAATCCTCACTGCTCTGACTCTGTCTCTGGAGTGTTTCCTGGCCTGGTTTGGGGTGATTCACCAGAGCCGTCCAGGGTGCCCAGCCAGGCCTGGGTGACTCCTTCGGGACCAGGACATCGCTTTGTCCCCACCGAACGCCACCCGGGCAGAGAGCAGAGCCCAGGGAGGAGCGCCCAGCATTTCACACCTGGAGGAGACACGGGGGCGTTGGGGGCTGCCCTGGTCACCCCCACACTTTTCCTGCTTTTAATGGCAAGGAGAGCAAACCACAGCCCAGGAGGGCTCAGGAACAGCCCCTCCTTTGCATGTGTAACGACTTGTGACATCATACATCGGCAGCCCTCAATTAACTTACAAATGGGTTCGATTTTCATTTTCCCTTTGAAGATGTCATTGCCATCCATGGGAGGAATGTCTGAACAGTGGCAGGGGAGAGCAGCTGGGAATGGAAGCTCTAAGGGAGGAGCTCAATAACACTGCAAAGAATTTCTCATCAAGAATTTCCCCACAAAGTGCTTTTTCCATCAGAAAATGCTCATTCATCAAAGTAAAAAGTTTCCATAGAAGCACTTCAGCTCAGTGAGGCATTTCTGTAAGATGCTCCCCAAGGCCAGGGCGGGGTTTTTGGCCAGACTCTGCAGAGTGGAGACCAACTCTGACTCCACACTTCCATACAGGCACAGACTGCCCTGGGGTGGAAGGAACCTTCAGGATCATCTCCTTCATGGCCAGGGACACCTCCACTGGGCCAGGGAACTTTGCTGTCCCTCGGCAGCCCCCGGGATGGAGATCTCCCACCCTTTTCCAGGCACTGCTCCACGTGGGACATCCCACATCCCTGCACTGCGGCTGTGCCAGGCTCATCCCCACCTCACCCGAACCAGCCCCATCCCTCCTCCTCTTTCAGGGCCCATAAAAGGGTCGGGAGGTTAATCCCCACCAGAGGAAGGTATTTTTTGAAATCTTTCATTTTTGGCACAACAAAACCCACTTCGATTATATTCTGAAGGGAAAAGGAAACAAAGCTGGGGAGGGCTGTGACCCACGTGTAGCAGTTTTGTGGTCAGGATCACTCATTTTTAGCCTGGGCTCAGTCTCCTGTCACAGCAGTTTGATGTCCTTGCAGTTCCATTGGCACCGATGCAATCGCCCGTGAAAGTGTGAACTGGCAGTGAACCTGTAATCAGTCTCCACGCGGGCAGCCCAGAGTTCACCCACGTCGGCATTATACTCTTCGAATCCTCTAAATTGTTACTTTTCCAGCAAAAAGCCAGGCTGCTGTAAAGTCAAAGAGTACACGATGACCTTGGGTGTGAGCCCTGCTGAGGAGAATTCCTGTTGGGCACTGTGGGGTACCCGGGGTGGGAAGGAGCCTGTAGGGAACCAGGACAGAGCTCCCCGAGCCATCCCCTACTGCACAGCACAAACCCTCCCTGAGGGGCACACGGACACCCCACAGCCAACCACACCTGCCCACAATCCCAGGTTTGGGCTGGAAGGGACCCCAAATCCCACCCAGTGCCAGCCCTGCCATGGCAGGGACACCTCCCACTGTGCCAGGCTGCTCCCAGCCCCAATGTCCAGCCTGGCCTTGGGCACTGCCAGGGATCCAGGGGCAGCCACAGCTGCTCTGGGCACCCTGGGCACCCAGGGAGGGTGGCAGTGCCCAAATCCCCCACAGACATCCCCTTTTGGGGGGATGCAGAGAGATGCTGTAGAAATGCATTTGCACACCTCAGGCAGAGGAAATGTTTAAACCCAGACGTAAAAACATCTTGGTTAAGGGTCAATAATTGATTAAAAAATGGATTACTGAGAAATAAGCATGGGAAAGCTGTAGGTGGTTTGTTAGGGCTTTTTAATAGTTCTTAAGCTCAGAATTTCCCTTTCATTGATTTGCGTCCTTCCTTGAAATGCTGCAAAAGAGGCAAAAAAAAAGAAGATACAACATTTGTTTTGTTTCTGCAAGAAAACTCAACCCATTTCCTCTCGGGCCAGCCTAAACCACGATTTAACTTCATTGTTTTGATGTTTGCAGAGTAAACCAGGAACAATGAAAGCTTCTCTTGGCCTCAGGTGGGGTGTTTGGAACTGTTCCTGCATCCATCATGGTGTCTTCCATGGATTGTGGGGTCCCTGATGCTGCTCTCTATTTCCAGCAGTGCAGAAGGACCCTCCCAAAGGGAATTGATGACCTTAAGACAAGAAACCCTTTGCCATTTGATTTTTCTCAGTTCCTACACCAGATACAATATTAGGGACTGAGAGCTGCATATGGTTCTTGTATTGTCCCTGTTCTAGAAAGCAGCAGAGAAAAAAAAATACAGTTCAAATTATGAGCTTCCTCCATCTTTTCCACTTGTAAATCTGTGTATTTTAAATCAAGTTTTATTTCTGTCCATTATAGACATTCAATAAATCTTTGATTTATACAACTAAACACATTGTGTTATAAAAACATCAATTTAATTAACATTCCACAGTCTTAGGGGCCTGCACTCTCCTCCTGCTTAGGTGAATCATTAGGGGCTCATCTGTCATTTAAGCTAAAATATTCTTTAAATTGTGATACAGTATTTAAGACTGTTCACTGTAAATCCAATCCTGAAATATGTCTGTGCTCAGAAGCCTTTTGTTCACAAAGCCCTGACAATCAATATGTGCTAATGACATGCAGATTATTACAAACTCCTCATGCTGAATTTGTGCTGATGAGAGTTTGAATAGACACCGAACCATCCCCCAGAGACAGGGGTGGGGGAGCTGCATCCTGATATTTCCTGGGGTGCCAAAGCAGAACCTGGGATGGACATTCCCAAGGCAGCTCCGCAGAGCAGGGCCTGGAGGAGAGGGAACGGCCTCAGGCTGGGCCAGGGGAGGCTCAGGGTGGATATTTGGGACAATTCCACCACCAAAAGGGATGCCCAGCCCTGGCACAGCTGCAGTGGTGCAGTCCCCATTCCTGGAGGGATGTAAAAGCCCTGTGGATGTGGCACTTGGGGACATGGGGCAGTGGTGGCCTTGGCAGTGCTGGGAATGGTTGGGCTCAGTGTTCCCAGAGGGCTTTTCCAGCCTAAACTATTCTGTGATTCCATGAACTTGGTGCCCCTCACTGCTCCACCAACACCTCCCATCCCACTGCCAACACGCAGGTAGGACACTTTTTGGGGAAATGTGTAGGGCCAAGGTCCACCTCATCCTCCTCTCCTGCCCAAAGGAAGGACCTTCCCTGCTAATTGGTGTCTTCGCTGGTGGCACCTCGGCACTCTATTTTCTCTCTGTAATTCTAACTCATGAGCCTGAGAATCTCTGTGTTAATCTTCGCTGCAGAACAGACAGCCCACATCCTTCCCCGAGCTCTGATCTACCCAAACAAACCCCAGCAAACTGCACAAGATGAGTCAGAGCACAGCAGCCTGAACCCAGGGCACAGTCCTGGGGCTCCAACTGCTACTGAGCTCACATAACCTGATTCCTTTCTAGGGAGCACCCAGGAAATGAAAAGTCTTACACAACGTGGGAGAGGGAATAAGTGAAAAATTTGCACGCTTCAGGCTCTGGTAGCTAAAAAATTACTTTGAAAAGTATTTGCAGTTGAGCTGATTAAGAAGCAATTTGTTTCCCTAATTATTTGTGACTAATAAATGGTTAAATACCTCATTTTATAACAAAGCAGCTAATTTTCCGAGTTCTTTGTTCGATTTGTAGATTAACAGATTTGTTTGAAGCAGTACATCAATGTTTTACTCTCAGAAAATAATGTTACACATTCTGTCTCCTTCAGAGGTCTGGCTGCATTTCCAGGTGTTAGTGGGGCAGAACCATCTGCACCTCACCCTGTGGAGGGAATCCAGCACCACCAGGGCAAGGAGAGACCAGCAAAGCCACAGAAGGGACATCCCAAGCAGGGGCAGATCAGTGCTGTCCTCCCAGGATCATGGATTTACCCAGGGCAGGACCTGAGCCAGCAAAGGCCCTGATTTGTCTCTCTTTTCTTTAATTTCCCCCAGATTTCTGATGAGTTCTCAGAGCAGGAGGGGAGGCAGTGCTCCAGCTCCCCATGGCAGTGCTGGATCCCAGGAAGGGGCAGTGTGGAATGACAGGCAGCAGGTGCTTCAAACAGGAACATTCCCTGTGTGCAGGACACAGCGAGGCCTTGCAGCTCAGAAATCCTCTCCACCCTGGCCTTGCAGGTCAGAAATCCTCTCCACCCTGGCCCTGCAGCTCAGAAATCCTCTCCACCATGGCCCTGCAGCTCAGAAATCCTCTCCACCCTGGCCCTGCAGCTCAGAAATCCCCTCCACCCTGGCACTGGAGGTCAGAAATCCTCTCCACCCTGGCCCTGCAGCTCAGAAATCCCCTCCACCCTGATCCTGCAGCTCAAAAATCCCCTCCACCCTGGCCCTGCAGGTCACCTGCTCCAAGATCCCCATTAGGTGTCCCTGGCAGGAGCATCCAGTTATGGGGTTTGGAGGAAGGAAGCAAAGCCAAGCCACAAATCCTGGCCTTGCTCATGTCCCGATGTGATGGACAGGAGTGGGAATGGCTTTGCAGGGTCTGAGGCACTGGTGAATTACACATTTCACTCGCCATTACTGCTAAAAATATTTATTGCTGAATCTGTACTAAAAAGAGACCAAATGAAGAACAACATTTGGCTTTTTTGGGAAGCACTGACCAGAGCACATCGCAGGGATCAGGCCTTGCTCTGTGGCAGTTCAGAATGGAAGCAGAGGTCTAAAAATACAACAGGCAGAATTAAAATTGAGGAAGAATATCTAAACACATGGCCCAGAGAAAGCAAGCCTGGAGTTTTCTATCTCAGACTCTTTATTTGAGCAGGATTGCCTAGCAAAGAGTCTGCGCTGGGAGAAGTCTGCTTGATATATTTCTAGATGTACTAGAAGGCGATCTTTGAGAACCCTGAATTTTGGTGGATTTGTTCCTTGTTGGTGCTAACCATCTCCTGCTGGAGAGCTGTGAGCCTGCAGCAGGGTCAGCACAAACTGTCTGAATCCCAAAACAAGAGGCTGAGTCACAGCAGCAGCCTGCAAAGCAGTGACACCCCCACGGAGATGCCAGGACGACTAACGTGGGTTTGTGTTCTCAAAAGAAACTGCTCCCAATTTGCCTCTGAATTGGCAGGATGACAGCGATGTTTGGAAACTTGAAGTCCTGATATTTAAGGTGTATTTTGCTGCCATGTCTCCGTGCCAGGAGCACAATGTGTGCTGGGTTGGAAGTGGATTTGAAAGGTCAAGTCGAACCCAAGCCGAAGGTTTAACTCTGAACGGGGGCTCTGAATGATTCATTCATCTTAAATTACACATTAGGCCAACATTTTATTACATTAATATAATGGCCACCCACTCATCCTATTACCAGCAGGATCTGCCTCTAACATCAATATTACTCATGGGCCTTCCACACTAATGTACAACTGCATCTATATTTTAACATTTGGGGAGGGAAAAGCCAAACCAGACCTGTGTGGAATTCCGATTCCCTGCCAAAACCTGTTTCAATTGGCAGCATGCAACTTTAATGAGGGGTTTTGTGATAGTTGGGAGCCTGGCACTCTGAGCAAGCCTGAATTTTAATTTTGAGTTATTCAACGCCAGAGCCAGGCACACATTAACAAAAAAGCAATTACTCCTGACATCCCAGCACTTCCCCCATGTCATTCCAGAGCAGAAATGGGAGATGAATGGGGACTTCAAGTTACAGAATGCAAACTGAGGAGAGTCAAAGTGCTGCTTTTCATTTCAAAAAGGAGGATTCAAGGTTTCAAAGCACAGGAGACTCAAGGACAGTAAACATTAAGCAAAGTTTAGGCTCCCACTTGTCCAATCAGTGAATTTTTCAAAGGCAGAATTAATGACAAACTGCCTGGGACAGGCACTGACAGAGGCCTTGGACATGTGAAATAATGTCCCTTCTGTCCCTGTGCCTCTGGGCACAGAGCAGGGAAAGGGAGGGAGGTGGGATGGGATGGGATGGGATGGGATTGGGATATAGGATGGGATGGGATGGGATGGGATGGGATGGGATGGGATGGGATAATGGGATGGGATGGGATGGGAT
>VZRF01007157.1:0-108377 GCA_013396875.1 Vireo altiloquus
CCTCACCCAGATCATGGACACAGAAATGAACCAGGATTGGCTCCAATCCCTCACCCAGATCATGGACACAGGTATGAACCACGACTGCCTCCAATCCCTCACCCAGATCCTGGACACAGGAATGAACCAGGACTGGCTCCAATCCCTCACCCAGATGATGGACATGAATATGAACCAGGACTGGCTCCAATCCCAAGCCCTGGAAGGGCTCTGCTCTCTGGGCCCAGCCTGTTTTCTCCCCACCAAACAAGCCATGAGCAGCCAGTTTCTCCTGGGAGATGCTGTGGGAAGCTTTCCTAAAGCCCAGATGGGAGAAATCTCCAGTCATCCTGTGGAGCTGACACAGCTTCTCCTCTGTCCCCTGAGGACACAGCAGTGTTTGGACACGTGGCTGACGCTGGGCAGAGATTTAGGGCTTGTTTACTCCAGAACTCAGCCAGCTCTCCACCCTCTCCGAGCCCTACCAGGAATTCAGTTGATCCAACCTCCACCACCTTGGGTCCCTGCTCTTTTAGCCCAGTTTTGCACTCTGCAATGTTTGGCGTTTTTTTGGTGTAACTTATTCAAAGAGAACCCCTCAGCCTTTCCCAAAGGTGAGCCATCATCAGCTGCTCCAGAGGGAAAGCCACAGAGAGGCCACAAAAATCAACAGATCTGAATCCAGGTTCAAGGAGCAGCCAATAAGGAATAGGAGCATCTTGGAAACAACTGGATTGAACATCCCTGGACACAGAGTGACACCAGGGAGAGCCAACCTGCCAGGAAAACACTGGGATTTTCCCTAAAAATCACTACCACTAAGCTTTTCCAGAGGAGTCATTACAACCAACAACTTCACACAACATCTCAGCATCCGTATTTTATTTTTGCCCCTATCCCGCAGTTCAGGAACAGAGAAACAAGAGGTTAAATCTGAAATTTTTCAGGGGTTCGCAGCCATCTCCCTACCTGTAAAAGGCACAAAACTCTTTGTGAGCCCTGAAAACAATTAAAAATATTTCCTGCTCAGGTCGAGGCCGCTACAGGGTGCTGCACTTGTTACAGACAAAAGCAATTGCATCAGGATAACCCAACCCATTCCATTTTCCCCATCAGCCTTCCCACTGTCCCTACAGGAAAAGCAGCATTTCCAGGAGGAGCCTGACCTGGATAAGTTGGTTTTCAATATTCACAAAGCCTCTGAAGAGACAAACAGTGACCCTGAGCTTGTCTTTCATGCTCAGAGGCCACAAAAGCAAAGCCTCTATTCACAGACAGCAAATCAATCCTGACACCCTCTCCAGACCTCTGAGAAAATTAAAATCATTTTTAAACCCCAGCAAACCCTGACATCTGGAATTTGACTGCAGCGGGACCCCGAGGAGGATAAATAGCTGCAATTTTGCAGGCAGCAGTGACAGCACAGAGCTACAGAGGGCTCCTTTCCTACCCCTGGAAATAATTAAATTCCTATTTAAATCATCCTCCTCCCACCAAATAATATGAAAGCAAATCCACCGTAGGAAGTTTTAACAAATAAAGAAAGCAGCAGCCAAACACACCAGGAGCAGGTGAGTTATTTCCCAAGCTCTCCTCACCAGTGCCAGTGTCCCCAGGTAGTAAACATGATTTAATAATGGAGCTAAAGTCCTCCTTAAGCAGAATTTTGGGAAGCCAAGGAAAACAAACCCTAATCCTATTCAAGCCAGCGCTGTGATGACAGACAAAAGTGTTTAAACAAAGCTCAGGATGTCCATACGTGAATTTTTAAGCTCAGAGCTTCTTTTCCACCAGTGCAAAAAGCATTTCATCCCAACCCCAACAAGCAAGGCAAGAGTCCAAAAACTGGATGAATTCCATGATTTTTCCCCAAACTGTGTCCATATATTTGTTTTTTCTCTCCTTACTAATTCCTTCCTGCTCATCTTTTGTGGTGTTTGTAGAAGGTGGAGCCTGCCAAGATTAAGACCTCCATTAAAACGACACCATAATTCAGAAAATATCAATTTTCCGCTTAGGAAATGACTTTTCAGAGGTAACTGGGTGGAAATTAATGCATCTCCTGATTCCAAAGGCATCCTCAAGCTTTAACTTGCTCCCAGGAGGACAAAACACATCCAGAGGAAACAATGGCATCTGAAATTTTAATTTTCTGTTCTCCACCAGGAGTTCCCCCCCGATTTTAACACCCAGCAACCTCTGAGCAAGTCAGTCCTGAAAAAGTAAAGTAGAAAAAAAAATAGAAAAATGTGAAGAGCAGAAGGAACCTGCCCTGCCTGCTCCTGAGAAGCACCATGAAAGTCACCCAGAGCTTTTCTTTATAGCTCTCAAAGCAGGGCAAAATAAAATCTCCTCCTTAGTCTGGTGTTGTCTTTAAATCAGCATCATCGGGAACAGGAGCACAAGAACTCCTTGTGCTCAGCCAGCTCTGCTGCAAATGAGGTGTCTGAGTTAAAAGGGGGCTGCCTTGGAGCAGTCTGCTGCTACTGCAGCTTCTAGGAAAGAGATTTGGGGTATTTCTCTCCTTTCAAGCAAATTAAAAAAGAAAGGAGATCACAGAATGAGGAAGAAAACCGGAAAAGGTTGAAAAAGGAGGGAGAGAGGTGTGCACCAATTAAAATAAAAACCACAAAGCGACGTAAATCATTGTACTGCCAAGAAATGGGGGAAAAAAAGGAAGAAAAAAGTTCACTCAGGGTGAGATCAGCTGTTGAACAAGCCCATGCTGGTGGAAGCAATGCAGAAGAGGAGAAACTGGGGAGTTTCTTTTCCTCCTGTTGCTTTTTCTGACCTCAAACACCCTGGAGGCTTCAAAGGCATTGTCTCCTCACCTCACAGAGCATTTCAGCACCAGGGCTCAGAGAACTTTCTCCCAGACCATGCTCACCCCCAACAGCTTCACTGCAGCCAGAAGTTGCTTTAAGAAGTCATTATTGGCACCTCTGAAAAACCTTTCACTCAGTGGTGAAATTATAATGGAGGCTTCAGAGCCATTTCAGCTTTTTACCTCTCTAATAGCTTTAAACATTGGTTGCAAGTGTTGAAAATCTCAAATTTAATTTGTTTTCAAGCCACAGAGGCACTGGACTAATAAGAAGCTGAGTGCTGGCTTCTCATAAAGCTGTTTTAGTGCTCATAAACCACTTAATGTGCCAGCAGCAGCAGATGCTTCCCAGATTGTCCCTGGGGTGTGATATCCAGGCTGGCGCTGGGATCCATGGACAAAGCACAGGTAAGAGCAGCATCTTAGGGGTAAGATGACAATTCCCCTTTGGAGGGAAGTCAGATAGGAGGAGGGGAAGGCAGCTCTTCGTCTCCAAAGCTGTCCTGCAGCGCTTTACAGGCCCTCAATAATCAGAAGGGGATGCAAGATTTGAGAGTAAAACAGATCCAAGAGTGTCTCGGAGAAACGAGCCCAAAAAAGGGCCTGGAAGAGAAACCAGAAATTCCCTGCAAACCCCAGCCCAGCAGTGACAGGCTGCCCCATCCCTCAGCTTCCATGTGCCTGCCCAGCATGGCTCTGAAGGGAGTGACAGGAGCATTTCTGGGCAGCACCTGACTCGAGGTGAGCCCATCCATCACTGCTGGCAGCCCCAGAGGCACAGGTGTTCCCCTGGGGTGCCATGGAGCGACAGCCTGCAGAACAAGTGGGAATTGATAAGGAAAACAATTTGGGAGCACGGGGCAGTGTATGAACTCATGAATCACACCCAGACAGAGAGAGGGCGTGGAACTGCTCAGCTTTAACCCTGCTGCAAAATAGAATTGTTTGGCAGCAGTTGATTTAATACCTTGAAGCATCCTGACAGGTCTGTGAGGCCTGGGTCACCTCTCCATCACTTCTCCCCAGCTGCAGCTGCTTTAATGCTGTCACACAGATCTGCTTGGGAGGAACACGTTCAGCCCAGGAAAGCTTTGTTTTCCAGAGCAGAAAAAAGTGTTTTTCCAGAAGATCTTGCAACATTCAGGAAAAGGAGTGAGAATCGTGGAATCATACAGTAGTTTGAGTCGGAGGGGATCTTTCAAAGTTCATCCAGTCCAACCTCCTCAGCAATGAGCAGGGACACCTCCCACTGTGCCAGGCTGCTCCCAGCCCCAATGTCCAGCCTGGCCTTGGGCACTGCCAGGGATCCAGGGGCAGCCACAGCTGCTCTGGGCACCCTGTGCCAGGGCCTGCCCACCCTCCCAGGGAACAATTCCTTCCCAATATCCCACCCATCCCTGCCCTCTGGCACTGGGAAGCCATTCCCTGTGTCCTGTCCCTCCATCCTTGTCCCCAGTCCCTCTCCAGCTCTTTTGGAGCACCTTTAGGCACTGGAAAGGGGACTGAAAGTGTCAAATTCCACTTCATTGACATGAAGAAGAAACACTGACACCTTTAAATATTGGTGAGGTGAGGGTCAGACCCCAAGCCTGTGTTTAATTCACCTCATTAATTCACCTCATCAAATCCATCATTCAGAGCTTTTAGTACAATTAAAAAAAAAAAAAAAAGCCCAGAGGAATACCAAATATTACAAAAACCAGCACACAATGGCAAATCCCAAACCCACACAGAGAACTGAGTAAGGAACTTGGGTTGAAAGGAACCACCAAATGCAAACATTGGGGTTTGCATCACCCAAGAAGTGGTGACAGCTCAGCGTGTGGGATGTTGAATTAAGAGCATTATCCTACACCCAAATCAGAGCTTGGGGGCTTGAAATCCCAACAAACCCATGGCATCAGCTCTGCCCACATTCCAGAGGTGGGGAGAGGAAAGGAAAAGCACTCTGACTGCCTGAGTTATGCTGCTATCAAGAGGCATCCAGGCTGGCAATGTCACACTGCTGAATTACAGCTCCCTTTTCCCAGCACACATTTATCTCCAAGGATGGAGTGCTGGTACAGAATCCCCAAGGGAAAGAGCCCTCATTAGTTCCTCTGACCCCACTGAAGCAGCTCTGTTCCAGCGGGAAATGAGATTGAGTGCACATCCCCCACTTAGAAAGGGGTTTCTGCAAAGGTGTGCAGCAGAGCCAGGGCCAGCAAACAGCTCCCAGCTCCTTCATCTGCCAGCTCAGCTCAGTTTGGGCTCCTCTGCCAGCAGGTCTGAGATTGAAACAGGAGAGGAGGTGAGGGGGAAAACGAGAGCAAGGGCAAAATATAAAGGAAAAAAAACCAGAACAACCAAACACCTTGTGATTACTCATTTTATAGAACCACAGAACTGACTGGGACAGAAGAAACCTTGCTGGTGCCACCACTGAGGAATTCTGAATCCCTGGGATCATCCTGGTACCTGAGGGCACTGACTGCTGCCTGCTGGTGTGGAGGTGAGGCGTGTGACACTGGGGCTGATGGCACCAGGAATCCCAGATAAGTTTGGGGGGTTGCAGGGTGGTCTCTGCACCTTCAGCTGCTTTGCCCTCGAATCCAGGCTCTGGATAATATTCTGAGTGGTCCCTGAGCAGGGCTGGCCTTTTTACAGCTGATTGCTAGGCTCCTCTAGCAGTTACTACAGAATTTCTAATCCTAATTTCCAATCTGGGCACCCTGTGCCAGGGCCTGCCCACCCTCCCAGGGAACAATTCCTTCCCAATATCCCATCTTTATTCAGCCCCAAGGCAGAAGGGGGAAGAAAGAAGCCTGGAGCACACACAGGCTGCTCTCCTGCTCCTCCCCAGCCCCATCCCCATGCACACACAGGATGTTGGGCAGGACGACCTCGAGCCTGACCCAGCTGGCAAATCTCACATTTTGCTCCTCAAAACGCTGCCCCATCCAAACACAGACTTATTTATCCCACAGGATGATCCAGAGGGCAGAGGCACAGCTGGTAACAAAAGCCACTGAATGGGCTAATGTGCCAAAGGCTTTCTGCCCCAGCAACCCAGTGACCTGAAGGCCTAGAACAAAAAAAGAATTAGAGCAAGGAAAAATGGAAGTGCCTCTCTTTCAAGGGGAAAATTGATAAAACCAGGGTCTTCCCCAGCCTCCACAGGCGCAGCTGGCATGAACAGAGACTGTCTGAAACAGTGGACATGTCAGATTTACCAGCAGGAGGTTAGGGCTTGGCTTCCCAGAAACAAGGGTGCACTTGTTCCTGTATCTGCCAGACAAGGGGAAGCTTTGTGCAAGCCACAGAAATCAAGCATTTCTCTAATATTTGACATATGGAAACGATTTACCTGTTTTCCCCTAAGAGAGATTTAAATGGGTTCAGTGCACTGCCAGAGTGCAAATGAAGCCACAAAAGGCCCAGAAGCAGCTCAGTGTCCAAAGCCAGCATCCCTGTGGAGAGGAGGCAGAAGCTTGGCTTATTTATTCATTACTATTTTTTAAATCTCAAGGGAGAAGCGTTGGGGAAAAGAAAATAAACAATCAGCCACCATGGGAGTCATCTGAGTGCTGGAGCTGGCTCACCACACAAGGAGGTGGATATTTCAAGCCCAGCACATGAGAGACACTAGCCCATCATGGGTTCCACTTTGCCTTGGGCTGTTTATCCCTCACTTCAGGCTGGAGGAATCCCTGATGGCAGCAGAATAGTTTGGTCAGACCTGAGCACACAGCTACTAAATCCTGCAAACACACCTCGAGTAATTCTGGATCAGCCTCAAGGGAAAAAAAAAAAAGCAGTGAAATGAGAGATCCTTTCCAGATACTGCTCAGCTAAAAGCTACACACCCACTTCTGATACAACTTGAGGCTCCTGAGCGTTTTGGGGAAGGAAAACACCCAGACAAGGAGGCACAGTCACAGAGGGCTGGCTGGCTCAGGATGTGGGGTGGTTTGAGTGGTGACAAGCCAAAAAAGCCTCCAGTGAGGCACTACAGCGAGCTCTGAATTACAGGAACCAGGTTTGTTTTTCCAGAAAGGCCACAAAAAGTCACATCAAGAAACGTCAAAGGTGAAGGGACAGCAGTGAGCAAGAATGAAAGAGCTCTGTGGTGAAAGGAGCAGGCTGGGGGAGCAAAGAGCCAACACATCACCAAAAATGCCAACCTCTCCCTCCAGGCATCATTAGATGGGATATTGGGCAGGAATTGTTCCCTGTGAGGGTGGGCAGGGCCTGGCACAGGGTGCCCAGAGCAGCTGTGGCTGCCCCTGGATCCCTGGCAGTGCCCAAGGCCAGGCTGGACATTGGGGCTGGGAGCAGCCTGGCACAGTGAGAGGCTGGAATTACTTCATCTTTAAGGTCTCTTCCCACCCAAACTGTTGTGTGATTACAATCAAGGGAAGGGTTGGTTCCTATCACAGGGGATAAGAGAATCTGCGTCTCTCTCCCCTGTCCCTTTGCTAAGCATCCAGCTGATCTCACCCCACCAAAAAGGCTGAGTTTTGGGAATTTTAGCCCAGCAAGGACACTTCTGCAGCAGGGGAGGGAGGCTGAAGGCACCAGACTCCTGCTGCTCACATCCTCCTCAGACCAAGAGCCATCAGAGCCTGGTCCCTGCCCAGAAGCCCCAGACACCAAACTGATGGGCAGGGAGATGCCTTAGGTTTGAACTTTTCTCTGTTCCCAGCCCTGCAGTGCCCAGTGTGACTCTGCAGCTCCCTGGAGCTCGTTCAGTGCTGTTCTCTCATGCTCACACTGACATAACAAAGCCTCTCCAGCTCGCTCTCCAAGGACACCCAGACCCTCCTGGGCCCAACAACTGCAAACCTTCATCTTGGGGAGAGAAAGGGGGGCAAGCTTGGGCAAATTCCATCCTTGCCTGGCTTCTGCCTGGGGAATTGATGCTGATATCAAAGTGGGAAGAACTCGGGAGCTGGCATTGTCCATTTTGGGATGCACTGAGGCAGGAGCCTCTGGAGCCCAGAGTGTGACCTCTGAAGGCCTTTCCAATCAATCCCTCCTTTATTCCTTTACTCCTGTCTGCTCTCTGTTTCTAGGGAGCCATTTAAGGCATCAAGGGAGGTACAAGCTGCTCTCCTTGGACCGAGGGCCATCTTTAGCATGTGCAAAGTCATTTACTGCCCACCCAAGCTCTACTTGTTGGTCACTGGCACTGCTTTTTGTCACCCAAAAGCCAACCTTGACTTTACAATCGGCTTCAGGAGAGCTCACGAGGGAGTTGGTTCAGTTTCTAAGGGTCACAGGCTGCAAGTGCAGCCTTCAAACAAAGCCTTGGTTGTTTCAGTTTTTTTGCTCCATAATTCTCCCTGGAAAAGGGCCTCATTTAACTTCACTGAAGTCAATTGACTCTCAAGTGCTTGCTGACATCATCTGCAAATAAGTGTCAGCCAAATAAAGGCTCAGAATTGCACGTGGAGTGGAAATGATGGGCCCAGACCAGTTCATCAGCTTCTCTAACACCTCTAACACATGCAGACATGGCACAAAGGCTAAAAAATCAGAATAATTTTCAAGGTTGAGATGAGTACAAAGAGTAACAACCAAAAAACAATTAAAATTCAAGCCCTGGACAAGCACATTTCCAGCTGCTCTTATACCCTTGAAATCCCACTTTGGGGCTTGGCCACAGTTCTTGTGGAAAAAACCTGGAGAAAAAGCTTAAATCTGCAACCAAACATGCCTAAATCCAAGTTCCCCTTCCCAGAGGGACTCACGAGACAGTAAATACAGATAAAAACCCCAGAGCAGCTTCACAGCCAACAAAGAAGAGTCATTCCATTTCTCAGCTTTGCTAATCACTTTTGTTAATAAGACATGGCAGCAGCACAGAGGCTCCCAATTCAAAACCCATGAGCACTCCTGGAACCCAGGCACTTTGGATCTCCACCCAGACCCCACAACAGAGTCCCCTCCAAAACAAGGACCTGGCACATGACTGAAATGTCTTGTGATGAGTCCAGCACAGCCACACCTTCATGTATTTTCAATGTCTTCCCTGCTGACCATTATTTCAGAGAGGAGCACTTCACAAGGGTCTGGAATAACAGGAGGGAGGAGAATGGCTTTAAACTGAAAGAGGGCAGGGCTGGATGGGATATTGGGAAGGGATTGTTCCCTGGGAGGGTGGGCAGGCCCTGGCACAGGGTGCCCAGAGCAGCTGTGGCTGCCCCTGGATCCCTGGCAGTGCCCAAGGCCAGGCTGGACATTGGGGCTGGGAGCAGCCTGGCACAGTGGGAGGTGTCCCTGCCATGGCTGGGGTGGGATTAGGTGGTCTTCAAGGTCCTTCCCAACCCAAACCAGTCTGTGATGTACTCCCAGACTAACTCCCACCTCTTCCTCTGCACACCTTTCTCAAGGATCATCACCACAGGCTAATCCCATTCCCTCCTATCCTCCCAATGTCATTCATTTACTCCCTCTGGGGCCAGGTTTCCTCCTTACCTAGGTAATTTTCATGGTCATTTTGAAACCACAAGCATCCTTGAGACACTTCCACAAAACCTACCTTCATGAGAGACAGCAAAAAGTACCTTCTACTTGGATAGGAAAAAAAGAAAGGATCCAAAAAAGTCTTTTCCACTGGTCCCTGTACTCCCCCAGTAAGGACACACTGCAAAGCTGCTCTCCAACATTTTCTGCTCTGTCACAGCCCAAGTGTCCTTGGATCTGTTCCAGGACACTTGGGAATTCACGAGAGAGGCTGGAAAAGCAGAGCTGGCGAAGCAGGAGACTGGCAAATCCAACCCTCAACGTGAAGGAAATCACTCGAGTCCAACTGAAGGGCAGCAAGGTCACACTCACTTCCCTCTGGGTGAGGAAAATCCAGTCTCCTCTGGAAAAGGGCCACAATTTTTTACTCTTCTGTCCAGATCAGAGCCAGGATTTCTGACATCAGGACTCCCACAAGCCAAACTCCCATGATGTTAATGCCATTTCACTTTTTTCATTTTTCTTTCCTCAAAATTCACCCTCATGGCTCCACACTTGGGAAAGGACTAAACATCTGAGTAAAGAGAGACACAATGGATTAACCTGGGATTAATTAGATAACAGGTTCCCATTGCCTCTTTGAGACAAGGAGTTATATAATTCAGTTGTAAAAGTCTTAACTGTAACAACAACTACACAGCTGAGAGGAAAAACGTTTGTTTAGGAAAACAAGCAGAAAAACCACCTCATTTTTTCCCTTCTTGGAGGGAATTTAGAAAATATTGTACCTTGATGCTGTGTGAACAATCTTCTGCTATAGCTGTAATGCTGTTGTGGTCATAAACCCAAAATTTAGCACCAGAGCAGCTGCTGTGCAGAAATTAACTGTATCCCAGTCAAAACCAGTGCAGGGAACCCGCAGGGAGAGCCTGGAAAGGGTTTCCCATAGGGGTTAAACCAGGAGCTGATTGAGCACCTCCAAACCAGTTGAGATTTTACACAAGCAGCTCTGAGACTGAGGGAGCACTGCTGTACCCAGGGGAAAGAAATCCCTCTAAAAACCCAGGATGGACCTGCCAGCTAAGCACAGGGCTGGCTCTAAGGTGTCCATGGCCCAAAAAATCCCTCCTTGTCCCCTCTTCTTCTCCCTTTCTCCAGACTGAGTTCAGTGCTGGCTGTTCAGAGCCCAAAGCCTCGCGGTGCAGATGCTCTGCAGTAAAAACCTTTGACACCTCTAAAGCCTTATAAATCCCAGGGCACGTTAATCACCCAGTCTGAGCCCATAATCCCGACCCAGGCCCCACAGTCAATGGGTTTTGCAGACTCTTCCCCCACAGGCATTCTGCCTGCATCAGCCAAAAACCCAGAATTAATCAAATATCCTCACCCTGACAACATTTAGGGTGCCAGGAGATTAGGCTCCAACACTGTGGTTTTCCTGGGGTTTCAAGGATTTGGGATCCTTCAAAGCAGCACTGCTGAAATAGGGAACCTCTTTGACACAGAACAAGCAGGTTCATCCCAGCCCTTCTTGGAGATGTGTGAGGGGGTGGAAATCAAAGAGAAGCAAGGTCCTGGCAGGTTAATCCCCAAGCTCCTGAGGCTGGAAAAGCTCTCTGCTCCTTGCCAGTCCTCCACAGGATCCTGCCCTATCTAACAGAGGTCTTGCTCCTGCATGAAGGCCAAAATTGTGACAGCCAAAATCACAAAGGCCACTCCCAGTCAGACCCAGTGACACCCCTGGCAAAGTCTGGTCTGAAGGCACCACCCACAGCAAATGCAATTCCTGACACGTGGATGCCAAACAGCCTCCCTAGAAAATGAAGGGCTCAAAGGTGAATTTTAAAGGACATTTAAGTGATGTCTAAAACCTTAAACAAAGCCTGGGTTTGCTTTCATTTCCAAGCATCAAGGAGAAAAACCAGAATTACGGGATTGGAATAATTTGGGTTGGAAAGGGACCTTTAAAGGTTGTGTGGTCCAACCCCTTCTAGTGAGAGGAACAATAAGGAAAAACCATATTGATATTTAATGGAATGCTGGGATTTCCCTGCATTCAGCCCATCAAGCCAACGTGACTGGACACATCCATTCATGGGGACTCAGCTCTGAATCACCAGTGCAGCATCCAATGCTCCTGTGCCCAGCCTCCAATCAAACCACCTTGAAAGAGCCTCTTTCCCTCAAAAGCTCCCATGCCCTCAGGGCTACGGTCTGGAACACTCACAAATTGAAAAACACACGGAAAAGGGCAAATTAACCCATCCTCTAATAGCAGATTTCAGCAAAGCAAGCAGTTTCTGTGACCAGTGACCTCTGGCCGCTTGGGAATTAGCACTGACAAAGTCCCAGCTCCAAAGCCCGTGGCTTAGATCATCTGTTCAGGTCATTTCACAGCTCTGGCCAAGCGGGAATTACAAGAGCATTTCAGCAGAGAGTGAATTAATGCACACAGCCCAGCCACAGCACTGCAATTCATTATGCTGATGGATCACAGCCTCCTCATCCCTCTTCCCACAAAAAGGACCCCAAAAAGCCATCAGAAGCCTGGGCTGGAGGTCACACGATGCATTTAACCAATTGGAATATCTTGAATCAAACACACATTTCACTGGGAGGGCACAAATCCGAGCAGGGACTGCCCAGCTCACAGGAAGGGGTTTGTGTCCCATTTACAGATTTGCAGGTAAAGGCAGGGAGAAGCTTTGCTGGGTATTTCCCCTCATCTCCCATCCCACACCCTCACAGCTCAGACAACTGGCAATTAAGAAGGGGATTAGGAGATTTGGGATGTACACAAAGACTGTGCTTGGATAGCTCGGCCCAGCCAGTCAATAAAAGTGGCTTCTCCTTTTTAGTGGATAGATCAAAAAATGATCATTGCCATTTCCTCTGGCAGGAATCTCTTTCCCCTCTCGCACCCAGGATGATTTCCAAGGTGGGATATTTGCTGTGTACAAACAACAGGGGTTTGGAAGCAATAGAAAAATGCTTCCATGCACTGACTTCACAATATCCTTGGTGGAATATGAGATGAACAAGCTGTGGTTAGATCAGAAATTCCTTCCTCCCACCAGCTACAGAGATTATAATGATCTGAATCTCAGCAAGACCATTTTCTCCTCCTTCATGTGTCTTTCATTTAAAAAAGAATTAATTTTTTTTTTTTTAAAGCAAAAGGGGATCTTGCCATTAAAGCTGAGGGCTCACAATAGAAAAAAGGAATTTTGCAAACATTCAGAATTTAAAAAGGAGGTCAGAGTAGATTGGCTGTGTGCCTTCAGCCCCTCTGTTCCATTCTCAAAGGTCAGAGAAAAGCAAGAGATAATGACAGTTCCAGCAAGCTGCCTCTCAGAAAAGCTACAACTCAGGTGTCCAATTAAAATCCTCATTTTCATGTAAATTTTTAACGTGGAGTAGAAAGCTTGACGTGCATTCACTTGATGGAAAAAAAGAGAGGAATTGTTACAATTCTGGCTGTTGAGGTGCAGCACAATTCAGACAACAAACATTCACAGGCATCAGCTGAAGATATGGAGGCAAGGCTGGGTTGTGCCCCAAATTTGGGTGAAAGCCTTTTATTCTGAGGAGTTTGATGTTTTAACAAGAAAGCAGATAACCACTGCTGCGGTCTGCACTGAAAATTCCTCTTTGAAAACACTGGGAATGAAAAAGCAGGAAAATAACTTGTGCCTGTCCAACTCCTGCCTTCCCAGGCAGCTCTGGATTTTTGCAAGACTTGAGAACCTCTCCAGTGTGCCACAGCCATTTTTATGGGAGTCACACTCAGGGAAATGTGTGTAAAAAAATTAATAAAATCCCTGGGGTGGTTTGGGTTGGAAGGGACCTTAAATCATCCAGTGCCACCCCTGCCATGGGCAGGGACACCTCCCACCATTCCAGGCAGCTCCAAGCCGTGTCCAACCCAGCTTTAGGCACTGCCAGGGATCCAGGGGCAGCCACAGCTTCTGTTTTGCACAGCCTGCAGCTCATTTTAGGCTTCCTTCCCCTACTCCTGCTGTTGTCTCCATCTCTCTCATACCAAAGTGGAAGTTGAGGCCTCACACAAACTTTAAAAAGACCAGCTCAGACTTGCATTTTTAGATGCAGATGCATTTTTAAGCCTGGATCAGCTACCTGTAAACACAACCAATTCCTTTCCAGCACTAGGAAAAAAGCAACTCAAATTCCAAGTAGACTTGGAAAGCTGCCACTGATATTTTTTGGTAATGCAAGCAGAGGAAGATTTCACTGAAAAATTCATGGCAACTTTTCTGTAAATTTTTAGCTAAGAATTGGAACGTTCTGCTGGCTCGAAGTGATCACCCAGACCAAGCTGAGAGCAGAAGGAAAACAGCACCAACACTTCTACTCTGCAAAAGGAAATTTGTTTTGGGCTGCACAAACTCAAGCCGTGACTTTGCAACTCCCAGGGGAGCTCCCAGCCAAGCTGCACCACCAACAATGGCTGCAATTCACAACCAGGAGCGTTTCTGGCACGGGATCTGCCACACAGCCGTGTTTGCTCCTTCACAGCTGCTTTTCCAAGAGGAAAAGCACTCCAGAGCCAAGAAGATCTTAAGTTGTAGACTTAAAAACAGAACAGAGGAGCCAAGCGATAGCAGAGCAAAATTAAGCATTCAGAAGGCAACCAAAGGGTGTCCAGGGAGCACTTTCAGATAAAATGAGATTTAAAGAAAAAAATTCCCAAAATTTAACTTGTAAGCATACTTAAAAAAGCCATCCGAGGCAACATGGGAGTACAGGAGAGCAGCAATACAAACTCCTCACCCACAAGATGCAACAGGGTGGCTTTGACAGCAATATTTTCACACTTCTCCTATCAACACATCACAAGACCTCATCTCCCAGCCCAGGACAAGAGGGGAGGTGCAAGTTGAGCCTCACTGCCTGGATCCCCTCTGCCCAAGCTCATATAATCTGTATTTATCCAGGGAGGGAACAGCCAGCTCCGACAGCTTTCCCATTTACCCCCAGCTTGCTCTCACCCTTCTGCTGCCTTTCATCAAACTCTAGAAGGGTTTAGGTTGGAAAGGACCTCAAAGCTCCTCCAGTCCCATCCCTGCCATGGGCAGGGACAGCTTCCACTGTCCCAGGCTGCTCAGAGCTCTGTCCAGCCTGGCCTTGGGCACTGCCAGGGATCCAGGGGCAGCCACAGCTGCTCTGGGCAACCTATTCCCCTACCTACAAACTCATTTTCACACATAAGAACAGAATCATAAAGGTTGGAAAAGGCCTCCAAGATCATCGAGTCCCCCCTTGGACCAAATACCACCATGCCCACTAAAACCACACCACGAAGGCAGAGATGATGCAGAAACACAGGACCTACAGATCCAGCCAAGGGTGCTGCAAGAACCAGCAGGACACAGAGAAAGGAGTAAACAAACACTAGGAAAGTGTTCCCCAGTAGCACAATATGGATGGATCTGGGCACATTCAACCCCCTGGAGCTCCATAACCAACCTCACTATGCCAATCTCTACGTCAACCTGGGAGTGATGCCTTAGGTTTGAACTTCTATATTTTCCCAAGCCCTGCAGTGCCCAGTGTAACTNGCACAATATGGATGGATCTGGGCACATTCAACCCCCTGGAGCTCCATAACCAACCTCACTATGCCAATCTCTACGTCAACCTGGGAGTGATGCCTTAGGTTTGAACTTTTCTCTGTTCCCAGCCCTGCAGTGCCCAGTGTAACTCTGCAGTTCCCTGGAGCTCGTTCAGTGCTGTTCTCTCATGCTCACACTGACATAACAAAGCCTCTCCAGCTCGCTCTCCAAGGACACCCAGACCCTCCTGGGCCCAACAACTGCAAACCTTCATCTTGGGGAGAGAAAGGGGGGCAAGCTTGGGCAAATTCCATCCTTGCCTGGCTTCTGCTTGGGCAATTGGTGCTGATATCAAAGTGGGAAGAACTCGGGAGTTGCCATTGTCCATTTTGGGATGCACTGAGGCAGGAGCCTCTGGAGCCCAGAGTGTGACCTCTGAAGGCCTTTCAAATCAATCCCTCCTTTATTCCTGCATTCCTGCTTAGTCTCTGTTTCTAGGCAGCCATTTAAGGCATCACCTCACCTGCAGGCCTGGGTAGAGCAAACCACTCAGCAGGGGATGCTCCACCTGCTTCACCACCTCTGCTCCTGCCTTCTTGGCGTCGTGCTGCGTCACCACGGAGGAGAGCCGATACACGTCCAGCGTGTACTCCCTGTGGGAAGGACAATGGTGTCACCAGCCAGCATGGGGACAGCTTTTAGAGCCACACTGAGAGGGGACAAAGCCTGTGATGCCTTGGGTTTTAACTTTTCTCTGTTCCCATCCTGTAGTGCCCAGTGTAACTCTGCAGTTCCCTGGAGCTCGTTCAGTGCTGTTCTCTCATGCTCACACTGACATAACAAAGCCTCTCCAGCTCGCTCTCCAAGGACACCCAGACCCTCCTGGGCCCAACAACTGCAAACCTTCATCTTGGGGACAGGGGGGCAAGCTTGGGGAAATTCCATCATTACCTAAAGTTTTAATTGGTGAGTTTATGGTGATGTGCAAACGGAGCAAACCTATAAAAGTGTGAAGAACTCGGGAGCTGTCATTGTCCATCCTGGGATCCACTAAGGCAGGAGCCTCTGGAGCCCAGAGTGTGACCTCTGAAGGCCTTTCAGGTAAATCCCTCCTTTATTCCTTTATTCCTGTCTGCTCTCTGTTTCTAGGGAGCCATTTAAGGCATCAGGAGAACCCTCCTGCCACGGTCAACAACTCCCATCAAACATATGAGCCAATAAACAAAAAATTCAAGTGTTTAGTGCTTCCAGGCAGGAGCTGGAGCCCGAGGTGCTATTCCCTGCTCACCTTGGTGGTGTCATCATGTGACCGCTGGTACCGTTTCCAGCGGCAGCCGTAGATCCCGGTCAGACAGGACAGACATAGCTGGGGCTCGTAGTACTGCAGGGGTTGGTGTTTAACCATGCTCCTTCCAGCCCCTCCCGAGCCAGCTACCACAAAGCCATCAGCTCCTGGGAGCGCCCTGAGGCAAAGGAGAGAAAACAACAACAAAAAAAAAGGAAATTAAAATCCCGAGCGCTATTTCAATACATTAACGCGCGATTTAATAATTAACCGTGTCCTCTGGCTACTGAGAGGAGAGGATGAGAATCAGATCTATTCCCAGCCCTGCCAACATCTCCCACTCGTTACTCAACAGGACCAAGAAGTTTAATTAGTTTGCAAGTTTGGTTTCCTTGTGCAGCTTCTCCCACACCACCAAAAGCCAACACCTCCGTAGGAGTTATCGGTAGGCAAAGCCACGTGGGGACAAAAGCAGGAGGATGATGATCTGCAGCCCAGGTGTTGGGTTTTTATGAATGACTGAAGTGCGAAGAGCCAGAGCCTCTGCAAGAGCAACCTGGAAATCAGTTTGGAGACCTCCACAAAGCTGAAACCAGCCAAGCTACAGCAGTTTATTGTCAGCATCCTTGGAGCCTGCACGGTTCCAGATGAGGAATAAACACTTCCATACCCACTGCAGAAGGGGCATCACAGAATCTGGAAGGGATCCAGCAAGGATCAAACTTCTGGCCCTGAACAGGATAACCCCAAGAATACAGAACACAGTGTGTGCACAGACAAAATATACAATATAGATATTACCCTCTCCCTTTACACACCTCTCAAGCACTCAGGGGGATGCAGAGCTGGATGCTGTGCCTGATCCCACACCACAGGTTTCCCACACTTCCTGAAGCCCAGAAGTGCACCCACAGCCCCACATGCTGCTGCTGCGTGGATCACCAGCAGGGATGGGCTGGGAGGGGAGTCTGACAGCAGCTGAGCTTGCAGAGCACTGCCCACCTCTCCCCAGAGCTGAGTGCAGGGTGTGTGGGCAGTGAATCCTATCCTCTCCAGGGAAAATACTTCCTTACACCTGGAATTCAGGTCTTGGGAAAAGCTGTGACAGCTGAGTAGCAACATCCTCAGTGGCATCAGCAAAGCGTGGCTGGGCTTAGGGACATAAACCAGCCACCTAAAAGCTTTTCCTTGACACATCCCATGCAAGGAAGCCTCCAAAAAAGCAGGGCTAACCATGTTCTTCAATCTAGCTGATGCACAAGGGGATGCTGCAGGCAGTGCAGATGCAGTGGCAGAGTCTAAAACGCCAGCAAGGACACAGAGAGCTCAACCCTCCCAGCTCCTGCCCGTGTCTGTGCCCGTTCACGCTCCGTGCTGACAGCCCAGGACAGCCCAGGACAGCCCTGACTCTAAGCAGGACTCAGCATCCCGGAGGCAGGAGGCTGTTGTGGCTCCAAGCCCAGCAGACTGTCACCAGGCTGTCCCCAGAGCCCGCAGCCCTGTCCCCCAGACACAGAGGCAGCTCTGTGCTTCCAGCAGAGCTCTCTCTGCGCTGCTCGAGGCGCTGACCCAGGCAGGGGACACGAGGTGGGCACGACTCACACATCCCTGTGTGGCCAGCCCTGCTCCCCACGTGGGTCTGCTCGTCCCCTGGGGGTGACAAGCAGGACAGAGGCACAGGGACAGCCAGCCTGACACCAGAGCTGTTTGCTGATCACATTCCCCCCGGGCTCAGCCACCCCCAGAGCTGCTGCTGTGCCACCTCTCGTGGCCTCGTGTCCAGGTCACCTCCCTGGCCGCACCTCACCTCTGCCATTGCTATTTATAACGCTCAGCATCAACCACTGCTCGAGGTGCCTCCTGCCTTCAGCTTCCAGACCATCCCCAGGAAACGAGTCCCCCCCTCTGCCTTCCCACCAGGGACAGAAGGACCCTCACAGAGGGACAGAAGCACCAAGGATGTCCAAAATCAGATGCTATTTAAAGGTCTTGGGCAAAACCATCCCCTCTGCCCCGCAGACTCCAAGCACGGAGTGATGTACAAGAAACCGAGGGACCTGAGCAAGATGTAGAAATCATTCACAGCCTATTAACAACTCCCCGGCCAAACCCCTTATTCCCAGCCCGAAAAACTAGAAGGCTACAGTTGTTCCAAGTAATTCTGCACAAATTCATCTCCAAAGGACAACATCTCTCCTGATTTCCACCTCTTCCTGCTTTAGTCATGCAAGGTGAGAAGGCAGACAGGTCACCTCCATCTACAAAAGCTGTCACTGGGTGTTTTATTTGGTCACTTGCAAGAATTGTGTAAATTTGATCGTTAGAAGAAATCCTTCCCTGGGAGGGTGGGCAGGCCCTGGCACAGGGTGCCCAGAGCAGCTGTGGCTGCCCCTGGATCCCTGGCAGTGTCCAGGGGAAAAAGCAGCTGAAAAGGCTCTGTGAGGCACCAAGTGAAGCTCCCACCCTGGTTCCTCTCACTGCAAAGGCATGCACTATGGGAGCCCAAAATTCCAGCCTGCTCTCCACAAAAACACAGGAAAAGCACAATGTCAACAACAACAAAAAAATCTAAGATGAGATTTTAAAAATCCATTCCTAAATACAGTGTAATTGCATGAGGCACAACCAACAAGCCAAAAATCATTCCCTCTTCTCCACGAGCATCACAAAGAGATCCAGGAAAGCCCCAAACAGATGGGAAAGGACAAAACACAGCACCCACCTCCCCTCCACACACACAGACACCTGAGCAGTAACAGGAGCTGCAGGGAGACAAACCACACTGATACCATCTGCCCAGAGAACCTCGCTTGGCCGAGAGCAGGGACTCAATACTTACTGCTCCTGCTTCCAGAAATGGATTTAGGGGAGCAGCAGAAAGTCTGCAGCACCTCACAATCACCGTTCCCATGACATCTCCAGCTGTCGAGGTGGAGAAAGCAACCTATGAATGATTCAGCCCACTGCTGGTTAGCATTACATACAGAAATGAAAACAGGAAGCAAGACAACAGGCATTAATTATTCAAATTCAGCAACGTGCACCAGGAGGGAGGGGGGAAAAAAAAAAAGAAATAAAATAGAAAATGCAAACCCACACGTGTTCTCAACCTTGACTTTAAAGATGCATCATCTGCCAATGGCTGTGAGCTGCTCAGAGCTGAATAACCAGCTCGCTTGTCCAAAAAGGGGGAGCAGGGTAGATTCCATCTGCAAATACAATGGGAGCATTTTCCAAAGGCTCCAGGATGCCTAATTAGCACACAGTGCACTTCTGAGATGCTGAAGTGGAGGTATCTGTTACACATTATTCCTTTCCAAACAGCTTCGGAGAAAAAGAAAGAAGGGAGAACTGGAGCTGCAAATTTAAAAATGAAGCTTTCCGGGGAGACCTGCCCTAAAAATGTTTGATTTTTGTCTGAGTTAACCCCTCCATCCCTGTAGTCTCAGGGCAATAGTAGGAAACATCGAGAGGAGAGGGAAGGCAGCCATCAAGACCAATCACTAAAACATCTCAGTGCCCTCATTTTAGCGAGGAGAAGAGCAGCAGTACAAGTCCTGAAGTGCACTAAGTAAATATCAGGGATGAAGCTCCAGAGGAGCAGGTTTAACAGCCTTTCCCAAGGCTTGCTCCAGTCCAAGCCCTCCCCTTTGATCCCCCTCCAAGGAGGCTGAGGAGAGACCTCGCTGCAGGTACAACTTCTCTATGAGGGGAAAGGAGGGCAGGCACTGATCTCTGATCTCTGCTCTGTGGCAGTGACAGCACCCAGGGAACAGCCAGAGCTGTGTCAGGGAGGTTTAGGTTGGATATCAGGGAAAGGTTCTTCCCCCAGAGGGTGCTGGCACTGCCCAGGCTCCCCAGGGAATGGGCACAGCCCCACAGAGCTCCAGGAGTGTTTGGGCAGCGCTGCCAGGGATGCCCAGGGTGGGGTTGTTGAGGGGTCTGGGCAGGGCCAGGGGTTGGACTCTGATCCCTGTGGGTCTCTTTGTGCCAGCCCTCAAGTGTGGTTTTTAACAGCCCAGGACAAGCAGTGTTACTGCACTCCCAGCTGTGCCAGCCCTCAACACCCACCACAGCTTGCTCAGGATGCTTTAGACCAGCATGTCCAAGAGAAAACACACAACACAGCCAAGGATGCTCTGAGGGAGGCTTATGAATAATGAAATCATAGAGTCATTAAGGCTGGAGAAGCCCTCTGAGATAATGGAGCCCAACCATTAACCCAGCACTGCCAGGTCCACCACTAACCCATGGAATCCTGAGGCCTCAGGAGGTGTTGGAGCAAAGCCAAGCATTTGGAAAGAGGCAGACATTCATTTTACCCCAATAACTCCACCCATCCCGATGTGGAAGACACCTGTGGTCTCCTACAACAACTCCACCTACACCAAGGCATGGCTGGGAAGACTCATCCAGTGGAAAACCTTGGCCTTCCAGTGATGCCTTAAATGGCTCCCTGGAAACAGAGACCAGACAGGAATAAAGGAATAAAGGAGGGGTTGATTGGAAAGGCCTTCAGAGGTCACACTCTGGGCTCCAGAGGCTCCTGCCTCAGTGCATCCCAAAATGGACAATGCCAGCTCCCGAGTTCTTCCCACTTTGATATCAGCATCAATTGCCCAAGCAGAAGCCAGGCAAGGATGGAATTTGCCCAAGCTTGCCCCCCTTTCTCTCCCCAAGATGAAGGTTTGCAGTTGTTGGGCCCAGGAGGGTCTGGGTGTCCTTGGAGAGCGAGCTGGAGAGGCTTTGTTATGTCAGTGTGAGCATGAGAGAACAGCACTGAACGAGCTCCAGGGACCTGCAGAGTTACACTGGGCACTGCAGGGCTGGGAAAACATAAAAATTAAAACCTAAGGAATCAGCACAAAGAGGTTCCCATGGTTTCAGAGAGGCAAAATTTGGGGAGAATGAGGGGCAGAACCACGTGCTCCCCCGGTATCTGGAGACTCAAAACCAGTGGGACACTCAAAACCAAAGCAAGCCCTCAGCACACAGGCTCCCATCTCTCAAATTGCAGGCCCAAGGAAACTCACCTCACTTGCAATGTAAATAAATATAAAAAAATAGAGACTCATGGGGTGTTTGAGATTAATTTTTAAAGCTAACTCATTTTTAAAAAGAGCTTTGATAGATTCTACTGATTTCCACATTAAAGGAAGTGGTTTTCCTCTTGTTGGTGACTCCTGGGAACACTGTTTATCAAGAATCTCTGTAAATTCAACATCTCCATCTCTACTAAAACTTGTATCAATCTAATTATGCTTAAAGCCTTGTTAAGCAAATAATTTCCTAGGCCAATTAGGTGAGAACATCCCTGATAATCAATTAGCCCTACTGATATGCTTGTAAGGCTGCTTGTCAGTTGTTTCACTAATTATACCGGAAAATCCCAATTTTCCTTAAATACTTCCTTAAAAATTAAGCTATTCCAGAGGAAACTCTCAGTTCTGTGCACAAAAAAAAAAAAAAGAAAAACAGAAGAGAAATCTCTATTGCCTAGCCAGGGCTGAAATCACATAAATTATCTACATTTTCATGGACTCCCCATTGGTTTTCATGCACATTTTTTTTTATTAATACACTGAACTCCTCCAAGCCAAAGTAATGCAATTTCATCTTCCCCGAGTCGGAAAATGGAAATGGAAGAGGGTCAATATCCCCATCTGTTTAATAACAAGCTGTTACTGAGGGCTGTGTGCTCTGGCCACTCCCAGGGGAGGAAATCGAGATGCACACACAACACAGACACTGAGCAGCATCTTCCACCTTCTGCTGGCACAAACCCAAAGCAGCTCAGCTTGCAGGAGCCAAGATTTCATTTCAAGGTGGGGAGGGAACACCCCCGAGGCCATAAAACAGCCTCAGGTGATTCATTGTGGGGCTGGAGGATGCCCAGGCAGTGAACTCCTCCCTTGATGACCCAGCAGGGTTATTCTTCCCAACGCATTGTTATTCCCCACTCTGGAAATCAGGGTGGCTCAGAGGTCTCCCACCCAGTTTTTCCAGGCTGTAAACATTCGTTTTTACACTGATAATACTGCACAAATAAAAGCAGTGGATATATCAAATCTCCAGTCAGCATCTGGGTTTTTTTTTTTTCCCCCCTGGCAAACAAAGAAAAAAGATAAAACTGCAGCAAAGTATCCTCTTGCCACGTGCATATGGATATATGGAATTTTTTGGATGAGAACTCAGGCAGGAAAGCACAACATCCTTGTCCTAAAAGCCAAGTGCTGCTGCCTCAGTGACAGAAAATAAGAGCAAGGGGGGGAAACCAAATTTAAAGAAACCAAAGAAAGGTCTACAGGCGATGTGTTGGTCTAGCAGAGCACTCAGAGGGGGAACATCACTGTCTCCCTGAGCTCCCAAAAATCCATGGTACACAGCCTGCAGAGCCACTTTGACTCCCCAGAGTGGCACAGGGTGACCCAAACAGACACATCCCAAGGAGGATCTGGCTGACGTGGAGCCCCCATGGCTCTGACCTGTTGTTTATTGTTCTTAAATGTTTTCTACGAAAAAATTACAGCTTTGAAACTAGGGCAGCGTGTAGTTTGGGGGTTGTACACTTCCAGTTAATGAAAATTCAGACTTCAAAAGATAAATACTTCAAAGGGATTACAAAAGAAAAACTTAGACTTTAATCTCCCTAAATAAATAAGCACAGGACAGACTAACGCCCTCTGCAACAGAGCTTCTTAATGTTTTCCACAAACTGAGGCAGGAACGGGTGCCTGGAATTCTGAAAGGGTGGAAGAAGAGGAACAGGGCACCGGAAAAACCTGTATAAACTTCTGGCAGAGCAATAATTAAACACAATCCCTGCTTTCTGCACAAACCTCACAGGTCAAAAGGAGTTGGCACAGCTCTGAAAACCCAAAATCTGCTGCAGGTCCCAAAATATCAGGTGAATCCACCAGCAGGTTCTGAAGTGACTCCAAGACAGGCAGACAAGGCACAGGTGGGACATGAGGACACTTCAGGTCCTCTCTGCCAAAGAGTTTCTGACAACATGAATATAAAAACAGCTTCATCTTCTGGATGGAGAGATGGGCAACAACTCGTGCCTTGCTCCTATCTTAAGTCTAATGAAGCTCTTGGCTTTTAGAAGCAGCAAAGAGAAATGTTAAGCAGCCCAAAGTTCATGATATTATGTTTTTGGCAGGGAAAGTCAAACCTCTTTCCACTTCTCTGGTGGAGTCCCTTTGGGACAGCACTCCAGAAACAATCAGAGCAGCACAAGAACCCAGCAGTTCAACAGCCAAAAATCTAAAATAGCAGAGAAGGTGAGGTGAGACTCCAGCAGGAGCCAGACAGCGCTGATGGTCCTGGCTGGAGACAGGGAAGTGCAGGGAGTGTGAGCCACAAACCCAAAGATAAACGCAGGAAAGCACCAAACAGGGGAAGGGAGAAGGGAGAAGGGAGAAGGGAGAAGGGAGAAGGGAGAAGGGAGAAGGGAGAAGGGAGAAGGGAGAAGGGAGAAGGGAGAAGGGAGAAGGGAGAAGGGAGAAGGGAGAAGGGAGAAGGGAGAAGGGAGAAGGGAGAAGGGAGAAGGGAGAAGGGAGGTCTCTAGTAAGAGACTCCATGTTCAGCCTGTGCTCTGTGAAATCCTCTGACAGAGAATGTCCTGGGATGGTCTGGCTGACCACACCACATCAGCAGGGCTCAACAGAGACAGCCCAGGTGAGAAAAAGACAGGAAAAACCATCAGTGGAAGAATGACAGGATAACCCAGGAAAGCACAGCTGGATACTAAAGAAAACCCATATGCCAACGAGGAATTTAAAAGTAATTAAACATTTTTAAAGGTTACACATTTTTTTTTCCTCTCCACAGGCTCCAAGAGGTTTGCCATCCTCACCAAACCAGAAGTCTGCACCAAGCCTGACCCACTACCAGCATGTTTTTGTGAGGAATTAAGTGGAAACAGAGCTGGGTTTGAGCATGCACACCCTGACAAGCAGCTTCCTCTTCAGACAAGCATCCCTTCCTCTCCTGGTTTTCCCTTGGCAGACACAGCCCTGAGGAGTTCACTATGGATAGCATTAGCTGGCCCTGCTGATGCCTTCAGGTGGTCACCTAAAAAACAGAGGCTAGACAGGAATAAGGGAATAAAAGTAGGTATTTATTTGAAGGGCCTTCAAAAGTTCACCCTGGGCAGTCAAAAGGCTCCATCCGAGATGGATGAAGAGTTCTTCACACTTTAATAAGTTTGGTCCATTTTCATATCAGGGTTAATTCTCCAATTAAAGCTTCAGTTAATGATGTGATTACCCCAAGTTTTCCCCCCTCCTCAAGGCTTTAGTTTACACATTTTGGGGCCTGGTGTCCTTGAAGAGCAATCCTAGAGAGGTTTGTTATGTCTAACCAGCATGAGAGAGCAGCAGCTCACAGGCCACACAGAAACTCAGAGTTACACTGGGCAGCACAGGATTTAGAAAATATAGAAGTGAAAACCTAAGGGATCACGGCAAGAGGCAGGTTCCACCTTCCCTGCAAGGTGCCAGCAGCTGGAGCACAGGCCTGCCCCACACATGGAGCTTCCCTCAGACACATTCCCTGCTGAAAACCTGGCTCCTGCCAGCAGGAAAAGAGAACTGCATGAACAACCCCCGAGTGCTCCTCCGAGAGGGAGCCAAGTGCCTCCACACCCAGGGCACACACTGCAGTGGGAACAGCCAGGGAGGGGGGAAAAAGGAAAACAAAACCAGCAAGACTCATTTTCCAATCCATACCCTGCACATCTGCTGTGCAACTGCTACCCAGAGAATTAGGCATGAATGTCTCTGGCTTAATGAGAGGTGGAAAGTCCTCGTTAAATGGATTACAAGCTCTTCATTTCCTATGATTGATTCCTTCCATGTGGCTGCAAGAGACATTATTCACGAACAAAAATGTTCTTAAGCAGCAGAGGAGCTAAATAAATAAAGAAGGAAAACTTGCTTTGCCTTCCTGAGTAATTTGGGATAGTGGAAGTTGTCCCTGCTCAAGGCAAGGGGTGGAACTGGATGGGCTTTAAGGTCCATGAGGTAACTGATGAAGCCCAGGAGAGGTTCAAGAAGCAAAGTCAGCCCTTCATCATCTCCACTTCGGCTTGAAAAACATGGAAGCAAAACCAGTACTGGAAAAATGAGACATATGCATCGCCCCTCCCCTCCTTACCCCTGTGGCACAGAAGATATTTGATTTCTGCCAGGGCAAAGGATAACATTCACTTTATCCTTCTTCTGGTCCAGCAAAGCAGAGGTTTGTCTCACATTCCTAAAGCCTTCTTCCAATTATCACTGATTTTTTTCCCAGTTCTGTACAAATGAGTCTCTGCTCAATGCAAGGAGACAGACAGGAGAGTTTGCCTGTCACGAGGGAAAGGAAAATTGCATCCAAGGAAACGAATGGGTAACGAGAGACAGGTTACAGCCCCCCATTCCAGAGTCACTCAGCTCCAGGTAAATGCCTGTCCTGACCATTCCTGTGCCCTGTCAAAAGCTGGTGTTGGTCTTTAGGAAGATATGAAAAAGGGATTTTACTCTGTTTGCTGCAGCATAAATCTTTCAGGAGAAAGGAATTTTCTCAATTGACCTGGCAAGCAGTTGCATCAGTCTTAAATGCTCCTTGCTTTCCAAAAAACATCTCCAAACGCCAGCTAAGGTCACCCTGACACATCGAGGGATGGGAGGGAGGGTGAAGTCAGAAGGGAACCACCCCTCCATGCACAGAGCCACTCCCAGGGTTAGCAGAGGAGGCTCACAGACACTTTCAGCTCCTGCCTGGAGAGCCCTGCTCGAATAAAAAACACAAAAACAAGGCTCCATCTGCCACTTACATCAGCTCCTATCTTGTTTTCCTTATGGAAAGGCTCAGTCATGAGGGATTCATAAACTCATTTACTGCTGCAAACCCAAGGCCTATTAGTCCAAGTGCTTTCAATCATTTTTTGAGAACTTTTAATAGGATGAGCATTGATCCTCTGAGCATTAACCCACTGTGTCCCAGGGCCCTTTCCAGCACCAGTGACACTCTTCCAGATGGTCACCACTGGCATCATTATCAGCAAAATGATGTTTTCAATATAAGAGTGAAATAGGGACACCTGCAGACATCTATCTCCAAAGTAAGATGGTCATCTTCCCTCCCAGGCTGCCCAGAGAAGCTGTGGCTGCCCCATCCTTGGAACTGTCCAAGGTTGGACAGGTTTTGGAGCAGCCTGGGGCAGTGGGAGGTGTCCCTGCCCACAGTAGGGGTGGCACCGGGTGAGCTTTAAGTGCTTCCCAACCAAAATCATCAAGGATTGATATCAAAGGCATCCAAAACAAACCTTTGGGGGGTTAGGATGAGCCTGGGGGCTGGAGGTGCTGGCACAAAGCTCTCTCCATCTGGGATTCCTCAAAACACTAATCCCACTGGGGTCATTACTTATGACTCTCAGCCCCGAGCTCTGGGGAACACAACCCCGAGGGTCCATTAACACACAGCAGCTTGGTGGGAATTGCTCCCAGCCCTGAGCAGTTCATCCAAACATCTGGAGCAGCTAAATCCCACAGGAGCCCAGAGGCCAGGATGCAACAGCATTTCTCTCTCCTTCTCTACACCACTCCAAGCTTTCTAGGAAAAGGAAGAAGGACAAGCTGGAAGTTCTTTTTTTTTTTTTTTTTTTTTTAAGTAGTTAGGTGACGTTGGAGGAGCAAGGGAAATACAAATACCCAAGAGATGTGGAGCAGGGCAGGGCACTCAGCAGCACACACTCGACAAACATCCCCAGGTCAGTGGGACTGACCACAGGGAACACATCCATTCACCACAGTGACCTTCCCTGTCCATCCCAGGAACATATCCCTGGCACCAACACACCAGGACACTGCTCAATGCAGACCCTGGAGCACCACACAAGAAAAAAAATTCAATAAAAAGGCTTCCTGCACATCTTTGGATGAGCCAGCCCAGGGTGAGCATGAGGAAAGTGCAATTTTCAAGGCTACACTTGCTCTGAAGACAGAACCTCCCTGCCCAGGTGGGTCAGGCATGTCCCACCTGGAATACAGACCCAAAAGCATCCCAGGAAAGCAGAGAAGGGCTTTCCAGAGCACAGAACTCCCACACGAAAGCTGTTATCATTATCATTATTATTATCCTCATACACATTTATTTAAGAGGTTCCCAGGAAAATTAGCCCATGGAACTTGAAAAGGCAAGAAAGCTGCACACAAACAGCACTTCCAGCATTAAACAGCTTTTATTCCAGAAAGCCACTCTGGATTTCCATCTTAAACCCAGTCAGATTAAGAGCCTGCCTTGAGAGCAACTACTGTCTGGGTAGGAGACAAGCAGCTTTCCTTCCACCAGCCAAAATATCTTCGTTTCCAGCTCATTTTCCTACCAAAACACAGCAGGATTGCATAAGTGCCTCTGTTCCTTGCTTTCCCCTACCTTTCCTTCCCTCCCCAGGCAGCGATTCCCTGGAGCTTTGTCCTCTTCCATTCCATCTGGAACACTCTCCAACAGTTGCTGCCGGGTGGGAAAAGCTCAAAGAAGCCTCCCCAAAAAGGAAGAGCAGCTCTAGCCCAGCCTGCTGTCAAATTCTAATCAGCAAATACAGCTGGAGAGGGAAAAGGATGGAAGTGGGAAGATTAAAGATTTGAAATGAGTCCCAAAGCACCCAGACCATGCTTGCTCTGGAGTCAGTATTTTTTGGTTAAGTAGGAAAACATCGAGAGCATTGAATAATTTGACTTCACACTGCATAATTTGCTGGCCAAGCCAGTTCCTGCCACTGTTTTAAACAGACTGAAAAGGTCCTGAAAAATGCTGGGACGTTCATCAAATTGAGAGAAAGCACCAAGTACCAAAAAATGATCACTGCCAGTAGGAGATTTCAGCAAGAAATTTCAGGATTAGGGTTTATAAGACCAGCAGAAATATCCTTCTTTTTGCTGGAATGGGTCTTAGACATTATTGAAACTCAAGGGCAAATCAGCATCAAAATTGCTGTTCCCTGGATGAGCACACCAGGGTTCAAAGCCACCAGTATATCAGTATATATATAAATATATATATCAGTCTCCCAGTATATCAGTATATATATAAATATATATATTAGTATCCCAGTATATCCAGTATTCCAGACTGCATAACCAGAATTCCAGAGGAAAGAACAAAAATGAAAGGTAGAGAAGTGGAGAGGTTTTTTTTTTCTGGAAAAGTGTTAATTTCCAGACTACCAAAGTATACCCAGGAGCAGGAAATAGAAGGAACCTCTTTGCCATATGAAAGCAGAAGGAAATGGCACAAGAAGCCAGCAGGTGAAGCTGTCATAAGGAAGGGGAGAAAAGGGAAAGACAATCAGGAAGAGGAGGAGTGTCAAGTCTTGGTTCCCAAATCTGGCAGTGTCGCTCCTTGTCTGTGTTTTAGGAATCATTTTCAACTGAAAAGAGGAATCCATGGATGTGTCCAAGGCCAAACTGGACTTGGAGCAAGTGGAAGGTGCCAAAAACGATCCAGTTCCAACCCAGAGGCAGGGAGGCTGCGATAAGAGAGTTTTAAGGTCTTTTCCAGCCCAACCCATTCCGTGATCCTCAGGATCTGAACATTCAGTTCTGCTCCACCACTGCCAGACCCTCCAGTTCCCCCTGCATCCATGGGATGGGAGCATCCTGGTCCAGGTGAGGCACAGCCACAACTTGAGGAGGTTTTTTGTGTCTTCCCCAGCCAGGACACAATTTATAAACAGCACAGGTATCCTCACATCAAGATTAGGGTCCAAGATGTGTCTGGCTCAGGCTCATGTGAGTCCCTTGAATTCCTGTCAGTCTCCAGGTTATTACCTCCAGCAGGTTCTCCTTCATTCCCTGGAGCCTGATCCTATTTTTGGATTCTCTGGGCTTATCAGCAATCTTTCACTAGTGTGCTTTTTTTTTATTTATTTCCCCTCCCCATCTCAGCTCTCTCCTAAGCTGGTTTAGAGCAGTTATGTAAGAGTCCTCCAGGGTGACAAGGGGAAGGCAGCACTTTCTTCCCTGACCTCAATCCTGGCATTATCAGCACCTCTTCCACACCTTCACCAACCCCAGCCTTACTGAAACTCCTTGTTTCAGAGACAGAAACCAAACACTTCACCTTCCAAATTCAGTATTTGAGGCATTAGGCTGATGCCAGGATGATTTTTTGCCTTTTCTTTTATACTCTTCTTATATACTCTTTTATATAGTTTTTATGTATTCTTAGTGTTTTTACTCTACATACTTATAATTTTCCAGTCCTGATCACTTAAGTGAGACCCACTGCATTATTAAACCAAAAGACAAATATCCTAAAAGTCCCAGACACCAAAATCCTCTCCAAAACACATTTTTATAAACTAAGATAAGCCTATTCAGGGGGAAAGTTCCTCAAAACAAGAAGATCACTCGAGCCTCTCATTAAAAAATCTTTGATAAATATACTAATTTGCAGAGCCTATAATTGTGTGCATTTCAGGCATTCCACCCAGACAAAGTACCACACCCCAAAATCCTTAAATAAATACTGAAATAAAAACCCCTTTTCCCCATAAACCATGGTTTTGTTTTAATTTTAAGACCAGGGAAAGGCAACAAGGCCACAGAGCACTTTCCTAAGCAGGCTGGGATTGTTTCTCCTGAGAAGGCACTGAATGGAAGCACTGAGAAATCCCCACTACAGCAATGCCCTCCTTTATCCAGCACAGCTCTTCAGCCAAGAAAGCTGGGAAGAAACAAATCCATGCATCCTCCAGGCAGCAAGAACCAGGCCAATAAATCCTAAGAATGGATGAGACAGAAGATGCCTCACTCATGGAAAAAAAAGTCGTTTTAATCTCTGCACCAACCAAAGCCAATGGAGTTAAACTTGTTGCCTTCCTTGGCTCTAAGCCTGCAGGTGAGAGACATGAATCAAACTTTCCATGTTCTCTCTCCCTGTCCTTTCCAGCTCAATAAAAAGCTGGAAAGGAATAAAAAATAAAAGAATAAAAAATAAAGGAATAAAAAATAAAGGAATAAAAAATAAATCCAGTGGTTTTATTATTTTTATCTCTAAGGGGGAGAAAACTGTACAGCTGCTAGAATACACTTTTTTCAACCAATTCTTGATTTAATTTTGCATATTTTTGGGAATTCTGTTGGGAATTGCCTATTGGTCAAAATAAAGCAATCCCCACAGAGTCAGAGCCCTTGGCTCACACTGTTTTAATCAGAGTGAGGTTGTGGTGGTTCCTGTGGTGGTTTCTGCTCGTCCTCCATCCAGTGCTTCTGGAATCAGCCTGCACATCCTTCAGCATCACACCAGGCTCTGGCAACCCACAGGATCCAGCTGCTGAGGTTATTCCATCATCTTGCCGCTCTTCAGATAATTCCAGAGCTGACCTGAGCAGCTGCTGGGACTGCTGAGCTCCCTCCCAAGCTGGACTATTTATTCTGTGATTTTCTATAAGCAGGAATCACTTTCTTCAAGGAATATAAGTGACTGGAAAGAGGACTCAGGAGGAATTCTGTATTTTACCCCTCTCCTTTCTTAAAGGAACTAAGCCTTTTATCAGGTGTTAAACCAACCTGAGGTTTTCAGCCAATATCTGAACTCCAGCAGAGTGAGGCAGCTCAGGTTGGAAATCTCTTTTTTCCAGCACAAAACCCTCAAAGCCAGCAATTGCTGGCAAAACTGCTGCAAGCCATCATCCTCTCCTCTTCAATCCTAGCTATTCACTTCCAGCTTTCCAAGGAATTTTACACATCCCAGCAAGCTGGGGGTTTGGGCCATGCTGCTTTCCAAGAAGGTTCATTTCTCTCTTTAGCAGCTGCAAGCTTCTGAGGAGCCTGTGAGACTTCAGGTCAAGTCCTCATCCCTCAGCTTGGATCATCCTCAGCAGCACTTAGAGGAGGGTTAGAACACATTCCCTGAGCTACAAACGAACACACTGTCCCAGCATTTCCAGTGAAACCCACTCAGATTCCAGGTATCCTCACATGGAGTTGTTTGCTGTTCAATCCTCTGCCAAGCCCTTGAGAACTTCGAGTTTTCTTTTTTTTCTTTTTTTTTGGTGCAGGTCCATATGGACTGCCTGAAGCCCCAAAAAACCCTTCTTGTTTTGTTTTGGCAGCGGAGCTGACACCACCTGCTCGCAGGCTGAGTTTCTATTCCAGGGATGTTACCCAAGTGCTTTCCTCACACACCTCCCACGCCCAGCTCCCCAAATCTGTCAGGCTGCACAGACACCAGTGCAGGCTGCGGGGGAGGCTCCCTGTCTGTCTCACTCTGTCTCTCGAGAGGCTGTTTCACACCTTGAGGACATTTTCTCCCCCACACCAGACCATCTCTGCCACCCAACACCTGCTCAGGTGTGAAGCCACAGCTCAGTCCAGCTCCGGAGCCCAATCCCTGCAACAGGCAGCTCAGGGTTTTGTGGGGATTTGAGATTCCTCCCAAATCTCTCCCTTCAGCTCAATAAAGGCATTTTAAACACGAGCTTCTGGCTGTTTTCTCCTCGCCCAGCGTGGCTGACACCAGCCCCACACAAGACAACATCAGGGAGCAGCTGCTGGGGTCACTTGGTGAAGTCACTGCACTGGGAGCTCCCTGCCACGTGCTGGAGAAAGCTGGAGCAGTCCAGCAACCCCAATATTGCTGGAGAGGTTAAAACACAGCAGGATGCCATGGAAGAGGTAGAGAGGAGGCCATGGAGATGCTCCAGGGCTGGAGCCCCTCTGGGAGAGCTGGGGGTGCTCACCTGGAGAGGAGAAGGCTCCAGGGAGAGCTCAGAGCTCCTTGCAGGGCCTGAAGGGGCTCCAGGAGAGCTGGAGAGGGACTGGGGACAAGGCATGGAGGGACAGGACACAGGGAATGGCTTCCCAGTGCCAGAGGGCAGGGATGGATGGGATATTGGGCAGGAATTGTTCCCTGGGAGGGTGGGCAGGCCCTGGCACAGGGTGCCCAGAGCAGCTGTGGCTGCCCCTGGATCCCTGGCAGTGCCCAAGGCCAGGCTGGACATTGGGGCTGGGAGCAGCCTGGCACAGTGGGAGGTGTCCCTGCCATGGCAGAGGGGTTGGAATGAGATGATCTTGAAGGTCCCTTCCAACCCAAACCCTTCCATGAGTGTGTTTAAAGCTTCCAACCCTGTTTTCCTCTCTCCACATCACCAACCACAGGCTCCACGTTTATCTCTGGGAAAGTCTCCAAGAAGAAAAGGCTGCTCAGCTTTCACACAGGAACAGGCAGTGGTTGTGCCAGGGAAACACTTTTGCTTCCTTCTGTAGTAGGATCCAAAGAGCTGCTCTGACCCTCAGCTGGGAAACCCAACCCTGGGCCACCAGCTTCCACCTCAGCTTCCCCAGCTCCTGGTTCCCTGGTCAGAGGCTTCAGGAGCTGGACAAGATGCAGAGTAATGGGGTTCCTTGTCAAGATAAGGAGAGGAGGATGGAGATCCAGGATTACATTCCTATTTTATTTCTATTTTTGCATTATTACTGTTTTTAAGAGGAGAGAGCTAAGTGGCTACAACCTTAAGCATCTTGAAAGGGCCAATATCCCTGATTTTCAGAGCTTCCTCCTGTTACTGACATCGCTTTAGGATGAGCAAAATACACAAACAGCAACATCCTCAGCTCCAAGTCCCTGCCAAAATCCAGGGATATCACTGGAGGAAGGAGCAGAGCACAAAGGAGACAACAAATCACCAAAAGTGTTTCACTACTCTCTGTCATGTTGAAGCGCCAACAGGATCATCTCCTTTGCCCCAAAAGAAAACCTAAATCATCTCCCCGCCTCAAAGAGCACAAAAATGAGAGCAGGTAGAGGATCAGCTCCAGCAGATCCAGTGCCAGCACCCACCAGACAACCTCAGCCTCAACAAAAGCTTGAGATTTTCACTTTTCAGTTCACAGTCATGCTTTGTGCCAGCTGTGGAGGCTGAAGAAGCACTGGACTCCCCAAACCAGGAGCTGTCAGCAGCTTCTCTCCTCCTTTATGGGGCAAATACTCTCCAGAAGAGTTTCTCACTGCTGAGCTTTTCATTTTCAGCTTGGCAGCCAGAAAAGTTTTCAGGATCCATAAATTGTGTTCAGGATCATCCCCATCTTTGTATTCTGACAGCCCTGAATTTCTGCTTTCAGTTACAGTGCAGTTTATTAGTCCAAAGGATTTCCAGCTTCAGTTATTGCCTGGTAGGAGCTGAGCTGATACCCATTCATCATCCCCTTACTTACAAGACAAGATTGCACAAGGAAGCCAAAGTTCACATCGATTTCCTGCTAAAATCAGGTCCTGGGGACAGAAAAGTCTTCATTGTGTATCTTGCTGGGCTTTGAAATTCTGCTCACGAGACAAGAACAAGGTGGCCAAGGCCTCACCACAAAACAGCCCAAATATTCTCTGTTGTTACCCACAAAGAGGAGATTCCAGATCTAGGCAGAGGATGGCAGGTTTAGGCCTAGGTTTAGTTTAAGCCAGAGGTTAAATGGTTTACTTAAACCCCACCTGGAGGTGAAGAGCAGGTCAGATAAAGAGCTTTTCTTGGGCTCTGTGTATGGGGACAGGAATGCTGAATGAAGGACAACAAGACCTTTGTGGTTCAACCACAGCATGATCCAGGGATTCCAGCCACGTCCCACATTTCCCAAACCAACACTCAATTCCCCCTTTTGTCCTCTGAAAACAGAACACACAATGGAGGAGGAATATTAGAACCTAAAATCCCAAGGGAACAACAAGACATCCAACAGCAGGTACAGGAGGGAACAAAGAAACCAAAAGGGATTTCACTGCAGTTCCCAAATCTACCCTCCAGTGACGTTCATCCAACTTAAAAGTAAGGTTTAACTTAAAATTTAAGCCCAAAAATTTGGATTTAACTTGAAAAGGACTCAACTTTCTGTTTGCTTCTACTCAGCCTTCCAACTGTCAAGTCTCGACCATGTCAAAGCCCCAAGGAAAGAGATCAAGCAGCAAAGGCAGGACGGGGAAAAGAGCAGCTCCCAAAATCCCATCCCTGTGCAGAACCCGCTGACACTTTTTGGCAGCTCCAGGGGGCACAGGTGGGAACAGACATGACAATTCCTGCTCTTTGCACAAGCCTCAGACAGATCCAGGTGGCAGCTTCACCAGCACGAAGCACACACAGCAAAACCAGCCTGAAGTCTCCTCAGGAAAAGAGAGATTTTGACTAAAAACACGTACGTGGTGTAAGAAATACAAAGCAAAATCTCAGTGAAGTATTTTAAAAGATTTTACTTTAAAATTATAGTGGAAATCCATTAAAATAATGATTGTGTCACAGCATTTCTGTCACTTTCACCCATCCACCTACCTTCAGACCACACAATCTGCTTTATTTCAGACTGACAGTGATGCAAATGAAGCCTCTGGAGGATTGAACCACATAAACCTGAATCAAAACTCACCTGCGCAGATGGAGAAAGACCAGAATCGTGCAGCAGGTCTCTCTTTCCATCACCCAATCTCAGGATGTTACATTCCCTTTTTTGCCAGATTACTGAAAAAAATCTGCCTGAGACGCTGAATCACATGTGAATCATCAGAGAATTGTTTGGGTTGGGAGGGATCCTAAATCCCACCCAGTGCCACCCCAGCCATGGCAGGGACACCTCCCACTGTCCCAGGCTGCTCCCAATGTCCAGCCTGGCCTTGGGCACTGCCAGGGACCCAGGGGCAGCCACAACTTTTCTGTCCCATCACATCAGACCTCATCTGACTCATCACAGCAAAGCTCTTTTTTCTCACACTGCACAAAACCAAGCCAAAAATCTTCCTTCGCTGCCCTGCAGCAACGCTTGGATGCTTCTCTGGTTGCCACGATCCTTCTGCGCTCCATCTCTCCTCCCCCACCCAAATCAGGACATTGCAAACCACAAAAAAACACATCAACAACAAAAAAAACCCTTCAGAGAATCACTGAAAAGAACTTGCACCATCCCAGTCTGCAGCACAGATGATTTCACCCCAATTACTCGCTCTTGTCATGCAAAGTAAGAGCTACGGGAGAAAATTTCACTCCTGATCCAGACAACACGACAGCCAAAAATGAAGACGCTGCCCCAAGCATTTCTTTTAGATTTTTACACGCTGGGATTGGTCTGTCAGCATGCGAGGAGTCTCCCAGAAGTGCTTTTGGAAGGAAGGCAGATATTAAAGCCCAATTATACATGTGAATTTGAGTCTTCACTCTGTAATTCAGGGGAGCCCGAGGAACATGCACGTACAGGAACAGGGTGTTTAAATGGGGGGGAGGAAAGGAGAAAGTGTTCAAGTTATGCAGAGAATCCAGGAAAAGAATGCAAATTCTGACCTACTTCTCCCTCCTGGCTGGGAGAGGACACGAAGCTGCTGCTGCTCTGCAAGCTCAGGAGAGGAGCAGGAGCCCTGCCCAAACTGCTGCAGTAAGGTCAAAACCACCATCCTTCTGCCCAGGCAATGAGGCCACGACCCCCCAGCCCAGCAGCACCAGCTCCCAGGGAGCTGGGAGGTCTGGAACCTTCCCAGAGCCTCCCCCAAACCAGTTCCTGAGATGGGGAGGGGACATCGACACAGCCACGGAAGGGATGGACATGGCAGCTTGACTGCAACGCCAGCTGGACATACACAGAGAGCCAAGGTCTCCATGAGGGATCCATCCACTGCCCCAGGGCACAGGGAATTCCAGAGGGGATGAAGAGCCAGCCAAGAGAGGAAGTTTGGCTCAGCAGTCCCTCCAGCAGAGGAAGATTCCTGGTTTTGTTATCCAAGGTGAGGTTCTCAGCCACACCTTCACGAGCTGCCTGCTCAGGAGCCTCTGACCTTCTGCAGGAAAATCCTGGCCTTCAGCTGCTCCTCACCCCAGCAGGATGGAGGTCACTCCACCCAGTTCCTGACCCCAACTGGAACCCAAGATTCACCCAGTACTTTCCATCCCATAAGGGCCAAGTTTTCTGCACACTCCCAAAACCAGAAGGATCTTCAGGAGCCACGAGAAGTCTTCCAATACAGAACAATCTAGAGGAGAAAGCCTTTCAGGTGTAAAAAAACCCATCTGATCTCACACAGCACAGGAGCTGAGCAGGTTAACCCCCAGCTTAGAGAGTCCAAGGTGTGTCCCTGCAGAAGGTTTTATTGAAGCACTGAGCTGCCTCAGCACAAGGTGACAGAGAATAAAAGCAGCCAAGAAGAGAAGACATCAGTGTCACCCCAACCACAGATCCAGCTCATTTCCCAGTCATCCCCATCCTGGAGCAACCTGGGATAGGGGAAGGTGTCCCTGCTCATGGCAGGAAAAGGAATGAGATGGTCTTTAAGGTCCCTTCCAATCCAAATTATTACATGGCTCTAAAACTGTCTCCAGTGATGAATTTCCATAAAAATACTGAGTTTTCATCAGTTCTTGGCAGGCAATTCCTATCATCTATTACACACATTCATCTCCTAATGATGCAGTCTAAGGTACAGAGGACCCAGCAGCCCCCAAACCTCCTCTTGGCATAAATGCAATTATGGATAGACCCATAAAATCCCTGCTGCATTGGCCAGGAATTGCAATTTCTGCCCAAAGCCTCCTGCAAACTCTGATTATAGAGAAGGCTTTGTTCAGCCACTCTCCTCCTTTTCCCTTGGGAAACCTGTATGTCCAAAGACCAATAAATGCTGGTAATTTATTATGTGGAAAGACAGGACCGAGATCTAAGCTGAGTTTATGTTTGAAATGCTCACAGAGCCCTGGGATGGCAAGTCAAAATTGTTGCTCTCTGTTTATACACACATAAATACCCAGGGATGAAAGAATGTCATGGAGAGAAGAATTATCAGCACCACAGGGGCATGGAGCAGAAAAATGTGGTTCAGTTTTAAAGGTTGTTGAGGGATTGTACTGCAAGAAAATAAAAAAAAAAGTCAATGAAAAAAGTTATAAGGAATAAGAGAGTTTCAATTTGCAGTTGGTTTATGAGGGTTGGTTAAAGAAGATTTGTTTGATCCTAAAGGAGAGCAGGTGAATCATTACAAAGGTCTTTAAATTCTCCTCCATCATCCACAGATGCTGTACCCAGGGCTCTGGAGGCACGTGTGGTATAATTGTGATGTTTAAATAAACAAGAAACACACACACACAGCGTCTGGGTTCCTTCCAGCCTCCCAAACATCCAAGAAATCCTGCAGCAGGCCTGGGATGTGGAATCCTGCTCATCACCACCTATGCAGACACTCACAGCACACCCTGCCAGCTGATTCCTCACTGCTCCCTGGCCTCTTCCCCAGGGTTTGGAGCATCCCAACACCTCCTGGATAACTCCCTCGTCCTTGCCTTTTCTGTACAGCTGCAGGCAGGGAAACTTTCTCCAGCTCCATGGGATGCAGATTACAAAAATCTCCCTCACCCTCCAGAGAAAAGAGCTGGAATATTAAATAAAACATTTAATCTTTCCCACTGAATCCAGACTGCAAACAGCCTGAGGGTTCAGCCAAGTACCTGGGATGTGGAAGAGACTTTCAAAGCTGTTTTCTTCTTCCCACATCCCAGGTGAGCTTCCTGCCTGATCCAGGAACAGATTTCCCACACAGCAAGAAGAAGGGAGCTCTCAGCTCTGGTATGGAGTCCCCAAGCACTTTAAGCCCCCATTGCTTTGGCTTGGAAACAAGGAGATGCCTGTAAGAGCTCCAGAGGAGATCTGTCCCACCAGATATTTGGGCAGTGAAGACATTTAACTCCACGTGGATTTTCTTTGGGTTGGAGGAATCTGACACAACCAACTCATGCACAAAGAATGGGAGGGTGAGAAAAAGTGTTCCACAAGGAGTTCAGGGCCTCCATTCCTAAGGAGATGTGGGAGAGCCACTGAGAAAAAAATAGAGACAATCACACCCCAACCACTCAAAAAAAAGTCCTTTTTTTTGTAACAACAGCTGATACAGAAGCACAACAGCACAGCTCAAAACAGCCTGGGAGGCAGGCAAACCTGAGATCACCCTGATCCTGCTCCATGAAAAAGTGGCCATTATTGCTCTAGGGAAGACACAGCAATTTTTGTGCAGCAAATTTTGTGCCTGCTGGATAAAGCACTGCCAGAAGCTCGGGTCATTCTGCCCTCAGCTTCTCTCCGTAACTGAAGGCAAAGCTTTGACTGAAGGCAGAATCCTCCAGCTGCTGGGGAATTCTGTCTGCAAATTTCAGGAATCCCAACAGCCACCCATTGGATCCAGAAAGGGCTGGGGAGGCGGAAACCAGAGCTACCAGCCCATCACAGCATCCTCAAAAGGCTGGAAACTTCTCCCTTCCTCCATGGCATCCCTGGCCTCTCAGCCAAGGGATGTAACCAGTTCTCAGGGAAATAAGGCTTCATAACCATCCCTCCTGTTCCCCAAATTCCCCACAACTCAGCTGGGATCTTTTCCCAGCCTTTTCTAAAGAACTCCTCCTGGTGCACTGATATATTTGAATTCAGGCACTAATGCACACAGGCTACACCTTTGGGACTCTCCACAGCCTGTGCCAGGACTGGACAACCTTTTCCATGAAGAAATATTTTCTAATCTCCAATCTAAACCTCTCCTGGCACAACTTGAGGCTGTTTCCTCTTGTTAATTGTTACCTGGGAGAAGACACTGACCTCCCTCACCACTTGGGAGACAAAGGCACATCAACCCTTCCATAACATTTTGAGGCAGATAAGGATGTAAATTAACTCCCCAGCAAATCTGCCTCAATGTTAATTAACTGTGTCTCTTCTAGACCTGGCAATTTTAGGAGTCTGAACTGCCTCAGCTTTTAACAAAATCACCTCTGCATCTACTAAGAAAGCTGATTTTGTTCCTCACCACCTTTAGTCTTTTCATGTTGCTCAGAGCAAGGTGCTGTGCTATGGACACAATGGAAGAGGAGATTTAAGTCACCATCCCTGTTTCCCTTTCTGCATCCTTCTGACACAGACTAATTGCACCCTCTGAGATTTTCATTAAACCAGGGAGGTAAAACAACCTTTTCTTGCAGCCCTACCAAGAGTGGCATTCACCAAACAAGAGACAGTGGTAGTGGGGAATCAATACAGCACAAAATCCCATTTTGCCAGTTTAACCCCTCCAGCAGCCTATTATCAGTATTTCAGAACAGTTACCAGCCCAATATTAGATTTTCATTTACACTGGACAGTAATTAGGGCACCCAAGTCTCCAAGAGTCAATGAAATAGTCTGAAACCCACCAAAGGTCTCAGATTAGCCTTCTGTGAGCAGCTCCATGTCCCACCAAGCACTACAAATTCTGTGTTCAAGGCTCTGCCTTTGTTACGTTTTCCTTAATTTGCCCCAGAGGTTCATAACCAGAAGGAATCCTTCCCTGTGAGGGTGGGCAGGCCCTGGCACAGGGTGCCCAGAGCAGCTGTGGCTGCCCCTGGATCCCTGGCAGTGCCCAAGGCCAGGCTGGATAGGGTTTGGAGCAGCCTGGGACAGTGGGAACGGGGTGCACACACCACCCCGACATAGAAATACACACAATTATAGGCCTTGCAAAATTAACATATTTATCAAAGATTCCCCAGTGAGAGGCTGGAGTGAAGCCCTCGTTGTAAGGAACCTTCCCCCTGGCTGGGCCTGTCTGAGGTTCCAAAATGTGTTCTGGAGAGGCCCTTGGTGTCTGGGGCTCCCAGGATGTTTGCTCTCCTGGTTTAACGGTGCCGTGGGGCTGAGCTGAGTTATCAGCCTTGGGAAGTCACAGTGTGTGGGCTAAAAGCACTGAGAATACATCAAACTATAAAAGTGTGTGAGAGGGTATAAAAGAAAAGGCAAAAAATCATCCTGGCATCACCATCAGAGCACCTCTCCCAAGCTCAGGCTGTTAATTACTGTGTTTACAGTGGGTGTTGCCCTTATCAACAGGATGACTGTCTCAGCTCTGCTGAAGTGTGATATAATCCCTCAAAACAGGTTCTCATCAACTGCTGTTTAATTAGTCCATGTGATTTCCACCTAACCAGAGAGGGCAGAACCCTCAGCCTGCTGCTGCCCTTCCCAGTTCACTCCATGAGCCATCCAAAGCCTTTCATGGAATATTCAGGCAGCTGCCCTTCCTCTTCCTCCCTGGCACAAATCAGCGACAGCTCCCTGCAGGAAACCCCTCTGATAACAGCTGGAAGGACCTGGAAGTTCTTATCTGGAGTCTGAAGGATATTTTCCAAAAGAATTGGGTCATAGTGGAGCTCCTGCAGAATCAGGTGGTTACTGACATCCTTAAGCCTGGAATATCCAGTGGTTTATTATTCCTGCACGTGGAATTGTTCAGTTCCAACTCAATTCGTGGGCCCACGGTGAAGTCTAAGTGAACAGATCAGCATCTCTGCCATGCTGCCCTCTCTAGGCCTGGTTTATGACAGATTTTCCTTGGAAAGGCTCCTGAAGGACAAATCTAATCTTATCTCTTGATGACTTCCAGGAATGGAGCTGTCACAGCCTCTGTGGGCAACCTGTGCCAGGGCCCAACCACTGTCTTGGGGTTCTTGGGCAGTGAAAAATGAAACCTAATTAAAAAAAATTCTTGTCACCCAAAGTGGATGCATTTAAAACGGTTTGAGATTAGGTTGGTCAAAAAAAGACCTTTTTTATTTTTTCTAAGGAAGAAATTGGCTCTCCCAACAGGACATGGACTCAAGGGATGAAACCCAGAGAGTCTGTGAGACTTTACAGTCCCATGTCTCTGGCAGTAGAATCAGGAATCAGTGAGGCTGGAAAAGCCCTCCAGGATCATGGAGTCACAAACCCAGCCCTGCAAGTTCAAGGGTGAAGGCAGAAGCTGCTCTGACACTTCATTCCCTCCACCAGCACTAAAACATCTGGTTTTGTCCACCCTGTGATGAGGATCCGGGCAGAAATCACAAAGGAAAACAAGAGAGCTGAGCAGGACAAAGGGAGGTAAAGCAGAGACTAAATGTGAGCCCATCCATCATCATCAGGAGAGAGCTTCCCACGATGGGGAGGAAGGGGAAGGAAGAGAGTCAGCCACAGGGAACAATTGCCCCAAGGAAGGGGAAGCAGCATTGTTTGGGAGATTTAACAGAAAAGCACATAAACCAATCCCCCATCCCTCAAAAAAATGAAAGAAAAAACATTCCCATAGTCGTTGGGAAGGCTCAGCTCCACCTTGACATCACACCCCACTCTGAGCCAGAAGGGAAGAGAAGCTGCTTTGTTTGGTTTCTTTCCCCCCAAGCTGCATTACCAGCCCTTTTCCCCAGGAAGGAAACCTTCCACACTCCCCTTCCCCTCTGCTCTGCAGAGGCTGAGCCTGGCTCCTTATTCCAGCTCTCCAGGAGCCCCAACAGCGCAAGGAAATGGGAGCAAAATGCAGCAGCTCCCCACTGGGCCAGGAACTCAAACCCTGGGATAGCAGGACATGTGCAAGCCTTGCAGGAGCTTCCAAGCACAGCAGAGACCCAACACAACCCTTGCAGGAAGAAGATGATCTCCTGATGCCTTAGGTTTGAACTTTTCTCTGTTCCCAGCCCTGCAGTGCCCAGTGTAACTCTGCAGCTCCCTGGAGCTCGTTCAGTGCTGTTCTCTCATGCTCACACTGACATAACAAAGCCTCTCCAGCTCGCTCTCCAAGGACACCCAGACCCTCCTGGGCCCAACAACTGCAAACCTTCATCTTGGGGAGAGGGGGGCAAGCTTGGGCAAATTCCATCCTTGCCTGGCTTCTGCTTGGGCAATTGATGCTGATATCAAAGTGGGAAGAACTCGGGAGCTGTCCTTGTCCATTTTGGGATGCACTGAGGCAGGAGCCTCTGGAGCCCAGAGTGTGACCTCTGAAGGCCTTTCCAATCAATCCCTCCTTTATTCCTGTCTGGTTTCTGTTTCTAGGGAGCCATTTAAGGCATCACTCTCCTTCCAGCAGGGGAGACCCCAGGGATGGGGGGAGAGCAGCCTGTGCACATCCCGGGTGGACCTGGTCAAACTCCTCGCCCTGTCTCACTTATCTCCAAGCTTCCCTACTCTAACATGATTGCAGCTGAATTTTATTCCACTTAAGCCTTTCCCAAAAATACCTGTGGCTCCTTTGAGGTACTTCTTCTTCTCATCAGAAGCTTTGCAGAAATTAAATCCTATTAGTGCATAACTCTCATGCAGTAACTGTGACATTCCAGGGATTTTCACTGGCAGGCTCAGCAAAAACCAGACCAGAGGAGAAGTCCTTCAAACATGAGACATCCAAGACACCTGAAGCCTCAAGGCTTCTTTCTGTGCACAGGATTTAGTGCTAATCCCAAAGCTCCTCAGCCCTTCACTGCTGGATCTCAGCTCTGTGCTCTGCCCTCTCATCCAGCACAGCAGCTTCCCCACCTTGGATCGTTCATGTTCCATCTCTGGAAGCATTCCAGGCTGGGTTGGACAGGGCTTGGAGCAGCTGGGATAGAGGAAGGTGTCCCTTCCACCTACACCAGTCTGTGATTCCATGACTCCAAACCCCTCAAAATACAGGACTTTAATGGATCTCAAATGCTGCTGCAGGAAAAGTTGTTCTTCTCCTGCTTTTTTTAGAGCTGGAAATATCCCCATCTTTGCACCTCCTCCCAAAGCCAAGTGGACACATCTGCTTTTCATCCACAAACCCCATGACCTTTAAACCTCTTCCTACAAATACCTGGGTGTTTCAATGCTAGAGCAGCAGTATCAGGGCAGACCCCAGTCCTTCCTAAGGACATCTCCTCACAGGCTCCTAGGGGTGCTCTGGAAATGAGCTTTCCTCCAACAGGCACCAACTGAGCAGATTTTTCCAGGCTATCCTGGCAGCATCAAGAAGAGGGACATGCCTGAAGCACAGAAGTCACCCAATTCCCAGCTCTGCACACTCCCCAGGTCTCAGGTTGGGGGGGCTGGCAGTCCAACTCTGAAGAGCAAAACCCCATTCCTGAAATTCTCCCCACTTCTTTCCCTGCAGCTTTCCATTGGCATCTCCACAGAGCCAGAGCCTGGTTTCCAGGGAACATTTTCCACCCAAATTTTAAGGGAAGCAGCACATGGTTCAGCTCTGCCATCTGCTTCCCAAGGGGGCTTTCTCCTCTGAAAACCCACAATTAAAAACACCAACCAACCAAAAAACACCCCCAAACCAACAAGCCCTCACTTCCTTAACCACCATAGGAAGCCCTGCACTAACTTTGGGAGGCAGAAGTCTTTGAAGGGCAGATATTTTCTGTCCATCATCTGAGACATCTTTCTAGGCTTCGTTAAGCACATCACAAATTTACTTTTGTCAGTGGAAGCACAGAGAGCACCTGAGCTAAAGATTAGGATCCCATTTCCTTCCTCTAAAGCAAAAGGCAAACATTAGCAAGGACTACTGGGGTTAACCTTCAATTACTGCACAAGAAGTCTGAGTCCACATCTCTGACAGGCTCTTCACACCTCAGAGACCCTTCCAGAGCCCAGAGGGGCTCCAGGAGAGCTGGAGAGGGACTGGGGACAAGGCATGGAGGGACAGGACACAGGGAATGGCTTCCCAGTGCCAGAGGGCAGGGATGGATGGGATGTTGGAAGGAATTGTTCCCTGGGAGGGTGGGCAGGCCCTGGCACAGGGTGCCCAGAGCAGCTGTGGCTGCCCCTGCATCCCTGGCAGTGCCCAAGGCCAGGGATTTGGGCACTGGGGTTTGGAGCAGAGTGGATGATGAGGTGAGCTCAACTTTGAGCTTCCTTCCAACCCAAACCATTCTGTGGTTCAGGATTTGCTCCCTCTCCAGGGAGAGCTTGGACCCCTAAGAAAAGGGCTGTAAATGAGACACAGCCAGCTCAGGGACAGCTCCAGCAAATGCTGAATTTAATCCCATGCCCAGCTGAATTAAACCAGCTGATAAATGAAATTGAGGCTTTGGGGAGAGTTTTGAGGGAGGCAACTTTTGCAGGCACATTGATGTTGTGTGTGAACAGCGAGCAGGTGACAGGGGAAGAGGACCCACCTTGAGGTTCTTATCCCTCAGATCCCAAACCACACACGAGCTGTGACATCCCTTCTCCCAGAGAGGCCTCCAGCTGTGGCACCTGCCACCAGCTCACAGTTCCAGATGTTTTATCACACCTTGCTTAGCACCTTCCCAAGAAAATACCTAGGAAAACACCTCCAAGGGAGGTTTCTTCTCACGGCCAGTTTTCCCAAGCCTGGGAATAATCCCTGCACAGCTCTCCACAGAGCTCAACTCCTGCCTGCCAGCATCCAGCCTGTGGCAGCACTGCACCTTTCCACTTCCCCTGCAATAAAATCGAGTTATTCTGGGCTCAGGATTGACACCAAGTCAATCTCCATCTGTTTCCACCACGACAAAGATTCCTCTGAGGTTGCTCTGCTGAGTACCTGCGACGTTGCTGCCATGGCTGCCAGCTCAGCCCTCCTGCAGCAGGAGCAGGGAGCTCTGTGATGCCAAAATTAGTGCCTGCACTGCTCAGGGTTCATTCTTTGTGCCTTTTAAGTGCTCAGCCCAGTGCTGTGCACAGCATCAGCGAGCAGGGAGTCTGGAGTGAGGAGGAAAACACAACCCTGCCAGGAGAAGCTCAGGAGAGCTCCTTCCAAAGCCATTTTTTGCCACATGGAAGTTCCACAAGTTGCAGCATACTCAACCCACCCACATGATTTAATTCAGAGCTTGTTTTCATTTGAGCTATTAAAAAAAGGAACATCTCTCAAGAGGTGCAACAGCAGGATGGGAAAGCAAACACTGCAGCAGAGTTATCTTTGCACCCAACGAGAAACAGGATTAAAAAGACATGAGAGCTATCAACATTCCTCAAAGCAGAGAGGTTTCCTGAAGTGCTGGTGAGCTGGAGGAGCAGAGAAAGCTGAACAGCAGCACAGCAGTGGGCAGGCAGGGAATGGAGAGCGGGATTTGCTCCAGGGATGGGAATTACGAGCAATCCCATTTATGAGTGACAAACCCCTTTGTGCTGGATAAATAAGGACAGCCAAGCCAAGCTCGCCCATGGCCAAAAGCAGCCACCAGCAGGTCAAGGGCTTCCTGCAGACTCACTGCACTGAGTGACAGCTCAGATGTGACATGTCACTGTCACTGCACCTTCTTCAGCCCTGCCCGGCCAGGTGACACTGTGTGGGAAGTTCTGCTGCACCCTCAGCTCTTCCAGAGCTCAAATAACCACTGACATTTCCAGAAATGCTGTCAGCAACCCCATCTGGGCAGCCACCCCTCCATCCACTGCCTGTGGTCTGTGGGCTGGGCAGCATCCTCACCTCTGCCATGGAGCCAGGCTGGGAGAGCTCACCTGGAGAGGAGAAGGCTCCAGGGAGAGCTCAGAGCCCCTTGCAGGGCCTGAAGGGGCTCCAGGAGAGCTGGAGAGGGACTGGGGACAAGGCATGGAGGGACAGGACACAGGGAATGGATCCCAGTGAGAGGTGGCAGGGCTGAGGTCAGGATCTCTCTGGACCAGCAGTGCAAGTTCCTGCATTGCCAGAAAAACACAAACGCAAGTGACAGAGCTCTGTCCCCAGCCTGGCAGCAAATAAACTCACAGGGAAGCCCTTTGGGAAATGACATCTCAGAGAAAATGTACTTTATTCTCACCTTTAGGTCTGGATGGACTGAATACTTTGGGGAGTCTGGACATTCCCTCAGGAACCGGACCCACCAGCCTTGGCCAGGGCGAGGGCATGCACAGAACAGCCTCAAACCCTCTCCTGACAAACCAGTTTCCACTTGATTCTACTTATTTTTTCCCCATAACAGCTCACAGGTTGACCTAAAAAGACCCATGTTGGGTCTGAAAAAGCACATTTTTGCACATTTTTGCCAGCAGTCCTTCAAGAAGCCGAGTGATGCTGTTGGAAGTTACCCCAGCACTCCTCCCAGCCCCAGAGGGTGGTGATTCCTGGGAACGAGCAGATCCCCCCTCACTGCCACCACCCCCTCAAGGGAAGGCCAGGAGCCACCGTGTCCTCTGCTGCCCTCCTCTCCCAAATCAGTCCCAGCCACCCCCAGAGGCTCTGGCCAGCAGCACAGGCTGGTTCAGCTGCCAGACACCTCCACGTGCCAATGGCTCTCGGGGTGATGCCAGGATGATTTTCTGCCTTTTCTTTTACACCCCTCACACACTCTTTTATAGTTTGATGTATTCTCAGTGCCTTTAGCCTACACACTGTGACTTCCCAAGGCTGATAACTCAGCTCAGCCCCACGGCACCGTTAAACCAGGAGAGCAAACATCCTGGGAGCCCCAGACACCAAGGGCCTCTCCAGAACACATTTTGGAACCTCAGACAGGCCCAGCCAGGGGGAAGGTTCCTCACAACGAGGGCTTCACTCCAGCCTCTCCTTGGGGAATCTTTGATAAATATGTTAATTTTGCAAGGTCTATAATTGTGTGTATTTCAGTGTGACAGGTACATGAATTTTCAGGGCATTCCACCTGGACCAAGTGCTGCACCCAAGGATCCTGAAATAAATCCCAAGGTAAAAACCCCTTTTCCCCATAAACCGTGTTTTGGTTTTAATTTTAAAACCAAGAAAAGGCATCAGGGGAAAAGTGGCCCAAAATAGCTCAGAGTCCTCTACCCAGCCCCTCAAGAGCAGGATTTTACTCCTATCCCCTTCATCCATGGGATAAATGCCTCCTCCACACCCTGCAGTCACCACAGGCGGGGAGCTGAGTGGGTTTGGGGAGCTCTGTTAGATTCCCAGGCCAACCCCAGGGCACCAAAGCACTCTCAGCCACCAGGATGAACAAAAGCAATGCTCAGGGAATGGGGTTTAGCTGCAAAGCACCCCAGGTGAGATCCCACGAGGTTGGGAAACACTCCCTGGGTCACTGCTGCTGCAGCAGGGAAGTTTTCCCATCACCTTCACACCCTGGTGGTTCCAGAGATGCTCTGAGAGCTGAGATTGTTGGCTCAGGATAAATTGGGCAGAGCCAAATACCTCCCCCTGCAGAGCTCCCAGAGCTATTTTGGGCAGGTTGTGTCCAAAGCTGAAGGCATTCCTGGTATCTGCTTAATGTCCCTCACAGCAGGGAAATAAATAATAAATAATCACAAACCAAGGGCTCATCCTTTGGCCTTGGCACTGGAGAAAAGCGGCTGGAAAGGAAAAGGGAAGGAGAAAAACTGCTGCAGATTCCATTTCCTCAGTGGGGCTGTGCCACTGCTCATGGCAAAGAGTGACATTAAGCTGAGGTTGCAATTGGAGCAAAAATTATATCCTAAAATATTGGAGCCAGGGAAAGGCTCCCATACAGCATTTTCCAGACCCTCTCTCCCACCTCAGCCTGCACCACCCCCTAAAAATCCCACAATAAAAGAGGTTGTGACAGAAACCAAAGAGCAGCACCCATAAAGGTGGATTAATGGGATTAAACCTCAAGGAAAAAAAAAATCTCCACGTCTGGCTGCCTGTCTACAGCATCCCAGCACTCACACCCTCATCCTGCCCCACTGAGGCAGTGCCACATCCTGCATTCCCCACAAAATACACTCATTTCCTTCACCAAGAGCATGCAGGGAAAAGAGGAATGATCCCAAACCATCCCAACACCTGACACTTTCCTTTCAGAGCCATCATCAGAGCACCACCACAAGTTACGTCGCATTATCCGAGGACAAACAGCCAACAAATTATTTCTTTGTGGTGCTCCAGTGTTTCTCTGTTTAAAAGGCAGGATAAAAAGCTCAGGCCCTCACTGTTCCCATGGAGAAACAGGAGGGAGATGACACAAGCAAGAACAAAACCCCGAGAGGTGCAGGATGACCACGGCAGCCAGGCCTTCATTAGACTTTTCATCACTTAGAGTTCTCTAAAAGCCAGACAAGTGGCAAACTCTGCTCTTTTTTCTTTATTTTTTTTTGTCACACTGCAAATGATGGGCAAAATTAAAAGATCAGACTCTCTAGAGGAAGGAAAATATTTAAATACAACCCTCACACTGCATGGCAAGGAGAGGATTTATTACTGCTGGGGCACAGGACTTTCCCCACAGGCTGCCTTCCCAAATTCCCAAGCTTCCCACCTGGCAGTGAGCCCTGGGGGGAATCCAGACACCTCAGCAGTCCCTGCATATCCACTCACAGCAGAATTTATTTCCAAGCTCAGCCACTTGCAGCAATATTTATGTTTTTAATACCAGCTCCAGTGCCTCAGCCCGGCGCTCGCTCTCGACAGCTCTGCCACTTAGCAAGCATTAAACCTGATGGGGCATGAGACAGAACAGGGCTTTCCTCACAGCCCTGTCCAAGAGCTGCCTCACTAGAGATGACAGCCACAAGTCTTTTAGGCAGCATTTATTTTGTACCTTTCCTTCACAGAAGAAAAAAGAAAACAAAACCAAAACAAACTTAACAGTCTTTTGGAATGATCCCATATGGGATCAGTCACCAAATAGGGCCAATTAGGAGCAAAATATAAGCTTCAGGCAATGCTGAAACACAGCAAGAAGTTTTAGGGTGGCCAGGCAAAAGCAGGCAGGAGAAGACAGATTCCAGGCTGCCCCACAGCTGTGTTTCACTTCCAGCTTGAAGCAGAAAACTCCCAAAAAGCAGGAACTGGATCAGGGATGCAGCTTGCAGCTCTCTCCGTGTTTAAAGGGGATTTGAGGTCACTTTTTCGAGGGTGGTTTATGTTTCCTGACTGAGTTTTTTAAACCAGAGAAACATGACAGTGCCTTGAGCCTGAGTTTGGAGCTGTGAGAAGCACCAAGGATGCTCTTTCTCCCCAGCTTTACAGTCAATTCAGAGATAACAACCAGCCTAACAAGTCTGGGAGAAATCAGATGGCTTTGCCACACGAGGCACTGGAATTGGAGAGCCCCAGGAACTCCTATTCCCACTTATTTCAGCCCTGGCACTCTGGGATGAGCTCTGAGGAAGCCCAGGCAGAAGCACTGGAGACTGACAAAGCCCATTAGCTGCTCTCACAGCTGAGCAGCAGCAACTGCTGGCTGCAAAAATTGGGAACAATTTGGGAACTCCACGGTCAGGCTGACCTTGGGCACAGCAGCAGGGAACAGCACTGAGCATTTGCTCCCACTGCTGTCCAGAGCCCTCTCCTCCAGCAGCTCCAGCCAGGGCTGATTTTCCTCAGATTAGGCCTGGTTCAGGCAGCCTAAAGCAGGGATTTGAGAGTGCAGGCACATCTCAGCCATGGTGCTACAGCAGGGACCACTCCAGCAATCCCAGCTCCCTCTCTCCTCCATCTCCTGCCACGCCATCAGTGGGTTCAAAAAAAACCTTCTCCCTGCCCATCCAGCACCTTGCAGGGCATAAAGGGGCTGCAGAGGGACTGGGGACAAGGAATGGAGGGACAGGACACAGGGAATGGCATCCAGAGGGCAGGGATGGGTGGGATATTGGGAAGGAATTGTTCCCTGGGAGGGTGGGCAGGCCCTGGCACAGGGTGCCCAGAGCAGCTGTGGCTGCCCCTGCATCCCTGGCAGTGCCCAAGGCCAAGCAATTCTCCACCACTTTACCCTTTGCCAGCTTCAACCCAACGCTCTCCCATCCTTGCAGAGGTCAGAGCCCTGAAGGAGCACCAAGGTGATGCAGGAAATCTGTGCTCCCTGCACTGGCACTCAGTGGCTGCACAAAACCTCCAGGACTTCTTTCTGCAGGCAAAGAGCAGCCTGGGGAGATGCATGAATCCCTAAATTCAACTCACAGCATCATAAAGTTTGGAAAACACCTCTAAGATCTTCGAGTCCAACCAGTGACCCGACTCAGCTGGGTCCAGCACTAAACCACATTCCCAAGTGCCACATCTGCACTTCTTTTTGGGGATTGAGCACTTCCAACCTGTTCATTCCATGCTGAGAGCAGGAATGAGGTGAGGTGAGCACCACCTCACTACCCACACACAGAGCACACAACAACCAGGCAGCTGCATTTCAGACACTCAGCCAGTTCACAAACCTCGATCCCAAAGTGATCTGCTTCCTTTAAATAAAGAAAAAAGAAAAAGCACATTGGAGAGGGACTTACAGAGCACTCCCAGCACGATTCCCGCTCGGATGTTCCGTGCTGAGGGAGCCCAGGGCAGGCTCATCCCTGAAGCCCTGCCCATGTTCAGGTTTAATAGGGCTGATAAGGCCGAGCTGGAACAGCTCTTACGCACTGCAGGTTTTATCTGTGGCACAGCACCCTTGTCACAGACCCTCTCTTATCAGCACAGCAAATATCAGCAGAGATAAGGAGAGGCACGTAATGCCTGGGAAGGTGCAGAAACTGGAGCAGACACAGAGGGCTTTGACTCCTTTGGCCTCATCTGCCCCAGCTGGTGACCTCGAGGGCTCCCTGCTCCCCCCACAGCCCCACGTGCAGCCCCCAAACTGCTCCAGGAGAGGAGCAGAGCAGACCTCAAGCCAACCCTTCAGATCTGTCCCTCCAGGGAACACTGCAGAGGAGCTGCCAAGTTCAGGGAATCAGGGGAAAAGCCATTATTTCCCCTGAGCTGGGAGAGAAGAAGCCAAGAGAGCAAAGTGATTTCCTCACGGGTCCAATACAGCTCAATATAACCAATTATTACCCCAGAAACTCACATTTAAGAACTCTCTTGACAGAAGGGGTTTAACAGAGCGAGCTGACCCTTTCAGAAATACAGAGGGCTCCCAAATTTAAGCTTATTGTGTCATTAGAAGTAGATCTGTAACTGCAGCTCTGAAAGCGAACAGTCCAGGTCAGAGCTTCCCAACAAACCCCCAGGCTTCCCTCCTGCCACATTCCCACCGTAACCCTGGGCTCTTCAGCACATCAAGCACCTCAAGGTGGTGCTTTCCAGCCCAGCCTTGGGCTTTCAGGTCAAACCCAATCTTGCTGCTAACCAGCCAAGCTTTTTCTCCTCACACCTCTCACCAGCAGGGACCACCCAAGGGCAGTGATGATGCTCCTGCTCCAGGTGACACGGGGATGGGGCAGCAGCACCATCAAGGCAGAGATGCTCTCCACAGAGCCATGGTGGAATGGTTCTGTGCAGCTCCTGAGGCTCAGGAGAGCACAGGGCACGGCTTGAGCTCCACGTTAACATCTCGGACCAGAGCCAAAATCTGCCCAGGTACAAACGCAGGGAACGATCCCCTCCCACACTGCTCCTGGCCACGATTTCAGGGACAGCAGCTCCATCCCTCTAATCCCACAAGCAGCTTTATTTCTCTTGGCAAAGCAAAACTCTCCCAGGAGCCCTGGCAGGGTTTGTGTCTCGGGAACGCGCGGCCGAGTGACCTTGCGAGGCACAGAGGTTGGTCCCTGGCAGCATCAGACACACCAGAGCAGCCTATTCTCACCACATTAACATTTGAACACCTACAGCTGTCTTACACCGCATTCCTTTCATGTGCAGCCCTCCCAGAGCGATCCAAATCAGAAAAAGCCAAATACAAACACGTCCCTGCTCGGAGGAGACGGATTAGGAAACAGCTGTGATAAGGGAAAGTATCTCCAGCCGAGCTGTCAACCTTGCACTTTAAATCAGGCTTTTAATGAGGACTGCAAGCACTCTGCGTTTGGGTGATTAACTCACAGCTAAAGAGGAGCTGAGCTGCTTCACTCTGAAAGCAGATCCTGCCTCCAGGTTCCAGGCAGAAGCAGGAGATGATCTTGCAGGCTGTCAGGCACCACCAACTGATGCCAAAGCCCATGCAGGGAGGGCAAATGGCCCCAAAAATAAGAGCCTGCCACCACTCTGCATTCACAAAGCATCAAATGCAGCACAGCAAGCGGTGAGGGAGATCCCAGTCCCCAGCTTGAGGGCACAGGGAAAAAGGAGACAGTGATATCTGTATTTTTGGCAGGCATTTTGATATCTAACAGCTGCAAAACAGGGATTACAAATCCAGTGTCCCAAGTGCAGAGCAGTCCTTGATGATGAACATAATTTGCCTATGAACAGGAAAGCATCTAAAAGTGTTTGAGGAGGTCTCACCTCTTGGCTTGGTGAGTTCCAGGGCTCCCAAATACCCCAAAACACGCATCACAAGGACTGTTCAGGCACTCTTACTGTGCACATCTCTAAAGTCAACCATCCATAGCCATGAACGGAGAAATCACAACTGAAAAAGCTTGAGAGAAACAGAGCAAATCACACCTGGACACCCAGACCAGGACACAGGAGCTGCCTCTCTGCTGGGTTTCAAGCTGCACCAGGACTCACTGACAGTTTAAAGCCTCCTGAATCATTAGTGGGCAGATTGGTACCAAAATTCCCACAATAGCTGCAAACAGTCACTGCTGGATCAGGAACTGCCTACAAAACATTGCTTACTCCACAGCCTGGAGGGGCTGCTTCAGGCAAGAAAGGAGTTACAGAACCATCACAGAAGGGTCTGGGTTGGAAGGAGTTTTAAAAATCAGCTTTTTCCATGGGCAGGGACACTTTCCACTAGCCCAGGCTGCTCAGAGGAGTGGGGGAGAGACTGGATTTGAACATACACTTCCCACCTTCTCCAAAAGAGCCTTTCCTCCTCTCAGAAAGGTCAAGGGGTTGGGTGACTCCTTCCTACACCAACAGCTGAGACACGCAGGAAATATTTTAATCCCAAGGAAAGCATTAATTACCTCTTGGCAAAAAAAAACAAAACTAAAAGCAAACCCTGACAACACAGCCTCCAAAATGCACCCCAATATCAGAGAGTGACCTCAGCACGGTGGTAAATCCCTGGACACAAACCAAGCCCACTCTACCCATGCCAGGGGCTGGGTTTAAGGCACAACCTGGGCAGCTCCCCAGCCCCATCCTGGCAGCACAACAGGGAAGCACAGGGCACAGCAAGAGGCAGGAGCAGGGACACAGATCCTGGTCCATCCCCATTCCCCAGGGCTTCACTCAGACAGGAGCTGCGCAGGGGTCGAGATGGGGTCACACACAGGGACACCTCCCAAGGGCCACAACAGCTCCCTCCCTCCTGCAGGACAGCAAGCCCAGACTTGAGCCTCAAATCCTCTCCAAGCTCTTAAGTGCCCTGCTCAGGATTAGCCCTGCTTCCCAAGAACCGTGTGGAACGCCCCGAGCATCCCCTGGCACCCTCAGGTGCCAACTCCTCACCACTGGGACCAGCTCCAAGCCGGAAATTTTAATGCATTTTATTTGTTTTGCTGCAATTCTGCAGAATGCCGACTTTGATTTATGATTAGGTGACTGTCAGCTCAAGAGATTTATCAATACAGGCTAAGTGGCCCAAATATAATCTCCTAGAGTGGCTCAGGAGAACACGTGGATGTTGAAGGGTACAACCAGTCCATTACATCTTTTTAAAGGCTACACCCAAAAATACCTATCAGAGGAAACTCTGGGTTTCACCTTGGACTATTTCAGTCAGATGTGAGCTGTTTTCCCTGGGCAAACGTGAGCCTGAAACTGAGCACAGCTAAAAACAGCCAAGGACCAGAATATTTCTGCTCTGTGCGTTTCACCTCGGGCTGGGGGAGGGACGAGTTTCATTTCACCTCAGCGAGGAGGAAAGGGAAACAAAACACAGGGGCCAGACTTTTATGAAGAGGTTTTACAAGTTGCAGCAGCGTTTTAAGAGAAGCAGCAGGATATTAAATAAATAAATAAACAGACAAACAAAAATTAAAGGCAAGCTGAAATCTAAGGGGGAGAGTGGAAGATAAAAAGCTGCTTTGGCACAGTGCCACGTGGTAACTCTGAAAGTGAAACAGATCCTTCTGAGCACTCCCAGACAAGAAGAGAATAAACTTAGAGCTCATCACTGCTGGAGCCCGAGCGTGGCTCCGACACAGAGGACAGCAGGATTATTCACGTTTGTCATGACTGAGGAATTGCATTTAAACCAGTCCAGGCTCTTTCCAAGGAAGAGATTGCCCAGCAGCAGGGCTCTGCACAGACTGGGGAGCCTGGGGACAGAGCTGGTGCCCACATTTGTGCAGCACCCCAGCAAAGGTGCAATTTCCCCCTCTCCTATCCCCAGTTTCATCCAGCAGGGAAAAGGAGAAAGAAATAAAACCAGATCAAGAGTCACACACACACACAAAGACAACCACAAAAATAAACGATATTCATTTTCATTTTTCATCATCAGGACTAATCCTGCCCAAGAACCAGGAGGGCAAAAAAAAACCCCAGAGCTCAATCCCAACCTGAAATGGATTCTGTATGTGAAAACATGGAACACATCGAGGCACAGGCACAAAAAACCTCCCAGCTGCCACCCCAGAAGGTCCTTGTTTGAACACCCTTCAGGGGAACACTCTGTGCCTTTAAACCACTCCTTGGCAGAAATCTTCTGCAAATATTTAATTGACTATATATAAAAAAAAAAAAAAAAGCTTTTTTGTTGTTGTTTGTCAGGCTGTTGAGCAATGACAGCCTGTTGCACCAAACATTCAGGCAGTTGTCCTGCCAGTATCTGTGGGTGCTTCTGGAGGAAGTGGGGAGAACACAGTGGTTTGCTAAAGAGGAAAAAGCAGCAAAGCCAAACACCAGTGTGCAGCTATTTGGGTTTTTTTTTTCCAAAGTCAAGCCCTGCGTTAAAGTAGCTCTATCTACTCACTGCTTCTAGAGGGGCTGGCAAGGAAAAGGAACGGCTATAAACAATCCTTGAAATCCCTTTTCCCAGCACCATGCTCCTGAAAAGGGCTGTTGAGCACCTGGAGCAGCGCTGGGGGGGGGAATTTTTGGTTTGGGGAGGAAGGAGAGGGATGAAGTGCCTGTATCCTAAACCCAGCGCAGAGCCTCGGGAGCGAGGGAGCAGCTCCGAGTGTCCCCGAGCAGGGCTGGGGACAGCTCGGGGTGACACTGCCCTCTCCTGAGCGGAGGGCACTGCTCAGCCGCACACCCAGCACCGGGAGCTCGGGGAATAAAGGGAGAAGAGGAGACATCACTCACCCTCGAGCAGCTCCGCAGCACCCACCTGGCTCGGGTCAGGACCAGAGTGAAATACCCCTGCTGGAGCTCGTTGGAGCCTAATTAGCAGCTGCTGCAGCCTAATGAAGCAAAGTGGCTGCCAGGTGGATCCCATCCCTTCATCTCAGGGGGTGGAACCGGAGGAGCTTTAAGGTCCCTTCCAACCCCAAGCAATCCAAAACATCAGCGTGAAGGTGCAGAGCATCTCAGGGACGGCAGCGCAACCTCCACGGGTGCGTCGCCTCAAGAAAAAGGGGTTTAAAAGCAGCACCGCAGGCTCCATGGAAAGCATATTCCTACCGCACTATGCTGGCAGGAAAGCTGCTCTCAGGAGGAGCCCAAAGCGCCCCTGCACGTCCAGCCCCACATCCGTGGCTACCACACCTTCCCGCACAAGCCCGGAGCCGCACCGCCAGTATTTCAAAGGCGCAACCATTCCCTTTTATCTTCAGCCTCGCAGAGCGAGTTAAAGGACAATATCCCCCAGGTGTGTCTGGTTAAAGGGCACCCAGACCTAACTTCCACCACCTGTGAGCATCAAAGTGCCTCGAACACAGCTCAGCCACCTGATCCCGGCATCTTTAACCTCTGCCTGCAAAAGCACTTGCACCTGTGAGTTACTCAAAACCCACAAAAAAAACCCCCCAAATACACCGATTTTGGCGTGGTGATTTTAAGGCAGTTACTTGAGATCAAATACACCTGGGTACACAGTGATTGGGTAAGAGTACAACAAAGGGTTGTCCCCTCACAGCTGGTTCTGTGTCTCCTTATAACCTTCCTCGTTTAAAAAGCAATTTGTTGCCTTGCTAAAAACGCAGCCCTTTATCATTAGTTCCGAGCCAGCAGTTTCTGAATCTACAACCCGACACCAAATCAATTGATCCGACCAGGACTCGTTTTCCTTCCAAGACAAACACCAGCCGTGCTTTGCCGAATTCGCAGCAGCGAGAAGTGTAACAAGCAGAACATGCTCGTTTAATAAAAAAGTACAGCTTGACAGAGACACCCACTCTAAAATTAACTCTGCCATCCAAGCAGAGCTTATATTTGCCTCTGAAGAAGCACCTCCTAAATCACACAGAAATATTCTGCAGCTCCACATGGCTGGGATATCAGCGTGAAGATGCTTCAAAGCCTGGCAGAGGAGAATATGTTCAAATAACAGGCTTTAAGGAGTCAGGATGCATCACTGCTAGGTGGATAAAGGCTGGGTAATGAATTAATGGACCATTTTCCATAGCAATCTGATGAGGAACATGGACACGCCAGACAAAACGCGAGGCAGGAAATCCATTTCCCTCAGCTTTTCCCCAGCCACACCTGCCAAGTGCAAGCTGGCGATTTGTGAGGGGGGAAGAAAAGGGAGTAGGCTGTTATCCTGCGTGCCTGGGCGATCCAAACCCCAAAAAAGCTCTTTAAGAAGCAGCACCGCTCCAAATTCTACTTGCTAATCAGCAGCAATCTAAATTTCCTGGCGGCTGGAGCATCTCGAGGAGACTCCAGCACCCGAACGGCGCAGTTGGATTTGACATTCTCCGCGCACAGAGTAACTTTCGAATAGAGAAAAATATGTACGGGCTCCTTCCCACCGGGACAAAGAGAACCATAATTCATTATTTCTTTAATTTCACATACAGCATGGCCATGCCTATTCCTATCATCTATCCCTAATCCCTTTCTAGCCCCAAAATAACCCTTAAGCCAACACGATTACACGTAACAAGAGCGGCTCTAAGGACCCACCCCTGAAATCCCAAAGCACGGCGAGTTCCACACAGCCAGGTTTTTCCTGGCTGGAGAATCCCCATTTCCATCTCGCCAGGGGTGAAATTTCACAGCTTCCACACCAGGAATTGCTCCAGCAGCCCTTTTCCAGAGCAAGGCTCGACTGCAACTCCTCCATGCCCAGTTTTCCGGGCGGGGAACAGACAGGACGTGGGTGAGGTCTTCAATGAAACAGCAACGAGATGATTTTTCCCCCCTCTTTTCCCTGAATTACTCCGTCTTTGAATCAGTTTCTTTGCCAAGCATCCAGACAAAGTAACACCTTCTTACATTCACCTTTTTTCACCCTCTTTGCTCAGCGCTCGCTGGAAATTTGGGGGTCTTTAAACAGAGGCTTTGCTGCTGGGGAATGTCACCAAGAGCCATCCAGGACATCCCTGAGCATCCTCGAGGGTGCTGGATGGGCACTGAGCGCTCCTCCAGCTGGACCAGCAACAATAAATAAATCCCTCTTGGGATTCTGCTGCCTCAGGATTTTACAGCTCCGGACAACACCGGAGCGAAGCCCCGGAGCCGCGGGACACTGCAGATGCCATTATTTTGTACCAAAATGAAGCGTTCCCCGTAAAACCAGCAGGGCCTGAAGGGGAAAAGCGGAGTCCAGACCCACGCCCGGACAGCCTGGGGGTCTCAGAGAGCACAGGGGGTACCCCGGGACCCCTCCCCAGCTGGGAGCCCACCCACATCCCGCACGAGTGCCCGGTCACATCCCAACTTTGCTCGGGATGCTCGTGGCCAGGTGAGGCACGCGTGGGGCGGGGGGGGAGCACACGGAGCAAGGAAACACCTCTCGGGGATGGAAAAGAAACACCTTCTGGGGCAAAGGAACGCGGCTTTGGACAGCGGAGCGCCTTTCGGGGGTGCAGAGCCGTCCCCCCCCCCCGGCTCAGCATCCCCCCGCAGCTCGGGGGGCAGCAGGGGATGCGGGGAGCCCCCAGCCCACCCCGGCCGCCCCTTCCCCTTACCTGCAGCCGCCGGGGGACCCGCCGGGTTCCCGAGCCCCGGGGAAGGGGGAGCCGGCCCCGCTGTGCCAGNTCACCCAGGGGCTCTGGTTTGGGGGGAAAGGGAGAGGTTGGGGGCACCCCGATAGGGGAGAATTTGGGGAGCGCTTGGCACCGTGCCATGGGGTTTGGGAATGCTGAGACCCTAAAGGGCAGCGAGCAGCCGAGAATCACAGAATGGGCTGGGGTGGAAGGGACCTTAAGGATCATCTCATTCCAACCCCCGTTCCACTGTCCCAGGTTGTTCCAAGCCCGATCGAGCCTGGCCTTGGACAATTCCAGGGATCCAGGGGTAGGAGGGATAATTTTTGTCCCCACCTGGGTGGATATAAGTGCATAAAAAGGGTCTGGTGCAGGTTTGGGCTTTGCAGCCTCCTGATTTCCCCCAGCCTTTTCCACTCACCCTTCATTTTTTCCACCCCTTTACCAGCTGCACCTGGTCCTACATTAGACCTGATCTCCACGCTGAGGCCATCCTGGTGTGAGGTCCTTGAGCTGTAGCATTTTGGGGGAAGGATGAGTGTTTTGTTCCGTGCTCAGGACTTGTTTTCCTCACACTGCAGCAGCACAGGTTATTTGGGATGAGAAGGGTGCCCAGCACTGTGGCCAGAACTCAGCTGTGCATCTTTTGCCCTTCTTGCTGCAAGGTGACAAAACTCTTGGCTGAGAGCAATGGATTCTTTTTATTTTTTCCTGCAAATTGGCCATTTTCCACTTTTTTGGCCCAGCCCTGAGGTAGAGACTGATCCAAGCAGTCCAAAAGGAAGGGATGTGCTGACAAAATAACAAGCAAGCACAAGCCAAATGCCAGACTCCTCTTTACTGAGGCAGACTAAGCTGAGAGGTCGCTGGCAACTGGCTCTTTTCCTAGAAGCAGAAATAATCCTGCTGCAACCAGCAGCAGGGGAAAACTGGAGGAGAAAACTCAGAATTTAGAGTCTGATCCGAGCACTGAGCAGCACAGCAGAGGAGCTGCAGGGTCGAGGTGCAGCCCTTTGCCAAGTGCTCCTCCTTGCAGCACTGCTGACAGCAGACATTTCGGAATCCCAAGCCTCCAAGAGCTGTGATTACCTTAAATCCTGATGAAAATCTATCCTGTGGGAGCATTTTATTTGCTGCCTGCTTGTGGGTCCACAGCAGAGCTTTAGGATGTGTTTTCCTGCTGGCTTGGGGGTGGATGTGCAGGAGGGGATGGGGCAGATGCAGATATTTCAAGGCACTTTAACAAAGTCTGGTGCTTTTGCCAAACTTTAAACATCTTTGGTTTTGTGCCTAAAGATTGTCTCCTTTTAACTTCAGCAGAAAGAGTTCAGCCTTTTGTAAGAGCAAGGGAAAAATATTTTTTTCTGGCACCAAGAGGAAATATTCTTCAAACTCAGGAGGTTCCAGAAATCCTGCAGCTGCTCCCAGCACAGCCAGTCAGCTCCTTACAGCATCCATTTGCTGAGGAAAATGCCTCTGAAAGAACCAGAGTTTGCACATTTTCAGGATATTTCTGTGACTTGGCCGGTTGAATCTGACACAGGATCCAGCCAGGACGCAGGGCTGGGGAAGGTTTTGTTTTCCAGCCACTCCAAGCAGCTGTGAGGACAGCAAAGAGGAGCAGAAGGATCCTCAATGCCCCCCAAAAGCAGCACTTTGGCTGCTAAAGGCCATGCAATGGCAAAGAAAAGTCACTGAGGGAAATTTACCGTGAATTTCCAGGCAGCCTCTAGGAAAACAGATGCAATTTCAGACAGGCAAGGTTGGTTTCAGATTTAAAAGCTCCTTGTCCTGTGCTGAGAGCCTCGAATGCTCAAAGTTGCTTTAGCTATCTCCCTTTAGGCACGGATGGGATTTCTGCTGTGCTCATTCCTCACCATATTCCCAGCCAGCTTCACTTCCAAAGGGTGCCTCTAAAGCCCTCCTGCAAACCCTCAGGACCTGGGGAACACTCCCTGTGTGTGATCCCTTTTTAAGCTGCTCCTTTAGGACCTGGCTCAGCTCTAAACCAGGGCTGAGTTTCAGGATTTCACGCCACATCCTGAAAGCTTTTTGTTACGTGCTTATGGAAGGGAAAATTCCTCCAGAAGGGACATTTTTGTTTCCTGGCAGGGAAATAGGAGGCTGGTAGCTCAGAAGGGCATCAAGGCAAAGGCTCAGAGGAGTCACTGCTCTGGTCTTGAGGAGATGGATGGTGAGGGAGGTGCTGCAGTTTCCTACAAGAGTGGGATCAGGAGGGAGGGGGAGATCAATCCTTGAACTCAGCACCAGCCTCCTCCAAGAAGTGCAGTTCCCTCTGCTCTGTAGGAAGAGAAAAGCCCCTTTTCCTCCTCCCAGGCTCACAGGTGGAAGTCTTTGCTGGAGAAACACTTTCCTGAGCACTCCTGATGACCCAGACATGGCCTTGGGCACTGCCAGGGATCCAGGGGCAGCCACAGCTGCTCTGGGCACCCTGTGCCAGGGCCTGCCCACCCTCCCAGGAACAATTCCTTCCCAGTATCCCATCCATCTCTGCCCTCCATTAGTGGGAAGCCATTCCCTGTGTCCTGTCCCTCCATGCCTTGTCCCCAGTCCCTCTCCAGCTCTCCTGGAGCCCCTTTAGACCCTGGAAGGGCTCTCCCTGGAGCCTTCCCAGAGATGTCAGAGCATGTTGGACGTTCCCTTTCCTGCATTCACTGCTGCCCTCGGGGGCAGCACAAGGCAGGGTCTGGTGAGGGCACAGCAGGTTCCTCCAAGGCCTTTAGGGGCCGAGCAGGGCAGCCAGGATGAGCTGGCAGCGTGTGGACCATGTGCTGTACGGCTGTGGGCACCGAGCAGGGCTGGGGGATGCCAACATGCCCGTTCTGCAGAGGGAGAACGATGGATGGGACAAGCCAGGCTGGATGGGGATGCTGGCAGGAGTGGAGGCCAGCCCTGGCCGTGGCTCTGCCCCTGCAGAGCAGCTCCCAGAGGCAAACCCCAGCCAGGGCTGCCCTGGAGCACACGAGCAGCCAGGCAGGGGAAGGAAGCAGAGGGACACACCATTGTTCTGCCCACCCCACGTCTGGGGGAATGCAGGGCAAACAGGAGCGAGCCCAGCGCTTTCCTGTGTTTGTGCTGGGAATATTTTCATTAAGGTCCTTTTTCCTACCTTTTTCTCCAAGGCCTTTGTGCCTCTGAGAAGTGCAAGGAGGTTGTTGATTGTAAGCATCCCCTCAGGCGTAATTATTTTACCATAATAGCATTTACAGGGAGGGCTTGCAGAGCCATTTTCCTGTTACATCCTCTGTATTTCAACCTCTCCTTCACTCTTTTTGCCTCCTCAAGCTGCCCCAACAAGCGTTTGCAAGGTCTCCATTGTTGCAGCAGAAGCTGTGGTGAGCCAGTGAGCCCTGAAGAGATCACTGAGGGTGAAAATGGGAGTATTTGATGTTACCCAGCAACTAGAATTGAAGATATCTTTTGTCCACCAAGTCAGGAAACACTGTTTGCACAATAGCTGTGTTTGCCTGCTCTGGGGGAGGTTAACCAGCAACCCCTTCCAGGAGATAAGAGGGTTGTACATAAACAGGAGGAAAAGTCACTGGCAGGGTTAATTGGGGCAGGTAAATCAGGTCCCTGTCACCCTCAGCATCCCCTGAGCACTGAACCAAAGTCTTGCAGTGTGGGGGAGAAAACAGGGATGGCTCAGTCCTAAAAATAACAGATAAATATGAAATAAATACAAGTATAAATATAAATTTGAGACTGTCTGGATGAGCCAGGAGGAGGTTTTGTGGCAGTGGTGACCCACTGGCAAGGTGAGGAATGTCTGTCTCCATGGAGGTTCCTCAGGATGAAGAGCTCCCTGTGCCCTCCTGTCCCTCTGAAGCTCTGAAGGAAGTTGTTTTCTTTCACTGTCTTGGGCAAACACCTCTCAGAGCACCCCACAGGCCTCCAAAGTGGGGGAGAAACGTGGATGTGCTCAGTCCATGCAGAGCCCTGTGGATGCAGGGGAGCTGACAAGGACAGCCACTGCCACAACAGGTCGGGGCATGAGCTGGTGGCAACTCTTAGTCCTGTGTCCCAAGCTTTTGGACATTTTTCCCATATTAAATACACAACTGGAAGGAATGGAGCCATCCAAAACCTCCACAATAAGCACAAGTCTCCTGTGGAAAAAAAACACAGTAAAAAAATTGTGTAATGTGGCACTTGACAATATGGTTTAGGGGCATAGTGGCATTTGGTCAAAGGTTAAACTTGATGATCTTGGAGGTCTTTTCCAGCCTTAGTGATTCCATGATTCCAGATATACTGGGAGAACTTCAGGGCATGTAGGCAAAGCCATGTCTGAACTAATTGCTTTTAATTTAAACTGTGTTTAACAGCATCTTCTAGTGCAGCCCACTTAACAAACCAAGGCAGCTGAAACAGCGAGGAAAGGAATCTGTTGGTCATCGTGTGGGGCAAGACTTCCCTGCCCTTGTGAGAAGGAGCTTTCCCAAAAAGTGCTTCTGATAATGATGCCTTAGGGTTTAACTTTTCTCTGTTCCCAGCCCTGCAGTGCCCAGTGTAACTCTGCACTTCCCTGGAGCTCGTTCAGTGCTGTTCTCTCATGCTCACACTGACATAACAAAGCCTCTCCAGCTCGCTCTCCAAGGACACCCAGACCCTCCTGGGCCCAACAACTGCAAACCTTCATCTTGGGGACAGGGGGGCAAGCTTGGGCAAATTCCATCCTTGCCTGGCTTCTGCTTGGGCAATTGATGCTGATATCAAAGTGGGAAGAACTCGGGAGCTGTCCTTGTCCATTTTGGGATGCACTGAGGCAGGAGCCTCTGGAGCCCAGAGTGTGACCTTTGAAGGCCTTTCAAATCAATCCCTCCTTTATTCTTTTATTCCTGTCTAGTCTCTGTTTCTAGGGAGCCATTTAAAGAATCAATACTGGCCAGAAGAGTCAGAGAGGATGAGTGTGGAGGCCAAATCTTGAGGTTTTGCTGGAGGAGCTCCCATCACATCCACCCTGGAAAGCAAACCCCAGCGTTCTCTGCACACAGGGCTGCTTTGTTCCCTCTGCTCCCTGCCCAGCCACCCTCTCCTCCTCACCAACACGTTAACAGAGCCTTGTGGCTGAGGCCTTTGTTCTGTGCCTGCATGGGAAGGTCTGGGCTCATGGATCACATTCCTGGTGCCAGCTCGGGATGATCTTTATTGACAAACCTGTCATCGATCCCACTCCCTCCAGGACTTTCACCTGCTCCAGCTCTGGCCACGTTAGCATGGATTTGGAGGCCATGTTTGGATACAAACACAGATGGGCTCACAATCAAACCCTTCAGGGATGTGCCCTGCTCCAGTTAATATTAAACACCTTTGGAGATATCTCTGCATTTCTCCAGGCCGGGAGGAACCTGCTGCATTCTTCTCATAGCTCCTTTGCAGGTACTGAAATAAAATCCCTGACCTGGATCCTTGAACAAAGCCTCTGTTATTCAGCCAGGCAAAGGGGAACATCAGTTTTCTGATCCTCTCCATCCCAGACTTTTCTGGGATGGAGATGCAGGGTTTGAAGGGCCCTGCTCAGTGACCCCACCACAGGGGCTTTATTTGGGATGAAAAACCCATCCCAGCCTCAGCTCAGCCAGCCTGGGCTGGAGCGTGTGTGCACAAACACTGCTGAGATTAAACCCCCAGAGTTCAAAACCTCCCTGAAAAATGTTACATGAATCCATTTCCCATTTATTCCTAATAAAACAACAGCAAATTTTCTTCCTGTTACAATATAACGTTGCTCTATGTGATGCTGTTCCAGCAGTTTATATAAATTTCTATCAATTTAATCTGTAAATTGCTTTTTGATGGGTGAGACAGAGCACCTGCATTCAGCTTTCCAAGCATCAGTAACTGTGCACAAACCTCCTTCTCCATTACAGCAAGAGTGGCCTTTTGGGGTATATTTTGGGGTATATTTGGCCCAGGAGTGCTGTAATATAAGATCTTGGCAAGATGAATCCTCCTTGCAGAGCCTTTGGGTGAGCACATTACAATAGCCATGGATTCAGAGATTGATGGAATATTCAGAGCAGCAGCCAGGAGTGTTCCCAGCCCGTGGTCAGAGCAGGGCTGGGCAAGGCAGCCCCAGAAGGTCCCACATTCCTGGGGTGGGAGCGTGGCTGCAGGACCAGCCCGAGTCTGGGGGAGGGATTTTTCCAGCCTCAAAGGTGGACAGCATTGTGCCTTCATCTGCTGGAGCTCAAAATCCACCAGTGACACTGGTGGGAAGGAGGGAGCAGCATCCTTCACTCCACACAGCTCCTGCTGGGCTCCGTGGAGAGAGGTGAGGATTAACAGAGTCCTGGGAGAGTCAGAACACTGAGGGACAAGCAGGAGGGCAGGGTAAGCCTCAATGTCCTACCATCCTTTCTCCAAATGAATCCAAACCACCTCCCAAGCCAGGCCTGGATCACTCTGAAGATGTCAAGGCTCACACAAAACTCCTTCATCGCAGCAGGTTTGGGAAAGCCCCCAAAGTGCTCATCTGAGCCCATTTTGGCTCAGCTCTTGGGCACTGGGTGGATCCCAGGACAGGGATGTGCTCCATCCAGGAGGCTCCACAGCACAGAACCTGTTGGGCTCGTCTTGCTCCCAGCTTCCTGCTCAGCCTGCCAGGAGCTGGTCCCAGGAGGAGGCATTTGAGCCAGGCAGCCTCCTCAGCCACACGGGTGAGCAGAGAAACACTTCCTGCTCTGTCTCTGCTGGCTCCACCTTGAGCTCCTTCTCCTCTTCCTGCCCTTGGAGGCTTCTCCCTGCTCCAAATCTCTCTGGAGTTTCTGCTGCTGCAAACTCTCCTCTTCATCCTCCCATTGCCAACCCAGCCCAGAAGTTGCATTTCACACCCCAAACCTCAGCTGGGGCTGGGGCCACCCCAGAATCACCTCATTCTTCGACACCACGGAGGGACCAGCACCAAACCCTTCATTTCCAGCAGCACAGCAGAGTCAGAGCCAGGCAATCTCCACTCCTTGGGGCAGATTTCCCCTCCTGGTTTGTGGAGGAGAGGCCTCGAGATGTTTGCTTTGACCTTGAGGTGACGTCTGGGGTGGAAAGGTCACAACGAAGACACTTGTGGGGTTTACCCTCCGAGCCCAGCATGCTGTGCCAGGCACTGGGGCTGTAATGAGGAGAGCCCACAATATCCTACATAGGTGCCAGGAGCTGCTGCTGCCTTGAAATGCTGAGAGAAAAACCTCCTTAAATCGTTGGGATTCCTCCCACCAGCACAGGGATGAGAGGAATAACACTTGGGAGAGGAACACACCCCAGCGACAGCATCTGTGTGAGGGAGGGGAGCAGAGAGCAGTCAGCATCTCCCGGCCACAGATGGTTCCCATCAAGAGGAATTTTTTCTTGTTAATCCCAAAACAAGCTTGGGATGTATTTTTATTGCAGTGTTAAGAGGAGAAAAAAAGAAAGTCTGACATGACCCCCAGTTTTTCTGGCCTCACTCCTTGCTCAGCCTCTGCTCTGAGCAACCACAGAAAATTTAGTTGGTGTCAAAGGCAGGGACCCTGAGAACAAAACATCCTGGGGTGGTTCTTCCAGCTCTTCTTGACCTGGGAATTTATTCCATTCAAGCTGGAAATGGAGGTGAAAATCTAAAGCCTAGGTGTGGATTTGAAGTATCCTCTGGTGTTCTCTGGGCTGTTCATCAAGGGACAGAGGACATCCAGGTGTCTCTGGGGGTGTCAGCAAGGGTGTCCACTCTTGTCCACTCTGCCCTTTAAATCTGAGACCTGCTTTGAGCACCAGGGATGGGCTCCTGAGCCAATCCCCTCCCAAAGCCATCACATGAGCTCAGGAGCGTCTCTACCTCAAAAAAACCCACAAAAATGGTGATAAAACCTGCAATCAGTGGGAGGGCTGGGAATTAATTCTACTCAAAAGACATCCCAAAAGCCCCACTTTAAATACTTGCCTGGCACTCCTCTGTGGTCTCCCTGGCACGTTGGATGCCATGGTTCCCCAAACTTGCTGTGGTGGAGCTGCCAAGAGGAACCCCTTGGCAAATCCCAGGAAGTTTCCAAGGACAGCCATGGGTCAGGGATGTGGCACCCCTCCAAATCATCAGCTGGGGGCCATCTGAAAGGATTCACATGGAAGCAGGGCCGGGAAATAATTTTTTCTCCTGGAGTGACACTTCTGCTCCATGGTGGTGGCCCTGCTGGAAGCAACCCTGCAAGGTGGTGACCTCTCAAGAGGAACTTTCTTTCAGATGGGGGTGTAAATATCCCAGGAGGATTTGGGGTATTTACACCCCCATCCTTTGGGTGATGAGGCTGGGCATCCCCCCCTCCTCTCTGGCAACTCCCTGGAGTGACTCAGGACGTGCAAACACTGACTCATGCCAACCTCCCAGGAGCACCGAGCCTCCCACGCGCTCCAGCACGGGCTGGTGGGAGAAGGGAAGGGCTCCAGTCATCCTCCAGGACATGGCAGGGAGGACTGGACATGCATCAGCAGGGTGGGGCAGCCAAGGACAGGGATGCACAGAGATAAGGAGATCTGGTGTGGGAGCTGCTGCCCAGTATGGGGAAAATGGATTGGGAACTCTTCAGGCTCAGGATTGGTTTAGGAAGAAGGATTTGAAGAGCTGAGGAAGAGGATGGGGAAAGCCAGGGCTGGTGTCTTGGTGGTGGCACTTGTAAAGTTATCCTGGCTGCACAAGTGCTGGATTTCATCAGGATGTGATTTTTCCATACAAAGGTAAAAATATGTGGTTTCTGCAGCAAACAGCACTGCTGAAAAAGCTGCCAAGCTCTCGAGTCTGTGACCACTCACTGCAAATCTGCTGGAAAACTGTGGAGGAACTTGGATCTGCTTGCCAGAGATGAGGTGGATTGTTCTCCTGGAGATCTGAAATTTAACTGGACATTCAGATATATAATTGGTAATTTATGTATAAAAAAGCTGTTTCCTCATCGCATTGCACCTTGTGGGGGACAGAACTCCCTGACCTGTTCTGTGTGTGAGTCCAACCACCACATTTGGCATTTCTCCTCTGTTAGTCCTGGGAAATGGTCGAGTCCAACCCCAGGCCCTGCCCAGACCCCCCAACAACCCCACTCTGGGCATCCCTGGCAGTGCTGCCCAAACGCTCCTGGAGCTCTGTGGGGCTGTGCCCATTCCCTGGGGAGCCTGGGCAGTGCCAGCACCCTCTGGGGGAAGAACCTTTCCCTGATATCCAACACAAACCCCTCCAGACACAGCTCCAGCTGTTCCCTGGGTGCTGTCAGACACCAAGGTCCTTTCCCTGCCATTCCACAGGGTCAGGACAGAGCTGGGACAGATCTCCAGGTGCCACCAGCACCAAACCTGGGCTGCCAACCCCAGCTGGCCCAGGATGGCTGGTTCAGCAGGGGGATTTCCAGCCACTTATTGACCCTTCTGCCTTGTTTTTCCCACGTTTTCCCCAGGTTTTCCCCACGTTTAAACATCCTTTCAACAGCATCCCTGGACCATCCTCCTTCCACTCAGTGACTCCTTGTGTTTCAGATGTCCTGGCACTCCTTTGGGGTGAGGGATGCTCTGGGCACAGCTGAGTCCCACCCAGGCCAGGCTGTGGCCATAGAGGATCTCTGCCCTGTGGGTTCTCTGGCTGTGCTCCCATTCAAGCCTTCCCCCTGTGGGTGACTTCCTGTGCCAGCCCAGTGTCACCAAGCTGTCACAAAGCCACTGCCCATCGGGTGTGGCTCAAACTGCCTCCAGAAGTGGGCTGGATGGGACAAAGGAGCACAAAGTGAGGGTTCCTGAGCTGTTTCCCTTCACAGCAGAAGCAGAAGGGATGTGTGATGTGACATCCCTGCCCATCGCTGGCCACTAAAGATTACAGCCAGGCCAGAAGGATTGTAAGGGTCAATCCCATTTAAGCCTTTCTATTTAAAGGAATAAACTACCCAGGGAAAAAGCAGCCTAAGATTAGAAACTCACAGGATTTCCTCAAATTCCAGCCATCAGCCCCAGATTCACCCCGGGAGGGTGGTTTGTTATTCTCTCGGAGCACAAATCCTGCACCCCAGCAAAGTTCAGCTTGGATTATGCTGTGCAGGCCCAAAAGCCACGCTCAAAGCTGGTTTAGTGCTGCTCCCTCTCTGCCTAAACCATCTCCAGTGTTCCCTGATTAAATATAGGTTTTTAGGCAGGCACAAGCAGATTCCAAATTGCTCACAGGAGGATGCTCCTGTGCAGGAGAATCTTTCAGAAAAATTAATGCTAAGCAAGGTGGGAAGCAGAAATAAATGGGGTTTATTTTTCTTGTTTTGTGTTGGAAAGAAACTCAAAGTTCATCCATTCCCACCCCTGCCATGGCAGGGACACCTCCCACTGTCCCAGGCTGCTCCAAGCCCAACCTGGCTTTGGGTACTGCCAGGGATCCAGAGGCAGCCACAGGGCCTGCCCACCCTCCCAGGGAACAATTCCTGCCCAATATCTAATCTAAAATCTCTCCCCTCAGTTTAAAATGACACAAAGGATGTGGGTAAACCAGACAAAGTCACCCCTATGCTTTGTGCCTCAGCAGCCAGGAATTGGGAAGTCATTTGGGATTTGATACCTGGCTCTGCTGCTTCTCCCTAAATTGGGTAAAACTCCAGCCTAATTTATCTTAAAGCAGGAAAACACAAAGCCTGTCCCCGAGGGGGATGAGGGATCCCCTCTCCCCCAGCACTGCAGCAGGATAGGAGCAGTAGCTTTTTCCAGGCATAGCACGTGGGGTGTGCACAAACATGGCAGGAATTTCCCTCTCACCATCCCCTCTGAAGGAGCTCCAGCCCCTCTCTCCGCCTGGAGGTTTTCCCCCAACAGCAGCAAGGGCTGAGGGCAGCTGGAGGATGAGCCAAGAAGCAGAAATTCCCCGAATCCCTGACATTTCAGCTGCCAGCAGCTGTGCAGGGAGGTGTCCGAGAGGCCCTGAGGTCCCCAGCCCCTCCCAGCCGTGTGTTTGGGGAAGGAGGGGAGGGGAATTCTGGAATACTGGGCACAGCTGCCCCAGCACGAGGGCGGGGGGACTGGGCATCACAAGAACATCTCACGTGCCAACCATCCCTGTGGTGGCCTCGAGGTGCCCAAGGGCTGGGCAGGGCATGTGGGGGAGCTCAGCCCTCCCAGGAAACCTCAGATCAGCTGCATGTGCACAAACAGGTCCAGCTGGTTCCATCCAGGGATGACCACACGCCCAGGTAGCCCATGATTCATGGCACAGCCATCTGCTGAAGCTGCACTCACTCACCTTCCACCTCCTGCTCTCCTCCAGGCCAAGCAGCAAAGCCACAGGGGCAGAAGGTGCCTCCTGCCAAGGGCACAGAGCACAGCCTGGCCCCACCATGGGCTGTGCTGCAGCAGCTGCTGATGTGACACGAGACCTTAACTCAGCTCCACACCACAGCAAGGGATCCATCCCTGCAGGATTTACACCACAGCAAGGGATCCATCCCTGTGGGATTTACACCACAGCAAGGGATCTAACCCTGTGGGATTTACACCACAGCAAGGGATCCATCCCTGTGGGATTTACATCACAGCAAGGGATCCATCCCTGTTGGATTTACATCACAGCAAGGGATCCATCCCTGCAGGGTTTGCACCACAACAACAGATCCATCCCTGTGGAATTTAGTAGTCTGGGGTAGCCTTGGGGGCACACCTTGATTTCTCGAGGTGCAGAACCTGGAAGGAGATCTTGGAAAGCTGGAGATGGAAGGAAAGAGTCCAGATGAGGACCTCATTTTCAGGAAAATAACAGAGAATCACAGAATCACAGAATGGTTTGGGTTGAAGGGGCCTTAAAGCCCATCCAGTGCCACCCCCTGGCACCTTCCACTATCCCAGGTTCTCCAAACCCCATCCAGCCTGGCCTTGGACATTTCCAGGGATCCAGGGGCAGCCACAGCTTCTCTGGGCACCCTGTGCCAGGGCCTCATCACCTTTACAGCCAAGAATTCCTTCCCAATATCCCATCTAAGCCCACCCTCTTTTGATTCATAATCTCATCCTACTGCTGCTTACCCTGACAGGTGCAGCAGCTCGGGATACAGGAATGGCAGAGATGTGCCTCCCTCTCCAGGTGTGCTTTTCCTTCACCATTTATCCCAAACACACCAAGCCACCCTTTTTTTTTTCCCCCACCACCCCAGGCAGCCACAGCTTGGATGCCAGTGGAAAATGATTCCTTGAATGAGTGTGGCTGGATCAGCTGACTGGGCTGGCTGCAGCAAATCTCGTGGTCACACAGCTCTAAATGTGCAGCAGTGTCTGCCTAAGCCTTTCCGTTTATAGGACAGAGAGAGGAGCCCAGAGCGTGGAAATAAATCCTTCGGAAGCAGAAGGGGTTTGGAGACAGAACAGAACTCCTCAAGAACTTGCTGCCCACCCTCTCTGCACCCCCATGTGCAGAACTCTGTTCTGCACATGGGGGTGCAGAGAGGGTGGGCAGCAAGCATGGGTCAGGCATGGCATGGAGCTGATGGAGCATCACCAACTCCCTGCTTCTGAGGAGCCAACGTCAGGGAAAGGCACTGAGCTCTGAAATGAGTGCTGGGGCTGGGACCTGCCTCCCAGCTGGGTTGGGGTGCAGTGCTGGAGTGCCTANGGGCAAATTCCATCCTTGCCTGGCTTCTGCTTGGGCAATTGATGCTGATATCAAAGTGGGAAGAACTCGGGAGCTGGCATTGTCCATTTTGGGATGCACTGAGGCAGGAGCCTCTGGAGCCCAGAGTGTGACCTCTGAAGGCCTTTCCAATCAATCCCTCCTTTATTCCTGTCTGCTCTCTGTTTCTAGGGAGCCATTTAAGGCATCAAGAGGAGTGTGAAACCCCTCCCTGCCACCCTGCTGCAGCTTACCTCATCCCTACAACCCCTGGACTCCCCACAGGAGCAGAACTCTGGAATAAATCCCATCTGTGCCCCAGCTCTTCCCTGGGCGAGCTGCCATGCCAAGATAAAGCAGCTCCTCCCTCCAAGGCAAGCCCCTGAGCTGCATGGGAAGGCAGCCTGGTGATGAGCTGTGTCAGGGAGTGACAAATGCCTTTAATTCCCCCTTCATCCAGCAGCTCCCTGCAGGAGGCAGCGTGTCCTGATGGAAGGTGAGCAGGAGGCATCCAGAGCAGTGTGCACAGGCACTCAGATCCCTGGTAAATCACCCAGCCAGGCTCTAAGAACCCTGACAGGCTTTGATTTCTCTCTCCTGGATAGATACAGGGTAAAACTTGCTGCTTCACTTGGTTATCCCAATGCAAGGGCCTGTTGGCAGTCTCTGAGTTACTCTGCAGGGATTTTCCTCGCTGCTGGCAATGGCCAAGTCAGGAGAGAAGGGGATCTGAGCAGGAACTGCTGCTGAGGTTTCACCTCAAATATCCATCCCCTGTGCAGGAATGTTTCATGTCAGACCTGTAGGGGCTTTTCAGGTCGATCAGTGGGGTTTGCTGGCATTTGCACCAGCACCACTGGGGCTGTCAGCTCTGATCACACACAGCTCGGGGCTCGCTGGTGACTGAGAACACGCCTGGGCTCCATCCAGTTCAGATCGAGTTCATTAAAGGAAATAAAACACTTCCCTACAAGCCAAACCCCCTTTTCTGAGTGTTGTTTAATGGGAGGCTGCAGTCCTGGACCAGAGCTGAGCGGGAGACCTGATGGATATCACTGCAGACCCCTTCTGGGGGCTCCAGCCTTGTGTCTTGTAGGAAGCCAGCCCTTCCCAGTCCCTTCTAAAGGGACTGCCTGCTGCTTGTGCCTCCTGGCACATCCCTCCAGTGGGATGGACATGTCCCAGAAACAGGAGATCTGGAACCTCAGGGAGTAGTGAGTGACACCTACAGCAGGAGAGGGCTTCATGTCCCCTTTCCCAGTACAGCCACCAATTTTGTGGCAGCTCAGGATACCCAGAAAACACTTGAAACTTCCCAAGGGGCTGTCCCTGGATTTGTGGGGTGGTGAGGGGCTGTTCTTTCTCCAGGACACCTGATAGAAATAGGCTGCAAGGTGGGAATAGAGAGGGCATTGGCAGAGTAGCACAACAGCAAAACTAAGATTTCTAAATGGTGAAGCCTCTGTTGGTTTGACAATGGTCAAGCACAGAGGAAATAAATTAAGTTCCTCTTCCAGGCCAGGCTGGACAGGGCTTGGAGCAGCCTGGGATAGTGGAAGGTGTCCCTGCCCATGGCAGGGGGTGGCACTGGATGATTTAAGGTCCCTTCTGATCTAAACCATTCTCCATTATGAGTTTACATGAGAGAGCTGCTCTAAGTCACTCCCATCCCTACTCCCATCCCTACAGTCTTTCTGCCAACATTTTCCTCAAGATCCATGTCTCTCTCTTTCCTTCCCTGCATGGGAAAGACAGGAGCAGTTCAGATAATCCTCACGGCAAGTTGGGATTTGGGCAGCCTGGAGAACCCTCTTCAGGAGTAGAGGATCCTGCAGGTCCCTCAAAAAAAGGGAGAAGGACTCCCTCTCTCTGCTCCCAGGCAGAACAGCATCTTTGAAACTGAAACCTGGAAAGACATAAGGAATCTCCTGGCATGCTGCGTGCTGCTCAGGCACCCATGCCATGCTCCCACAGTTTGGGGTTATCCATACTATCATCATCTTATTTCTAGTGATAAATCCCACTTGAAATAATAACTGGCAGTCTGAAATAATTAAAGCTCCCCTTCCAAGCCAGGCTGGACAGGGCTTGGAGCACCCTGGGATTGTGGAGGGTGTCCCTGCCCAGGGCAGGGGCTGGCACTGGATGAGCTTTAAGGTCCTTTCCAACCCAAAACAAGAAAAAGAAGAAACAACAAACAAGCAAAAAGCCATCTTTGCTTCACTTTTTCCCTCCTGGCCCCTGGCAGCCTTGCTATTCCTCTTAGTTCTGCTTTTCTCCAGGACTGGGCTGGAGAAAAGCAGAACAGTGCAGGAGAGCATCGTTCCCAGGGCAAGGGGAAGGGGAGACACCTCTCCCTGGGGCACATCCCGGGGCTGGGCGGTGGAGCCTCTCCCGCTCCTCCTGCAGGGACTGGTGGCTGGGGAAGGCTGGAGCCAGCCCAGGGTGGTGCCAGAGCCGGGCAGCGGGGGGAGCAGCGAGACCGCGACATGGGACACGGAGGGGAGGAGGGAATGTCCCCACCCGGGGCAGCGGCGGCTCCCCAGGCTCGGGAGGGATTCCCTGAGGGACAAGGGTCCTGCCAGCGCCCAGCCCCGCAGAGGGGCTCGGGGGAAGGGTCTGGGTTGGGGGATGCACGGAGGGAATGTCACCGAGCTGGGTGGGATCCCGGCTGGGCACTGCTCCCTGGGGAACACCACAAACGGGAGCAGTGCCAGGGCCACAGGGGAGGCTCTGCAGGGGGAAGCTGTGGATGGGAGCAGGGTCCCAGTGAGTCCTGCAGTGCCCTAACTGGAGCTCCCAGCTCTCCATAGCTCCTGAATCCCAGCCAGCCCCTCTCTTTCTCCACTTTTTTTTTTTTAAATCCATCTATTTCCCTGGTCTCACTGCTTTAGTGCAGCCTTTTCCACGCTGACACTTCTACAGCCCAGAAATCCTCCTAAATATTCTCCTTCTCCCAAGTGTTTAAGCACCAGCTGCACTGGGGACCAGGGGAGCTCAGGGACAGCAGTGCTGTTTATTGTGGGTTTATGGCACTTTCTGAAGCATGGGAAACTCTTGGCCACAGCCACACAGAGCCAGAAGTGTATTCCCAGTGCAGGATTCAGGGCGTGGGATTGGAGCTGGGACCGGAGACAGAAACCCTGGTGGCAGCCAAGGCTGGGGGAGGCTTTTTCCCTGATCCCACCCTCAAGGACAGTGGTCCTGCTGCCCCCAGGGATGCAGGGCTGGCATCAAGGCACACAATTATCCCTTTATCTGAGCACTGGGATTTTCCAGCTAATGGGACAGTGATGAGGATCTAAAGGAGCTCTGGAGTGCACGGTGCCGTGAGCCCAGTGCTTCTCGTGCCCACGAGGATTTGTTTCCACTGACTCTACCTCAGCCCTGCGGTGCCCAAGATTCCTGCAGGGCTTTTTGGGTGTCCTCCCATCCTGCCCCACCTGCCACTTCATACCTGCTTCCAAGGAGTGACCATGGACTTTCCTGCAAATGCCAGGGAAGTCAGGAAAGCTTCAGGCAGTGGGAATTGCTGGATTCACAGCACGTGGTGCATCGGTGACAGAGCCCAGAGCGCATTCGTTGTGCATCCCACATTTGATGAACTTGCCTCCAGCAGATCCAATGATTCTATTAGCTGGAATCAGGGAGAAAAGCAAAGTTAAATTGTTAACTCATCAAGACAGGCACCTGAAGATATTTCTGAATTTGGGGGTCTTCAGAAAACGAAGACAACTCCACAATGTACAAATTGCAGTTTCTCCATTATTTTGTGCGTCCAGCTCACAGCTTTGTCATTGGAAACTCCAATAACCAGATCTGGGTATTCCGTAGCCAACAGAAACCCTTGGAAGTTCAGGATTTGAGTGTTTCCCTCTCACTAAACTGCAGCCCTGACTTGCATCCCAAACTGTTCAAAACTCAGGAGCTGCCTTAAATTCTTTGCTGCTGCTTCTCTGTGTTCAGGCAGCAAAGGAGCTTGAAATAATTCCCAACTGGATGGGGCTAAGCCAGATCCATGCAGGAGAGGAGCAGGGCAGCTGTAAGAGGCTTTGAGTGACACGTGTCCTTGTAACCACAGCATCCCCAGGGTCCCAAACCAGGAGTGATCCCAGGGGGATTCAGGTCTTGACGTCAAAGCCAATGGAGTCCAGAAGTGAAAATGATTTCAAAGACTGAATCCAAGCTGTCTGTGCACGGCTGGGAAACATCCAGCACCCTCCTGAAGGGAATCAGGAGTGGAACAACGATCCTCATTCATCTGAACCTCCTGCCCCACCTCTCCCAAGCACCTCTGCTCCAGGCTGAACAAGAAACCTTCTGTGCAAAGCCAAATTCAGCAGCTCTGATGCCTCCTCCAGGGTTGGGAACAGCCTGACAGATCCAGGGACATGCAGGAGATGTTCAGTGTGCTGAGTGCTGGGCTGGGAGCTTGGACTGTGATGCCTGGAGGTGCAGAGAGAAGCAGCTCCTGCATCTCTTCCCACTGTGGGAAGCACAATTTGGACATCCACGTTGGAGAATGGCATCAGTCATGGTCCCACAGGCTACAGAAACACAAAGCAGAGTCTGTTCCTGCCTGGGGTTTATGGCAGAGTAACCAGGAGCAGGGAGAGAAGACAAGGATAGAGGCTGCTCTGTGGCTATGAGCTCCTCCTGGCCAAGAGATCCATCTCTGCTGGATGAGACTGGAGCTGGGATAATCCCGCACAGAGCAGCTCCACATCCCAGGCTCCCAGCCCTCAGCAGATTGTGCAGGGAGGGAGAAGATGCCTCTGGGACTCTCTATCAAGCCTTCAGCATCCTTGTGGAGAAGGAAAGCAGCACAAACCAGCCTGGCATTGATTCTGCCCCAAACCCACCTTCCGTGCCTCAGTTTTCCCAACTTTGACAGAGGATAATCAGCCTTGCCCAATTTATAAAATCCTGGGACATCTGCAGATGTGATGAGTCAGATCTGCCTTGTGTGACTCAGCTGGCAGATCCCATCCAGCAGCCACGGAGCTTCCCCTGCTCCAGGATCCATATTTGCTGTTCTTACTGCCAAGTGCATGACTATTCCCAAAACTAAACATGCCTCTGAGTTCCTAAACCCATTTGGGAAGACCAGGAAAAAGCTTTTCTGGCTTCATTCTGAAACACGAAACAGAGAAAAGTTCACTGGACCATCCACAACTTTCCTCCCTGCAAGTTAGAAAAGAAGGAAAACAGAGAAAACAAGAGAGTGGCTTTCGCTTCTAAAATTAACAGAACTCTCCCTGATGCAGCAATGTGGCTCTGCAATACCAGGAGCTGTGGCAGGACAGGGATGTGACCTTGGAAAAGTCTTAAATGTGTGGATGCAGCCCACGGGCAGCTGGAATTAAACGTGAGCAGCTCCTCCTCAGCAGCAGGCGTCACTCTGTAAGAACGCAGCAGGGTTGCATCATGTGGGCTCCTTGAATTTTCCAGAAATCCTGCTACCTCTTCCCTGCCAGGTTTTCCTGGGGAATCTATACAGCAGCTGGGAAAAACACACTGCAATTTTCTGCTGGCAGGAGTATTCAGGTGAAGTGGGGTTTGATGTGGGGACACAAGGAAAATGTCCCTTTTTTCCTAAGGGTCCGTGGCCTTGGAGCTACATCCTGCAATACATCCTGCAATACATCCTGGAGATACATCCTGGCCTCTTGCAGACACATCCTAAGCCGCCACATTATGAGTTATGCTCCCTGACCCAATGTGGACATTGGTAAGGGACATTTGCCTCCCACATGGGTGCATTTTGTCATCCCAAGCAAAGCTGCAGCAGCTCAGATCAGGACACAAACTGGTTTGGTTCCTCCAGATCAGCATAACATCCCCAGGGTTGGGGCAGACATGGTCCTTGGAAACTCCTTGGAAGGATGAAACCCCTTCTCCTGATTGGTTTTACACTAAAGGAGAGATTTAGATTAGGTATTGTGAAGGAATTGTTCCCTGGGAGGGTGGGCAGGCCCTGGCACAGGGTGCCCAGAGCAGCTGTGGCTGCCCCTGGATCCCTGGCAGTGCCCAAGGCCAGGCTGGACATTGGGGCTGGGAGCAGCCTGGCACAGTGGGAGGTGTCCCTGCCCATGGCAGGGGTGGCACTGGGTGGGATTTAATGTTCCTTCCAACCCAAACCACTCTGGGAACCTGTGACTGCTGCTGTATCTCTCTGGGCAGCTTTTCTGCTGCCTCTGTCAGAGCAGAGAAGAAGGCTGCTGAGCCCCTTCCTGAGCATCCCTGTGCTTACACAGCCCAGCACAAGGCTCAGGAGGACTGCCCACGCTGTTTGTTCCTGCTGGGCCACTGCCCAGGCTGAGCCCAGCCTGTCCTTCCCGGGACTGATCCCTCCCCTTCTCCTTTCCTGCCTTCAAACTGCTGCACCAACCCCACAAAGTCTCTGAGGCAGCAAATCCAGCAGGTCCAGCCCTGTCCTGCCCTCAGCCCTCTCATCCCACCAGCATCAACATTGGCAGTTTTGGTGCTTGGCTTGTCGGGAACCCCATTTCCAACAAGGAAAAGACTTTTAGGGACAGGCAGTTGTGTGACACGCTCACACACAAGCACAGGCTGAGCCCACCCCGCCTCCCATTCCTGAGCAGTGCTGTGCTGGAAGCAGAAGATTGGCTGGCTGAGGATCCCTCTCCAAGCCAGGGCCGGGTTTAGGGGCGTTCCTGCTCCCTCAGCTGGCTCCAGAATAAACGGTTTCCTTTTACATCCTGGTTTCCTCGGGAAAGGCTGAAACGCTGAGGGGGGAGCCTGTGGGGCTGAGCCTCCTCTCAGCTCCCACCTAACGGGAAGGAGAGCCAGGGATTCACATTCCCATATGCTCCTGAAAAATGCCAGGAAGAGATGAGGGAGAGCTCACAGCAGCAGAGTGAACTCAGCTTTCAACAAGACATCAGACATTGCCCACCACAGCTCCACTGTGCAGAGCAGATGGACCACCTGGGCCCTCTCTGCTTGTATTTTGTAATAAAGGGTGAAAACCTGGAATTGGCACATTCCTTGTTGCCTGTTTCCAGTGAGGAAACAGAAGCTGCAGCATCCCAAAGCCCTGGTGCTCTCACAGCGTGCCCTTGAGATGGCTCCGGCGCTCATGGGGCTGACGTGGCTGACAAACCAAGCACTTGGCTTTTCCTTTTGGCTGTTTTTTGGGAGGATCCAGCCAATCCCAGTCACTGTGAGGCAGAAGGGAGGGGGTAAGGAGTGCACATCACCAGTGCTCATTTTAGAATCACAGGATTTAAGGTTGGGAATGACCTCTAGGATCACTGAGTCCAAACAGCAGCCTGGAAAGGGCATCCTGGAGTGCTCTTGGCTTGCCACGACCCCAAACCAGAGCTCCTGAGCAGGGGAGGAACAGCACAGGACCACACAGCCCTGTGGCTCCTCTCCACGGATGGTATATCCCTCCTGCCACGTCCACAAGGATTCCATCTCCTCCTGCTAAAGCCCAGTTCCCAGGAAGGTGTGGGATGCAGGGGTTTGCAATCCAAGCTGGCCCTCTGCTGAGGCCACACGGATGTCATTGCTTCCACCCAAAAGCACCCGAGGAATTCTGCCCCCCTGCCTCGCTGGGTTGGCTGCAAACCCTGTGGATTTTGAACTTTTCTCTGGGAGTATTAAACAGGGATTACAAACTGGGATCAAGGGAGTCTCTCTCCGCTGTGCCCTGTGGGAAAGCTGCAGCTGCAGCCTCTGTAGCCTGTCCCCCCTGCTTTGTGCACCACGACATACCTGGGTGATGCCATGCATGGGCAATTTGCTGCCTCCATGGCAAGCAGATCTTTTCCTTTTCCTCCTCCACCACACCTGCTGAAGAAGCAAAAGGAGATCAGTGCTTTGCAGAGGATCCACAGAATTTGCACCTTTAGGACGTGTAAACCCAGTGACCTCTCTGAAAGCCTGGAGCTGGCACAGGGAGCTTGGCTCTCACTGCTGCACTCCAGACAGGCCAGGGCACGGATCCATGGGATGCAGCCTTTCAGCCCCACTGCCATTCTTTGTGTGCTGTCTGCTCACACACAGCTGAGCCCTCCCAGTCCAGCTGAGCCAGACCTGGGCATGGCTGAGAGCCAGAGGTGGGGAAAAGGGCTGGGATCCCACTCCAGTGCTGCCCGGGATGCCTAGGGCTGCATGAATGAGCTCACAGTGCCAAAGGAGGGTGTGCAGGGGGGAAATCAAAGTGCTGATCCCAAACTTGTCCTTGAGCTGAGGCAGGAAGCAGAATCCCCCCAGCATCTTTGCATATGGGGACCTGGAGGAGGAGACAAGCCCTGACTAGCTCTGGAGCAGAGAGGGATTCAGGGAGAGCTCAGAGCCCCTTCCACTGCCTAAAGGGAGCTTGTGAAAAAGAGGGAGAGGGATTTTTTTAAAAGGGCAGAAAGTGACAGGACAAGGGGGAATGGCTTCCCACTGCCACAGGGCAGGGATGGATGGGATATTGGGCAGGAATTGTTCCCTGGGTGATTGGTGACACCCTGGCACAGGGTGCCCAGAGCAGCTGTGGCTGCCCCTGGATCCCTGGCAGTGCCCAAGGCCAGGCTGGACATTGGGGAGCAGCCTGGGACAGTGGAAGGTGTCCCTGCCATGGCAGGGGTGGGATGAGATGATTTTAAGGCTCTTCATTGCTGGCTCTGAGCATCCCTGCCCTCCTCAGCCCTGATCCTGGAAAGCAGAAATGCTGCAGCAGCAGTGCCTCACAGCAGCACAGGAGATGACAGACTGTCTCCAACACAGGAAAACAGGGTGAGCCTCCCGGGTCACTGCAAGGTGAAAGTGCAAAGCTGCTGGAGTTTATATTTAAAAAGTCCTGTCCAAAGAACACACAGGGTCTGCTTTCACAGAAATAAAGCACTCCTTCAATAGATGACCAAGTGAATTAGTAACACTGCTTGAAACAAGAAGCCAAACAACCAGGGCAGCCCCAAGCTGGATGTTCTGTGGCTGTTGGGCATGGATTGTTTCCCACAGAACTGGACTCTGGGTGCAGCTGGATTTCACTGCCCTCCATCCCAGCAGCTCCTCCACACCCGTCCCAAGCCTGGAAATCTCCCTCTGCTCTGCCATGGGGGCTGCAGGATCACACCCATCTCCCAAAAACTTCGGGTGGTTTTTAATTTAAGGCTCAGTGGAGCTGCACTGCCCTAAACCCACAGAGTCAACCCACACCGGTAACAACTCCAGACAAAAGAATCTCCAGTTCTGCCCTGCGCAAGTGCGGTTGGGAGGGGAGGAGCTGGGCTGGAGGAGTGCATTTCTCCCTTTGGCAGCTGGAACTGCTCATTACAGAGCAGGCAAGACAGAAAAGGCAACTCCCAGTTTGCCTCCCCCTGCTCAATCCTCATCCCAGCGCTGGAGGAGCTCCTACGTGGCACTGTGGGGGCTGGGAGCGTCTGCACAGATCAGTGTGCTTGGAAATCACTGGAGAGCAGCAGGAATCTCCCCCAGCAATGCAGATCAGCCTGATTCCCCAAACTCTGGCCCTGGACAAAACTGTTCCCAGTCAAGATGAAGCTGTTTGCTGATGTTTTGGTACAATTGACTCGTTTTCTGCATATTCACATCCTAAAGCTCTGCGGGGCTTTTTTGTGGCTCTTGCCAGGTTGTGTCATAGAAACAGGAGGAATAGGTTGAAATATACACTTAAAAATCAGGAAAAATCTGAAATATCTTTATGCTGGGCTGCCATCCCTCAAACACAAAGAACTATTTTCATTTTACTCCAAACCCATGTTATTGAGGCAAAGCCATTTCAAAGGTCTGAAGCACAGAGCCCCCAGAGTGTCAAAGGACTTTGGCGCTGGGAGGCAGTGAAAGAAATCAAGATTAAAAGTTTTAGGGTTCATTTTAAATTTCACTAGGAAGGTGAAAAAAAAACTTACATGGGAAGTGATTACAGAGAAGGGTTTGCAAGAGAGAGTGGAGCAATTCAAAATCTGCAATTGCAGAGAAGGTGGAGCAATTCAAAGTCTGGCAGAGAAAAGCAGCTGACAGTGGAAGTTTAAAGGAGCTTTTCTCATTTCTCAGCAGGCACACGCTGCTGGTACTGACCAGTAACATTTACCTCAGTACTGATGGTTTGATATCAGCAAATTCATTTTTATTCATTTGTGCTATAAAAACTCTGGGACCCCACCGTCAATTATTTATGCAGACACAAAGCAAAGCTAACTGCACCAAAATACACTCGTGTACAAAAATCTGTTGCTTAAGGCATTCCAAAGCTCTTTTTCCCACCAACTTCCTCCCTGAAGGGAGCAGATCTCTAAACACCACTGATGTGAGGACACCAGGTCTGTTGAAGCTGATGGAGACTTTTTTTACAGGGAGGGCTCAAAGATCTCCCCTTGTTTGAGGTGTGGAGTATATACTCACATGGCACCATCTGAACAGTTCAAAGAAAAATGTCACTTTTTGATGCCACCTTCTACAACAGGTGGGCTGTGAAGGGGAATGGAATGATGATTCCAAAGCAAAGTGCTTCCAAGACAACCAGCAGAACATTCAAAGCCAGAAGGAAAAATCAGATGCTGTTTTCTACTACAGCAACAGGAGGCTGAAACCTGCTGAGACTCCTGGCTTCAGAGAGAAGCAGATAAACTTGGCAGAGCCATAATTAGGGGGAAAAATGAAATTACAGCATGATTAAAAGGGAGACATCACTCATCACTGTTAACATCAGTTAACACAAGGATGCAGCATCCTTCTGCTGGTGTAACCATCCATGGGGTGGGTGGATATCCCTAGATTATCCCTATATCCCAGACTGCCATGAAAACAATCCCTTGCTGTCTTAAAACGTGACAGGCTTGAATCCGAGCTTCAACACTTGTGACTCAGCAGAAATGCAGCTCTCCATGGCACAGCTGCTCTGGGCACCCTGTGCCAGGGCCTGCCCACCCTCCCAGGGAACAATTCCTTCCCAATATCCCACCCATCCCTGCCCTCTGGCACTGGGAAGCCATTCCCTGTGTCCTGTCCCTCCATGCCTTGTCCCCAGTCCCTCTCCAGCTCTCCTGGAGCCCCTTCAGGCCCTGCAAGGGGTTCTGAGCTCTCCCTGGAGCATCCTCTTCTCCCTTGGATGCCAGCAATCAGGGGCACATTTGGGATGGCAGGATGGGACAGATGTTCATCACTGGCTGCCTGTGACTGCTCCGCTCGTGGCCGAAGCCTTTTGCAGCAGCCCTGACTTCACGGAGGGTGACAGCCCAGAAAGAGAAAGTAAATACAGCACTCCCTACCTTCGGTGCCAACAACCACCCAGCTGCAGGAGATGCCAGGGGCAGGGAGAGGATGGAACTAAGATGGGCCCGAGCCCCATAGAAAGGCAAAAGCATTGTTTTGGCACGGAATAGTTCCCCATGCTCCTGCTGCAAGGGCTGGCTGGGGAAGGATCGCACATCCCCCATCAATCCTGACCCCCCTCCGGCAGCACGGGGCCGGCATTCCCTGCCATTGGCGGCGGTCGAGAGAGCCGGGACGGATCCTCCCCTTCCTCTCCCTCCCCGAACATTTTTAGAGGGTTTTCCCAACTTCCAGAAGTTTCTCCCCGGCCCCTTATATACCCACCCGCGGGACCGGGAGGTGCACAGGGAGCCGAGCAAAGCCGTGCCCCAACCCCGCAGGTAAGAGGGGGGAACCCGGGGGACCCCGGGCTGGCAGGGGGGGGCTGAGCTGAGATTGCAGAAGGTTGGGGGGGTATTTTGGGGTCCTGCATCCTCCTGGCTGGGAAAAAAGGATTAGGGGAGGGTTATGGCATGGGAAAAGGGGATGCGTGGTGGGTAGGCTGCAATGGGGTGAGTGGAAGTGGGGAATTGGGGTACAGACTGTCCAGTGAGCTGGCTCTGGGTTTTTGAGGAAAGGTGTTAAAAAATACCCCCATTGCCTCCAGTTTGCAAGAGGTGATCACAGTGAAGCTGCAGGAGAAGCTTTCAGAGCGTGACAGAAAAGGGTATAGGGACGCTTTAGCTTGGTGTGAGAGAATTCTCCAGCTCCATTCTTTTGGTATGACTCATTGCCTTGGGAGCCTCCAGGACCCTGAGCACCAGGAACGAGAGTTCTCCCTGCAGCCTCCCACCACAGGACAGCCTGATCGGTCCTTCTGCTGCCCTAACCAAGTGTCACATCCCTCTGGTGACATGGACATGAAATGGCCTTTTGCCTGCGTGCCTCCACCCCGCAGCTCTGCGCTGCTCCCGGCTGGAACGCAGCCCTCGGAGGGAGCACCTCCAAATCCCACCCGGAGAGCAGCTCCCGGGGAAGGCTGTGGCTTGCCACGCTGGCACTGGGGGAGCACAGGAGGATGTCGCTGGCTGTGCATTCCTCGCATTCCCTCCATTTTCATCCTGGGTTATGAATTCACCCCTAACCGCCGCCGTAATCCGAGCATAAGCAAAATTTCTCCATCTTGGGCTGCGTGACTCAGCGCAGCCCAAATCTGTCAGCCAGCCCTGAAGTAATGAATATTTTTTAAGCTGAGGATGAAGTGGTGCAGGCCACCCCCTGCTCACAAGAGAACTACTCCATGTATCTGTTTTCTTTCAGAAAGAAAAAGCCAAACGTTGACCTCACTATGAAACAGTTTCAAGGTATCCTTAGAAATAAACGGGAAATAGAAAACCAGAAGGAAACCCCTCAGATTTCCAGTGTTTGTCACCCTGGCTGCACTTTAAAGGAGTGTTAAGGGCACTTTTGAGCCTGTTGCACAAATCTTTGCTCTTTGGGCAGCCTGGATGGCTCTTCCCTTTAACAGAAGCCTTGCTCCCATAAAGGATTTTAGGTTATAATCTCCTCCCACTTCTGGCAAAGGGTCCCTGGTGGAACTGCGCACTCTCTTTGCCTGGGGCTACGTGCTTCGTGTTTCCTTCCATATGTAATCCCAGCGGGCCCTTCGCTTCCTGCCTGGAATACTTTAACCCCGTGCAGCCTTTCCTTGCCTCCCCATGCCAGGGGCAGCCCCTGAGGCTGGGCAGGAACAGGGAGGGAGGAGAGGACCACCAAGGAACAAAAACTCCCCCAAAAGCTGGAGGTGGGATTTGAGGCCTGAGGATCGGCCAGCAGAAGGTGTGCTGAGTGAAGGCAGGAGGGAGGGGAGGTGTGGGGCCAGGTGGGATGAGCTCCAAAGGGCTTCCAGGCACTTGGGACTGGTCAGTGTGCACATTTACTGGAGCTGGGGGCTCAGAGCCCTTGCTGGGGATGGGCTCACCTAGGCTGGGATGAGATCCATCCACCCAAGGCGTGAACTGAAGGCTCTGCTGGGGAAGATAAGGCTCCCCCACCTCCCTCTGCCCTAGTACCTCCCTGGCAGGGCTGGATAGGCCAAACCAAGTCGAACAGAGCTGACCAGACAGGGCAGGATCTTCTCCAGGAGTGCCTCTGGCTTTGCTTGGTGGAAGCTCACGTGCTCCATCTAGTGCCAAGGAAGCTGAGAATCTGGGGCCCACGGCCAGGGTCCCCAGAAAGGATGGTCCTTGCCACCCAGTGCCTGCAACAGCCCTTGGATCAAGGGGCAGTGCTGTGCTCTGTGGCTCCTGGGCAGCACAAACATCCTGCTTTCAGCTTTTCCTGGTCAGGGCAGAGCTTCGTCCTGCTCTGGGGGCACAACAATGGAATGGTTTGGGTTGGAAGGGACCTTAAAGCTCATCCTGTTCCACCCCCTGCCCTGGGCAGGGATACCTCCCCCTATCCCAGGTTGCTCCAAACCCCATCCAGCCTGGCCTTGGACACTGCCAGGGATCCAGGGGCAGCCACAGCTGCTCTGGGCACCCTGTGCCAGGGCCTGCCCATCCTCACAGGGAAGGATTTCTTCCCAATGTCCAGTCTAAGCTTGTCTTCTTTCACTTTAAAGCCATTCCCCCTTGCCCTGTCGAGATAAGAGAAATACCTGTTGCTACATTCCCTGGCCCTTCCTTAAATCATTCACTGTACACTAACACTGGAATATAGGAAAGCTGCTTGGGAAGGAAGCTGTCATTCCAAATGCACAGGGCTCTGCTTGCCAGGGTGCAGCCTGCACTGCTGAAGATTAATTGTTGCTCAGGGTGGACTTGGGATAGCTGCACCCCAATGAAGCACTGGAGCAATGTCACTGTCACTGGAACCAAGGAGTGGGTTTCTCTGGAAGAGCCCCTGGGATGTCTGGATGCTCCAGGAGGAGCTGGAATTGTGCTGATGGTGACATTTCTCGCCCAGCAGGTCCTGGGAGGCAGCAGGTGCTACAGAAGCCATGTGGATTATCGTGGGGCTGGCCCTCCTGGGCCTGGCTGCGGCCGTGCCCTCCGAGGACAGGAAGCTGAGCGACAAGGCCACCACGCTGGCCGAGCGCAGCACCACGCTGGCCTTCAACCTCTACCACGCCATGGCCAAAGACAAGGACACGGAGAACATCCTGCTGTCCCCCGTGGTGGTGGCCTCATCCCTCGGGCTCGTGTCCCTCGGGGGCAAGGCCACGACGGCGTCGCAGGCCAAGGCGGTGCTGAGCGCGGACAAGCTGAACGATGAGTATGTGCACAGCGGGCTGGCCGAGCTCCTCAGCGAGGTCAGCAACAGCACCGCCCGCAACGTCACCTGGAAGATCGGCAACCGCCTCTACGGCCCTGCCTCCATCACCTTCACCGAGGACTTCGTGAAGAACAGCAAGAAGCACTACAACTACGAGCACTCCAAGATCAACTTCCGAGACAAGAGGAGCGCCCTCAAGTCCATCAACGAGTGGGCAGCCCAGACCACGGATGGGAAACTCCCAGAGGTCACCAAAGATGTGGAGAAAACTGACGGAGCTCTCATTGTCAATGCCATGTTCTTCAAGCGTAAGTTCTACCTTCAGTTCTTGGTACAAGCGACCCAAAACCTCCCCAGAGCCAACACAAAGGATCATGGAATGGTTTGGGTGGGAGGGGCCTTAAAGGTCATCTAACAGCCCGAAGGGAAGGTGGACAGCTCTTTGTCAGTGGTTGGGAACTGTGCACANTAACAGCCCAAAGGGAAGGTGGACAAAGCTTGGGTCCACTGGAGGCAGCTCTTGGTCAGTGGTTGGGAACTGTGCACAGAATTACTGCCTATTCTCTTTTCTTACAAACTGTGGTGCTCTTTTTCCTGCAGCTCACTGGGATGAGAAGTTCCATCACAAGATGGTGGACAACCGTGGCTTCATGGTGTCTCGTTCCTACACCGTGGGAGTGCCCATGATGCACCGCACAGGTGAGTGGGAAACCTCCTGCCCCACACCAAGACCAGCTGGAGTTAGGATCATTGTTCTCCATTCCCCAGTCTTCCACCAGCTGCTTCCAAGATTGTTTTGCCTCGTGAAGAGGGAACAAAGCAGGGGAGTGTTTGTTCTGCTGATTCAGTCTCTCTGGGAGCAGAGAGAATCCATGCTTACTACTGGGTGCTTGGCTTTTGGGAACAAATCCTGGCTCATCACGCAAATGAGAGCCACAGCCAACTCCAGTAATGCTGGGCCAGTTCCCAAATCAGTGTCCAGACTCTCTTCCCTTCCTGGTCAGAGAAAGTCCAGGCTGAATTCACTTTGCCTCTGCTCCATATCTCACTGTTCCCCACTTCTGGTTTCAAGGTCTCTACAATTACTACGATGACGAGACGGAGAAGCTCCAAGTGGTAGAGATGCCACTGGCTCACAAGCTCTCCAGCATGATCTTCATCATGCCAAACCACGTGGAGCCTCTGGAGAGGGTGGAGAAACTGCTGAACAAGGAGCAGCTCAAGACCTGGGCCGGCAAGATGAAGAAGAGATCGGTGGCCATCTCACTGCCAAAAGTAGTCCTGGAAGTCAGCCACGACCTCCAGGTAAAGGAGGTCCTTAAACAGTTGGGCCTTGCAGTTCTCAGGGATGGGAGGAAGGACGGTGGGATGGTGGGTTAGCCATGCCAGCTGTCCCTCTTCCCCCTTGTGTCATCCCCGGGAGGGTTGCTGACCTCTCGTCTCCTCCTAGAAACACCTGGGTGGTCTGGGCTTGACAGAAGCCATTGACAAAAGCAAAGCTGACTTGTCCAAGATCTCCGGCAAGAAAGACCTTTACCTGTCCAACGTGTTCCACGCCGCGGCTCTGGAGTGGGACACGGAAGGGAATCCCTACGATGCTGACATCTACGGCCGAGAGGAGATGAGGAACCCCAAGCTCTTCTATGCTGACCACCCCTTCATCTTCATGATCAAGGACACTAAAACCAACTCCATCCTCTTCATCGGCAGGCTCGTGAGGCCCAAAGGCGACAAGATGCGCGATGAGTTGTAGTTGGGTTTGTTTCGGTTGGGGTTTTTTTTTCCCAGAGCTTTGGTTTGCGTGTGTTTTTAGGGGGGGATTTTGATAAATGGGAAACACTATTTTTTATCCTTCTCGAACCATGGGTGCTATTCAGACCAGGGTGCATTGTGAGGAGAAAGCAGCGTACACTTTACCTCACCCCAAAATCCGGATTGCACAAGCCCACCTCCAGAGAGGAGCAGGGGAGCCTGGCACCAGAGGGTCACCGGGAGTCAGCTGAGGTGGCCAGGTTGAAACCTGCACTAGAGTTAAGCCTCCTGCTCAGTTCCTTGCTGCTCCAGCAGCCCTGCCAAGGCACCTCCCTCCCATCCCAAACTCTTCCATCTGCCTGCTCGCTTAGCGCTGCCGCACTTCTCCTGCTTGGCTGCCCCATGGCANGCCACGACCTCCAGGTAAAGGAGGTCCTTAAACAGTTGGGCCTTACAGTTCTCAGGGATGGGAGGAAGGACGGTGGGATGGTGGGTTAGCCATGCCAGCTGTCCCTCTTCCCCCTTGTGTCATCCCCGGGAGGGTTGCTGACCTCTCGTCTCCTCCTAGAAACACCTGGGTGGTCTGGGCTTGACAGAAGCCATTGACAAAAGCAAAGCTGACTTGTCCAAGATCTCCGGCAAGAAAGACCTTTACCTGTCCAACGTGTTCCACGCCGCGGCTCTGGAGTGGGACACGGAAGGGAATCCCTACGATGCTGACATCTACGGCCGAGAGGAGATGAGGAACCCCAAGCTCTTCTATGCTGACCACCCCTTCATCTTCATGATCAAGGACACTAAAACCAACTCCATCCTCTTCATCGGCAGGCTCGTGAGGCCCAAAGGCGACAAGATGCGCGATGAGTTGTAGTTGGGTTTGTTTCGGTTGGGGTTTTTTTTTCCCAGAGCTTTGGTTTGCGTGTGTTTTTAGGGGGGGATTTTGATAAATGGGAAACACTATTTTTTATCCTTCTCGAACCATGGGTGCTATTCAGACCAGGGTGCATTGTGAGGAGAAAGCAGCGTACACTTTACCTCACCCCAAAATCCGGATTGCACAAGCCCACCTCCAGCGAGGAGCAGGGGAGCCTGGCACCAGAGGGTCACCGGGAGTCAGCTGAGGTGGCCAGGTTGAAGCCTGCACTAGAGTTAAGCCTCCTGCTCAGTTCCTTGCTGCTCCAGCAGCCCTGCCAAGGCACCTCCCTCCCATCCCAAACTCTTCCATCTGCCTGCTCGCTTAGCGCTGCCGCACTTCTCCTGCTTGGCTGCCCCATGGCATCGCTCCAGAGCTGTTCCCTGCTTCTCTCTTCTCTCTCCAGGGGTGTGTAACAGAGCTCCAAGGGCCAGTTGTGCAGTCCAGCCCCTGCAGGGCCCTGGAGCAGAGCAGGAGGCAGCATGGGAGAATGGAGATTGTATGGAGTTGTGCCCTTCTGCCCTGCCTGTCCCTGGGCTCTGCATTGGATGCTTGAACCGCAAGAGCTCCTTAGGTAGAACATCAAAGCTGAGAGCAGCTTGGATCAACAGTTCATGGAGAACTGAGAGGCTTTGGGGTGTCAGGGAGAGCCCAAAGGACAGCCTGGGCTTCTAGAAAGAGTAACCTGAGGTGCCTTCTGCTCCATCCCGTGGGATGACTGAGGGGCCAACATCTGTAATTAAACAGCACTTGTACCAGGCAGAGAACTCACTTCTCTTGGAAATGCTCTCCATCAGCTTGTAGGGTTGGGAAAGACTCTGTTCCCACTGCCAGGGCTCTCCCAGTTTATACCAGAGCTGGTTCCAATCAGCTCCCATTGGAGCTGACCCAAAGCACTCCTGGCTGCCTTCTCACAGGGAGGTGGCATCAGGTTCACCTCCACTTTCTCCCTTAATTAAACACAAAGCTTTAAAGCTGCCATTACCTGACTTCCTAATTATGCTGTGCTGAAGCTCCATGGTACTTTAGCTCCCTGTCTGCTGACCTGGATAAGGGCACCCTGAAAAACAAAGGTATTTATAGTTATATTTATGTCTTATAATTAGCAGGTTTCACAGCCTGATCCAGGCTATTTCTAGCTACTGTTCAAGGGATATCATCAGGTTAATAGTATTTTAAAAGAGAGCTGATGTGATCCCAGGAGCATTGCAGCACTTGCCACACACTGAGAGACACCACGAGGCAAATAATGACATTATTGAAATGAGGAAAATCATCCCAATGGAATTTCTCTGAAAGCAGCATGGAGCACATACATGGCTTTGCTTTATCTCCCTGCTGCCATAGAAGCCCAATACTGCATATTCCCAGGTGCTGGGAGGCAGGAGGCAGCACCAGGGATGTCCCCAAATGAAGGACACTTCCTGGTGTGAATCAGCACTGAACCCACAGGCAGAACGTTCTGGAGGCTGGGCTGGGGGGTCAGAGGGGTGGGCAAGGCAAGAACACGCTGTGGGATATTGTGAATAATTTGCATCATGTGGATGCAGGTGTCTGATGGCTTTTATTGTCTGTTCTTGTACCACACACTGACAGTTGTGTAATTTTGCAATAAAACTTTTTTCAATGAAAAAGCCAGAGTCACTTCCGGAGTAAAATAAACTTAGGGAGGTTCCTTGCTATCCTTAAATCCCAGACATCCTAATGTGGCAGCTATGGACAAAAATTACTCTTAATACACATCCTATGGCACATCAATCATGAGAAAGGAACACTCTTGGCAGCTTTTCCCTTCATTGTTTTCTCCTGAAACTGCAAATATCCAACTCCATAGGTAAAGAACAACTGCCCTGTCCTGTAGTGTCATTTAGCAGAATAAAAAGTGAGCTGACAGCCACAGGGACCAGCCTTCCTGACCCTCCAAGCCAAAGTTCCTCCAGCTGGCATCCACTCTAGGGAACCAGAGGAGGAAAAAACTGCAGGATAAAGATACCTTCCCCAGGTGGAGAATCCAGCAGTGGCAGACCCTGCTAATCTGTGCTCTCCCACTGCTGAAAAGAGATGAACCTTCTGCCACTCACTCACAAGCAAAAGGAAAGGCACAGACATGTCCCCTTTTCCCTGTGCCAGCACACACAGCCCTGTGGAGCTCCTCCCAGACTGGAAAAGCACCAGGTGCTTCCTGGTTCTCACTAAATGGGAATTAACGAAGCCAGCACCAACCACAGCAGGAACACATCAACCTGGATCAGCGATATTGAAACCTAAGTTAAAAGCTTTCCAGAGTTCCTGAGTTCATCCCACTCCCAGCTCATCTTCCAGGGCTTTTGTCCAAGGCAAGCACCCAAAGGAGTGAACTGAAGGAGCTCCCTCCTCTTTTGGAGCTTCAGACAGCTCAGGGTGGTGCTAACTCCAGCCAAGGCATTTGGAAAAGGTGTTCAGTTCACACTTGCACTCCTTGACTGTTAAGAGGATAATCACAGATGGATTTGGGCTGGGAGGGACCTTAAAGCTCATCCCATATCCCAGGCTGCTCCAAGTTCTGTCCAGCCTGGCCTTGGGCACTGCCAGGGATCCAGGGGCAGCCACAGCTGCTCTGGGCACCCTGTGCCAGGGCCTGCCCACCCTCACAATCAGGAATTCCTTCCCAATATCCCACCCAGCCCTGCCCTCTGGCACTGGGATCCATTCCCTGTGTCCTGTCCCTCCATCCTTGTCCTCAGTCCCTCTCCAGCTCTCCTGGAGCTCCTTCAGGGCCTGCAAGGGGCTCTGAGCTCTCCCTGGAGCCTTCTCCCCACTATTTGCCTATCTCTTGATTCTACCAGCGATCAGCACTGTGAGATTAACAGGATAATGGACAGGCTTGGAGAGCTTTTAACCAGGAAAAAGTGGAGCAAGCTCCAGGAAATTCAGCCCTCCCTGGGAGGCAGCAGGAGAAATTTCTAACCATCACTATCTACCACATGGGAATGTTGAAGAATTTAGAGACAACATGCAAAGCTGGGTGTGATTCTTCACTGCTTCAGGTCTTCCCAATTTCACACATTTCCTGCTCCTACGATCTGACAGAGCTGCTTTGTCACCTCTTCTATCTTATTTCCAAATTCATATTAAAAAAATTTATGTTGGCATTAGTTCAATATTTATATTAACTATTTAAAAGTTTTGCACTGAATGATGTGCACAGAAACCTGAAACCAAACTCACCGACACCCTGAGAAGGCACATCTTGTTTCTGAAGCTCAACCAAATTCCCAGGTGTGTTAGAGAAATTGGGAACAGCAAGGCCAAGGCTCCCTAGAGAGACCAGCTCATGACACCATCAGTTTGAAATTCCAGTTCCTAATCTGCCAGCCTAGTTCCTGCAGAGAAACCTCCTGAAAATGGCAATGTGGATGCAAAAGCTATTCCTAAACAACTAAGTTTGCATGCAACAGGCTTTGAATTCCTCAACATCTGAGCTCCCTGACCCTGCACATAACATCATCTCTTATGATGTGCCTGTCTCTTCCCATTCCTGCACCAGACTTCCACCAGATATTCCCACCTCAGAGCTTAGGACAGGAGGTTTGAAATCCTGAGTGTCCCTTTTGGTCTCGCCCCACAAATCCACACCTAAAGCTACTTTAAGAGCAGCTGCATTGGCCTGGACAGTGCCAAAAAAAGCTCCCCCTTCTGGAAACCTTGGATAAGGGACTGGGATGTGGGGAACAGCCACCAGTACTGCATGGAATGTTTGCTACTCGTGACCCTCTAAACACAGGACTGCTGCTCCAGCTCTATCTGTCACAGATATCAGTGCTTTATTCCCACTTTGTTTGGATCAGGATCTGGTGAAGTTCACTCCAGAAGGGGAACACAGCCACAGAATTCCTTCCATACCAAAGGTAGGAGCAAGGTCTTCCTGGAGTAAGAAAATAAAAAGGAAAAAAAAAAAAAAAAACAGAAGGAAAAAAAGAAAAAGCACCTTCACAAACACTGTCTTTTGTGATTTTATTAAGAGATGTTTTCAGGACAGACAAGCTTCTGGTTGCAGATGTTACAAACCCTACAAGGAGAAACAAAACACTCAGTGAGCTGGTGGCAAACTTTTCCATAAGAAAGAACAAACCAAGCTTTCCAATTAAACTGCATCTCTCACTTCCTCCTTTTTGGTCAATGATTCCCTTTTTCCCCACGGAGATCTTGCCAGTCAGATCCCTTAACAGGACTTCAAACTTCGATTACTTCCTTACAAAAGCAGCCTACAAATTGTTCTCAAGTGGCTTTTAAGATTATCCCACACTGGATCCTGGGCAGGACAGGATGGATATATGAGGAATATATTCCCTGTGCTGCCAGCTGCACACTGCTAGCAGCTGGTACAATGCAAACACATCCAAGGCACCCAACCCTTCTCAATCAAGTCTCTCCAACTGTGACCCAAGGTCCCCAAATCCATGTTGTACAACACAACATGGGACAGGGCATGTGGAAAGGGATATTCCCTTCTAGATCCATCATCTCATCTCCAGAGGAGTGTTCTGAGCTGCTTTGCCACATGCCTTCAACCCTGTCCCCTTTATCACACTCAAACCCAACCCTGGTCACTGTGCTGGATAAAGGCAGCAGCTTGTCTTTCCCAAATCCCAACAGCGTTTTTGGTGGCTTTTTATGGAACACACCTGACATATTTTCCAGGTGGATCCTCAGCCCACCTCCTGCCTCTGCCCCCAGACACTTACCCCTCAGGCAGTGGGCACTGGCTGGGGCATGGCTGGCTGCTCTGGTTTGCCACCTTTCTGCTCTGAAATGGGCGTGGTGGGCAAAATCTCTTCTTTGGGTTCCACGATGCTGACGTGGTCTGGCAGAGGCTTTTTGGGGCCAATCTTTCCACTGGGGTCCCAAGGCAACATAATCTTTACTTTGATTCCCAGTACTCCTGCAGAGTGACAGGACAATAGGGACACAAGAAAAGATCAAGCACCGAGGTTACAAAATATCTCTGCACATTGAAGATCTGCTGACAACACTGTAACACAGACATGCTACAGCTTAAAAACCTGATTATTGTGAATTTATGTGTTGTAAATTCAGGCAATTTAAAGTTGGATATTCAAAGTTTCCCAGGTCACTGCCTTTGCTGACTGCAGCCTGGGACTGCAGTTCTACCCTCAACTCATTCTAAGCCTGGTTTTAATCTCTGTCCTCTTCCTCAGCTCATTTCTCTGGGAAATTCCACTGGTTTTTTGCATCCCTTCTCAGACAAATGCCTCTAAATCATCCAATGAGCAGGACATCCTGGCCAAGGCAGCTGTAGCTCAGCACCACAGAACGTGGCACAGGGCAGGCTGCAGTGGCACAAGGATGTCCCTTCTGACTCGTCATCGTATCATCACCGAAGGGAAGGTGGAGAACAGCTCTGGCTGGGCTGGTATCCCTACACCAGCAGTTCTGCAAATAATTAACCCAAAGCCAGTTAAGATGCACAAGTCATTTGTGTTTTACCAGGAGGGAGGACAAGTGAAAGCAGGTTTAGCAGGGAAGACTGACACTTCTAGAACCCCTGTTTTATCAGCTCATCCAGGGGAGCCAGGAAAACCAGAATGCCAACTGCCAAGAGCTCTAAAGGCCAGGCAACAGGAACTTCATCTGCAAGTTATCACCAGCCTCAGAGGCCCCAGGACAGAAGAGAGAGTGTCTGAAAAACCTACAGCCACATTCCCAACTGGAAATATTCAAACCCCATCAGCAGAGAAGTGGCTGACTTGGTATGACCACACTGCCTGCTGAATGCCCCTTGGCTTTTCATTCCCAAATGCACTTGTACTTTACATATAGCATTCAAAACCCAAAGAAAACAGCATTTACAGAGTCTGAACCCTTTACAGCAGCACAACTGAACCACTCTGCGAGATGAGAGGTGCATCAAAACCACCTGAGTTCCACCCCACGGATGCCAGTGGGAAATCTCCATCCTGCCACCCCTGCCATGGGCAGGGGACAGTGGGAAACCTCCAACCAGCAGGCACAGGATGCCAGGGGCTGAGATCTTCTGTCTCTGAAGTCCTAGAGAAGGAACCCAAGTGGGCTGCACAGGGATTTGCAGGGCAGGCACTCACCCTGCCGGAGTAGGACGTGACGCACGGCTGTGTCCACGTAGTAATTCACTGGGTCCCCACTGTGGATCATCAAACCATCCACAAACTTCATGGATTTGGCCCGCTGACCTCGGAGTTTGCCGGACACAACGACCTCACAGCCCTTGGCCCCGCTCTCCATGATGAAGCGGAGGACACCGTAGCAGGCTCTGCAGGGAGAGGACAGCCAAGCCATGAGCCCACTCTGCCAGACCCACAGGGCTCCCTGGAGGAATTTCACCACAATTCCATCTGAGTTTCACGCATCAGGAGTGCAGCTCGCCATCCCTTCTCAGACAAATGCCTCTAGATCATTCACTGGTGACAGGAGGCTGCTGCTGAAGGACCTCACGCAGCACCACAGAACGTGACACTGCAGAGGCACCACCACCAGAGCCACCTGCTTCTGACTCGTCATCGTCTCATCACCGAGGGGATGGGAGAGCACTGCCACCTGAGCCACAAGGCCTGAGAGGTGTTGGCTTCACTCCCTCCACCCAAAACAACACAGACACCTTTATGCCAAACAGACAACCTGCAATCAGGCCTACTCTATGGCTCCACAAGTAACTTTGTACTGCACAAAAAGTTTCAGTGCAGCAGTACCAGGTTAAATCTGTACTCACAGAGGAGTTTGCAAGGTGTTTTTTGGGAATGGTACTGGAGGCCAGGCTTCCCCCACCTCCAGGCTGCTGTACTCACCTGCGCACAGCCAGCCCTCCCAGGAGCTTGTAGCGCAGGGACTCGGCCTGGGCAATGGCACACAGACCCCTCGTGGCCACCTTCTCAGCATACAGCTGCAAAGGAGAGAGGCATGCTCACAACAGGGCTCTATTCCAAATCAATCACACAATCACAGCATGCTTTGGCTTGGAAGGATCATCCAGTTCCACCCCTGCCATGGGCAGGGACGCCTTCCACTATCCCACGTTGCTCCAGCCTGACCTTGGACAATTCCAGGGATCCAGGGGCAGCCACAGCTGCTCTGAGCAGCCTGTGGCAGTTCCTCCCCACCCTCACAGTAAACATCACTTTTACTTTAGCAGAACACAGGAGCTCCATTTTACTCTGCACCTTACATTCAGTCCAGGTAATGCTTCCACATTTCCAGGCAGTAGCTTTACCCTACACTGCCTTCCCTGTATAATGTGATCCAGCAGCACCAGCCAAGCTGGAATAAAGGAGCACCACCCCAGCACACACATTCCCCATCTCTCCCTGATTTGTTTTACAGCAAGGAAGTAGTAATAGCAGATTTCACAGAACTGAACCACAGAATCCTTTGGGTTGCATGGATCCCTTACAGGACACCCAGTCCAACCTTCCTCTGGGAAAACACCCCAAACATTAAAAGATCAAAAGTAAGTGGTGTGTCACTTTACTTTCTGTTTTTTAAAGATCCTTCTCCACTGCAACAGTTGCCTTGTAATTCATTTTGTATTTCAAGGCAAGAGTATTTTTGAAGCCAAGTAACACATGGGCCAAGTTATCTCAAACCACCTTTGAGCTGACACCATCCTGCCATCACAAATCCAACTGCACCACCCCACTCCTGAGGCAGTTTTACCTCCACGCTTCCCTCGGGGAACCCAAACCTCTTCTGCACCACAGCCGTCAGCTCCCGGATCCGGCGCCCCTTCTCTCCCAGGACATTCTGAGTTCTGCAGGAAAATAAAAACGGGACAACTGAGAAAAGTGTCCCCAAGTGTGAGACGGGAACCATCCCAAAGCTCTTCCAGAGAAGCTCGGTTCAGGAAGGCTGAGTTACCTGGTGGCAAGGATGATAATCTCAGTCCTGGTGGGAGTGACTCGAACTTCCACTCCGGAGTATCCATCCTCAGCCAGCTCCCGAGTGAGGAACTCGTTCAGCTCAGCTTTGAAGATGCCATCAGCAACAAACTAAAAGACAAATGGATGAAGTCAAGCTCTTGTCCCATTCTGAATTTGGGCAGAATTCACCCAAATTCTTCCTGCAGCCTGACGGTCTCTCCTGACAGCTTCTCCCTGCTCTGAGAGGAATCACAGAATACTCTCTGTTGGAAGGGACCCTCAGGAATCACCAAGTCCAACTTTTACGTGACCACCCCAGGGATTGAATCCACAACCTTGGCGTCATTAGCGCTGTGCTTTGCCCAACTGAGCCAACCCCAGGGGAAAAATGGATCTCCCCTGAAGTTCCCAGAAACAGCTCAGTCCTAGCACAAGCCTACACCAACCACAGCCAACCTTCACGCTGACATCGCAGCTTTCTGCTGTAATTCGGGAGTAATTTAAGGTGAGTAATCAGCGGGGTCACATCCCTTTCCCAGCCCCACAGGGAGCTGCTGCTGGAACTCCTGACAGCCCAAACCTCCCTCCCTCGCAGGACAGGCAGTGCCCCGCGCCCCACAGAGCGGAGCAGCCGCTAACCGCGGTCCCTTCCCACGGAAAAGCATCGGGAACAGCCCGCAAATCCCTGCTCCCAGCGCGGCTCCGCGCCCCGCAGCGCAGCCCCGGGGAAGCGCTCCCTCCATCCCGCCGCCATGTTCCCTCCCCGCCGGGCCCCGCGCCGCATCCGCCGCCATCCTCCCCCATCCGCCGNGCCCCATTGGCTCGCCGCTGCCACGTGGGGTGCAGAGCGGAGCCTGATGGGACATGTAGTCTTTGCCACGCCGCCATGTTTGGGAGGGTTGAGCCCTGTGTGAGCTCTAAAGCAGCGTTAAATGAGCTCTGGATCCCGTGCACACGGACACCAGAGCCAGCAGGGTATATAATAAAACATATAAATGATAATTCACCCCGGCTTATACCTGGAGACCTGCTCTGCCCAGTCGCTGCTGTCAGAGGATGCTCTGCTGTTATGCAGGAATCACAGCATGGCTTGATTGGGAAGAGACCTTAAAGCCCATCCAGTGCCACCCCCTGCCATGGCAGGGACACCTCCCACTGTGCCAGGCTGCTCCAAGCCCCAATGTCCAGCCTGGCCTTGGGCACTGCCAGGGATCCAGGGGCAGCCACAGCTGCTCTGGGCACCCTGTGCCAGGGCCTGCCCACCCTCCCAGGGAACAATTCCTTCCCAATATCCCATCCAGCCCTGCCCTCTGGCACTGGGAAGCCATTCCCTGTGTCCCGTCACAACACCATTTTTTTTATGGCTTAGGGATTGTAGGGGATTACAAAAATAATAACAATAATGGGTAGAGTTGATGCACAGGCTCCAAGAAGCAGAGATTTAAAGTGCATTTTATCATGGATGTTATTACGGTTTGCAGTTGGGCTTGATGATCTCTTTCCCAACCTAAATGATCCTGTGAAAAAGCGCCCAGTGCTCCTGACTAGAACCACAGCAGGAACAGCAGCAGGAGCAGTGAAGCAGCTCCCAGCCAGCCCCCGGAGGATCCCGCTCCGCTCTTTTCCAGGGAAAAGCCTGCTGTACCACTAGATGTCAGTGCAGACGGCTTCAGAGAGGGAACAACCTCTCCCCCGGGGATTCATTCATCCAGAACCTGAGGGATGGCCGAGCATCCCACGGGGCACCTGGCAGAGACAGGCAGCGAGGCACCGTGTCCCCTGCTGTCACCAAACACCTCTGTGCCTCTGCTGTATCCAGCCACCCTGCCCTTCCTTCCCTCAGCCAGCTCCCTGGGCTCTCCCTTAGCCTAAAATTCTCTTTCCCATGCAGAACACCAGGCTTCAGAGCAGCGCCAGCAGCTGGGGATATCTCCATGCAGGGATTTGAGCCCTCTTAACTGGGGACTGTAAATCAGGAAAGCCCCTCCCAAGCTGCACAAACCCCACTCTGCTGTTTCCCAGCGTGGGACCACCATAATTTCAGAGCAGGAAATATCTGTCCAAGATATTTTTTTTCTTTTTTTTCTTTTTTTTTTTTAGGCTGAGCTTACTCAGGAAGCGCTTGCCCAATGTATTCCTGGCTCACAAAAAGGCAGGGAAAGGCACAGCATGAGCAAAAAGCCTGACCCTGACGCGTGTCCCCTTTCCCATGCCCTATTAAGGACAAACTATGTGTTGTGTCAGCATTTCAGGTCAGCACCGAGGGCTGGAGCCAGGCACAAAGCAGGGGCCTGGGTGGTGTTTGGCACCAAGGGAATGTCCCCTGTCCCCCTGTCACCTTTCCTTGGTCTTAACATTAAAACCAAAACATGGTTTATGGGGAAAAAGGGGTTTTTACCTTGGGATTTATTTAAGGATCCTTGGGTGCAGCACTTGGTACAGGTGGAATGCCCTGAAANCTGAGTTATCAGCCTTGGGAAGTCACAGTGTGGGGGCTAAAATCAAACTGAATACATAGAACTGTATAAAAGAAAAAGCAAAATCATCCTGGCATCACCCCCAGACATGACTTGGCCAAGCCAGCGGGCTCCAAGCCGTGGCCCTCACAGCCAGGGACATTTCAGTCCCTTCCCCAAACAGCAATGTGGGATTCCTCCCACAGCATCAGCCATCCCCGGCTGTAGCCCAAGCCAGCCCTGGGTGATGCTCTCCGGTGCAGGGAATGGATTCTGGGCTAGTTGGAGATGTCCTGCTCACTGAAGGAAGGTGACCTTTAAAGTCTCTTTCAACCCGAGCTATTCTGTGGTTCTGTGAATTCATCTCTGCTCCATCCCTGCTGAAATGGAGGCTGGCAACATCCCAGAAAAGCTGTGACATGCCTGCAGCCCTCTCCACAGAGAGCTCAGGTGTGGTCCAGCAGGTCCCAGTGGCTTCCCAGTCCCAGCAGTGGCTTAGATCTGCAGGAGGCCTGGGATTATCCATAAATCCCATGACTGACACTCAGCTTTCTGGGTTCCCACCCTCGGGGACTGCACCCCTGCTGTTCCCCATTTCCCACTCTTTTGTGGAGCCAGCCGTGAGAGGGCAGGGGCTGCCTCACCACAGGCACAGGAGCTCCCTTCGCCCCCAAAGGACATCCAGGGGGATGGAAAAAACTTTGGGGCTGCTGCAGATCTCGTGGCTCCCTCCCTCCTCCTCTGGGAGCACCCGGGAGACCCCTGGGATGAAGTGGGGTGCTCAGGAATGTGCCAGTGATGCCAGCTCTGCTGCACCACCTCACCTCACTCCATTCTACACCCAGGAGCTGGGATTAGTCTCCAAAGGCCACCACACAGACGGAGTCACCAGCTCTGGCTCCAGCCGTGACCCTCCAGGGGTGCGGGCACAGGACTGGCACCCCTCACATCTCCCCTGCCCGCAGCTGGCACTAAACCCTGGGCTGCAGCCCCTGCTCTGGCAGCAGTGCTCTGATCTTTGTTTGGATTGTGCAGGAGCAGGAGCAGGGCTGCAGGGGCAGGATGTGGCACTCGGCAGCAGCAGCAGGAGCCCCCTGTGCCCACCCGGGCAGTGCCAGGCTCCCTCGCTGCGGGCGATGCCGCTCGGAGCAGGTTTGGGAATCAGGAGCTCTCCTGCCTCCCCCCTCGCTCCATTCACTGCCCAGACAGCAACATGGTTTATGGCAGCTGCAGGCCATTGCACGGGCTCCATTAATGCAGTATCCCAGCGTTTTCTCCCCGGGAAGCTGGCTCCTGTTCAGAGCAGGCAGGAGGGGCTGGCAGCCCTTGGCAGGGAAGAGGCCAGGACAGCCAGCAGCCTTCCCAGCTCACAGGCACGTGGGATTTTGGGATACTCCCTGCTTTCTGAGGGCCGTGACAAAAGGTGGCATCGGGAGCCAGTGTCCTGCCTGGGAAAGTCCCCGACTGCCATTGCTGTTCCCAAAATAAGAGGTATCCTACACCAGGGACTGTGCTGGGAACAGCCTTGGGGGCATCAAAACCACAAACTGCTACAGGCAGAAGCACAGGGTCTGCCCATTCCTGCTGGGCTCCCTCCAGCTCAGAGGGAAGCTTTTAAGAGAAGTTAGGAATAGCCTGGATCAGGCTGTGAAACCTGCTAATTATCAGATATAAATACGACTATAAATACCTTTGTTTTTCAGGGTGGCCTTATCCAGACACCTGCAGGATTTGGGGTGACACGCTGGGTTCCCATCACCCCTCTGGATATGCCTGAGGAATTCAGGAATCCCCCTGGCAGGAGCCTGTTCCTTGTGATTTCTCTCCACACAAACACAAGCCACAGTGCTCCAGGGGGATTTGGGCAGCCCCACCCCAAACCTACATCCCACCACCTTTTAGTGCAGGAACCTGCAGCCTAGGACACAAAATCATCTTCCCTACAACCATCAGAGGCACTGCAGAGCTGATGAATTTTCCCAGGGAGTAGCTGTGGAAAATGAAACCCAGGGTAGAGATGGACAAGATGAGATCGTTTGCATTAAATGAATGGAGATGGGTCCTGGAAGGTAATTCCAGCAGAGAGAAGATAAATTGCAAGCAGCAGTTGTAAAGCATTTGTAAAGTCTGCCTCGGACAGGAATTTTCCTGCAGGAGATGCAGTGTTAGAGTTTACTGCTGCAGCTGGAGCAGCTGCTACTGCCCAAGCTGTATAAACCCCTCACTGAGCTGCTCAGCACTCCCTGGAAATCTTCCTGAGGAAAGTGTTCTGCCTTCCCACATGGAGCAGCCCCTCGGAGCAGGGAGAGACGGAGGGAGCAGGGCTGGGAGCTGCAGGGGTCAGGGCCACGTTTACAGCCTTCTGTAAACACTTCACACCCAGGAGGATTTACTGGTTTTAGCTTGGCAAGAACATGGGGAACAAGTCCAGCAAACCTTCCAGAGGCAGGGGAAGGCAGCAGGATCCTGCAGGACAGGGATGGAAAAGGGCACCGTGCTCCCAGGCACAGACAGCTCTGGGCTGCCCCAATCCCATCCCCTTCCCTGCAGCTGGAGGAGCAGGACTGAAACTGGGGCAGCACCAGCTCAGCTCCAGGCTGAGGAGGGATAACTGCTCTGGAAAGGTGTGTGTGACCCTCCAGGAGAATTCACACCTCTGAGGAGATGTTAGAGCTCAAAAACCAACACTCCTCAACTGCCAAGATCTCGCCTCTGCCTGGATTCACTTGAAGGACTTCAAGAAGATTATTCAATAATTTATACTTCCTTTACAAACAGGAAATGGCACAAGGATGCTCGGTGTGCTGTTTAGCTGGGAATCCTTGGGCTCGTTACTATTTAATGAACAGAGCGGCTGCTGGCAGAGGTCATTCCAGAAGCTCACACCCAGCCCTGTAGCTCTGCGTGAGGGATGGAAATTGAAACTTTAATGGGCATTTCCAGGAGAGCACTTTGCCCTGGCACTGTCACCTGAGACTCAGCAGCTCCAGCAAGTGATTCTTAATCAGTTTTCAAGCCCCAGGAAATAGGCTGAGGGCAGGGTTTGCCCCAGCATCCCATTTTGTGATGGTTTATAGGTGCACTGAGATAAGGCTGGTGACAAAGGCCATTCCCTGCTCTTCGTGGTGGAAATGCTGACGTGACACACGAGCACAGGCCTGGAGGGACAGGACAAGGGGGAATGGCTTCCCACTGCCAGAGAAATCCATGGAGCCATCCTTGTGGGAGGCTGACACCTTCAACAGAGCTGAAGAGCACCAGAGGCAGTAAAGCTGAAAGGACTTGCTGAGGCTGCTGCAGGAGCCAGCAGGGCTCAGCCCCCAAATCCCAGAGCCTCCATCCCAAAGCTCCCAGGATTCCAGCTCCCCATTTGGACAAGGGGAAGCAGAACTGCTTTGCCAAGCTGATCCCAGGTGCTGCAGCAGCAGGGAGGGAGCTGCTGGTCCAGGAGCAGCCTGGCAATATCCAGCTCTGTGCTCTCCCTGATCTCCCTAATTTCCCTGCTTTCCCATCTCCTCTTCGCCCTGGAGACACAGCCAGGGAGCAGCAGTGATAAACTGGCTGCTGGTCCAAGCACAAGGTTATTTTCTAGGACATTAAGCAGAACCCTTGGATGCCAGCTTGCAGGAGAGCCATGAGGAGCGACAAGACACCTGACCAGAATGCAAAAGCAGAGCTGCAAATTTAACACCTTTTTTTTTCCCCCCCTATCTGTTAAAAATAGCTTTAGAGGGGGAGCTCAGAGCAGTGTGGGCTGTTGGCTTTAGAAAATGAGCAGTTTCAGCAGAAATATCCAGTGACCACCACCCAGAGAGCTCCGATTTTTGGTATCTCAGCCATTCACATCTTAAATTAAACATTCAAGCTGCAATGCAGCCCAATTGTTTGGCAGGGGCTAATAAAAACCTGAAAATCTCTACCCAGCCTGCTCTCCTGTAAGAATAATACCACTAACATCCCAGAATTATCTCCATCTACGCTTGGCTAGGACTCCAAATCAATAAATTGTCTCCTCACACTCAGATTAGCTCAGTCAGGTAATTCTGAAAGCAGCAGCAGCAGTTCCCCACTGTTAGGCAGTGCAGCTCTGCCAGCTGAATTAACACGAGATCCCTCGTTATCCCCAGAGCAATCCCACTCCAACAGCGTCCTTGGGGAATAATTTCCACTGACCTCAACGATACTTTGTGGCAGTCTGGGAATTGGGAGCGCTGTATTTATTATTACCCAGAGTTACTGAATGTAAGATTTGGATTAATATTTGGAATTAGATTTCTGTTTGGAAAAAAAGAAAAAGAACAGAAAAAAATAAAACTCCCACCTGTTCCTCTGGCAAAAAAAGAAATAAAACCCAAACCTACCGTTTTTAGAAAAACATTACATTTTGGTTTTCCCTCCTGCCACTTTCAGCTCTGATGTCCCAAACACCCCACGAGTGTTCAGATCCTTTCACAGAAATTCCTGGGAAGTCCAAGCACTCCCTGCTTCCCCCTGTCCCTCTGCAGGCATCCCTGTCACTGGCTTTGTCACCTCCTGCTGCCACTGATGTTCTCAGAACCACACAAGTCCTTGGCCCACAGTCCCCTCTCTGTCCTTTCTCTTGCTGCCACACCCCTTCCTCCTTTTCAAGGAGCAGCAATAATTGCTGCCATCTAATTCCCAAGGAAAATGCCAATTCTCTTTTGAACCCCACAGCAAAACCTGCAGCAGGAAACCCTGGGAGCATGAACAGTGTTAGGGATCAGAGCTCCCTCCTCAGAAACCAAGGAAGATGTGAGATTAATACCAGAATATCCATTTTTTTTTTAACCCCTGTAAACCTTATTTTTAAACCATCAGCTTCTCATGTCTCTTCATGCAGGTTCACTCCAGGAGTTAATCCAGGGTTGTTGCTGTTTTCCAGACAGTGCCCTCCCTCCATCCCTTCCCTATGCTAAGCAAGGAGGCCCCAGTCTTAGAGAAATTAATTAGTGCAGTAATTTGCCCGGGACACCGAGGAGAAGCCGAATTTGTCCCACTCTGCAGGATTCAACTGAATAAAAAAGACAAATAGCTGTGCTGTGGGATTTTAAAAAGCTGCTGTCAGCATTCCCATTGCAACCAGACCTGGAAATTCATTCGTCTTTCACTAAACAATGGAAAAAGGAGAAGCAATTACAGTAGACAAAACTAATTACAGCAGAGCTGAAGCACAGCTCACAGCACTCGCTCTTCAATCTGCATTCAAAAAGAAAAATCCAACCCCAAAACCACTCCATGAAAAAAAGGTGAAAATCTGGGAGTGCAGTAAAAGCAATTTTAAAAAAGAAGGGGCATTTCAGCAAGGCACAGATTGGTTTCTGTAAGGAAAAGCCTTCAGGTGATGCTGGCAGTGCTCAGCAAACAGGACACAGGGGATGGGAGGATTTGTCCAGGGGTGATGCCAGAAAGGGGGAAAGAAATGAGCTCCCAGCTCCTCCTCCGTGGGGCCCATTCCATGCTCACCTCCCATCCACATGAGTTTTGGGGGATGTGTTTGGCTGCCTGAAGAACCAGAGCACGGCGTTGCTGACACCAAGGTCTGGGGTTAGATCCCCAAGAGCTGCACTCCACCATCCTTGGGGGACCCTTCTGAGCTGTTTCCCCCAACTCAGAACACCCTGGGCTCCTTGTGGGGCTCAGCTTGCACACTCATGGCTGAACAGCTTCTCCTTCCACAGCGAGGACAAAGCGCTCCAAAGGGAAGCTCATCCCTGTTTCCCCATCCTCCTGGATACCTGCCCGACCCAGAAGGCTCCAGGGATGTCCACATCTTTGGGTGAAATGATGTAAGGGAATCCAAAGCCTTCTGTGAAGCCCATGGAATGGTGCAGGCTGGCAAGGGCAGTGACATCTTGTGTGAGATGCAATTCCTGATTCCCGGAGCTGGATGTCCCATGGACCTGGCTCCTGCTCCCTCTGGATACCAGCTGGGAAAGCCAGCAGACAGCAAAAGGAATTTTAAACCAAGTGGCGGAAGAACCACTGCTTAACACACTTGAGGCAGGCTGGAAAACAGATTGCAGGGAGAAAAGCTAAAGGGGGAAGAGCAGGAGGAACAGGATTGGGCTGAGGATGGATGTGGCAGACACCACCACAGGCCTCATTCCCTGGGGATGTGGGCTGGACTCAGGATTTTAGAGCCTCCACAAGCCATTTCCAACACACTGGCTACAGCACGTGTTTTATTCCAAAGGATTCCTGGGAACAGACACAAGGCCACAAGGCAGAACGTTGTTTTTTCTCCATGGATCCTCAAGGAGGTTCAGTCTGAAGCCTCAATCCTGGAACCCCATTCCCGAGTCTCCATGGCCACTGCACAGCCCCCAGCCCAACACTGTTGAGCACAGAGGTTCTCCCTCAGGGAACCATTCAGGAAAATCCCTTCAGATCACAAAGCCAAACCATTCCCCAGCACTGCCAGGGCCACGCTGACCTGTGTCCCCAAGTGCCACATCCACATGGCTTTAATTCCCTCCAGGTACTGGGACCCACCACTGCTCTGGGCAACCCATGCCAATGCCTGGCCACCCTTTCCTGGAAGAAATTTTCCCTAATATCCATCCTAAACCTCCCCTGGCACAACTTGAGGCTGTTTCCTCTTGTCCTCTGGTTCTGTTCCAGGATTCTCTGCGTTTTCAGCCCAGGGAGGAGAAGGCTAGGGGGGAACTCTTGGATGTGCAGCAATGCTGGAAGGGAGGGTGCCAAGAGGATGGAGCCAGGCTCTCCCCAGCAGCACCAGGATCTGAGGAGATGCTCAGGTACCTGTCAGACCCACTCTCCTCCTCCCCCACACAGAGGGATTTGGGATTTCTCCATGCCGGTATCACTGCAGTGTGATATTCCTGTTCTGGCTGAAATGACCTGCAATGCAGAGGCTCACTTGCTGCACTGATCCTGCTGCCAGATCTGTAATCCTCAATCCCCCTGGGGAATGCCTGGAGCAGGAAACCACTTGGCATGGCAAGCACGTCAGCATTTTCCTGGCTGCATTTTTTATTGTCTCTCTGCTGCATCCCTGACTTCAGTTGAGTTTTCTTCCCTTTCATCCCTCACTTCCTGCAGCCTCCCCGTGCCTTGAACTGAGGTCTCAACACCCCCGAGCTCCCTGCTCTTGGAGACACCTCTCCATTTGCAGGGGGACAGCACATTTACTCCCACCCACCCCAAGGTTTTCGTGTAGGGCAACAGATCTGCAAACAGAAAAAACCTGGGGAGATAAAACTCTTCCCCCTTGGCAGAGGCATCCTCTCCTTCCTGGGAGGCTCCAAAGGCTGACTGAGGTAGATTCCCTGCTAATCCTGCCCCTGCCAGGCTGGGATTTACAAGGTATTAATTATAGGGATTTTGCTGGAAAAGCAAGCAGGAAAACGGTGCAAGCTGCAGAGCAGCCAGGCTTCCAAGCAGCAGAAGATGCTTTATTTAGAGAAGATGGTGCAGTTTTTGTTTTCTTTTTTTAATTACTATCAGCAGTGAGAGACATTCGTGCTGTATGGGAAAGAGAAGTCGCCCACTTGCTTTGGTTCCTTTTACTATTTCTATAAAACAAACCAAAAGAAACCCTGGCACAACTTGTAGTAAGCATCACATCATTTATACCATTTCTGCTACCCAGTCTGAGTCCTATTAACCTTTCTGAAAACCACTGAATCCCAGACTGGTTTGTTTTGGGATGGATCTTGGATCACCTCACCCACCCCTGCCATGGCAGGGACACCTCCCACTGTCCCACCTGCTCCCAGCCCCATCCAGCCTGGCCTTGGGCACTGCCAGGGATCCAGGGGCAGCCACAGCTGCTCTGGGCACCCTGTGCCAGGGCCTGCCCACTCTCATAGGGAAGGATTTATTCCCAATACCAAATCCATACCTACATTCCTTCAGTTTAAAGCCAAAATCTGGGAACCAAAGCCATCAGAGGAAACCCCAGCTCTAACAGATGCTGCTGCTAACTTCCAGGGACCCACATTCCATCCTCTGCACTGAGAAAGCCCCCCCAGATTCTTCCTCTGAACACTCCCAAGCAGGAAATAGAGCCCTGGAGCCTTTGTGGTTCCTTAGCACCCTTTTTTGCCTCTACGTGGTCGCTGTGGGCTGCTTGCACTGTGCCCATCTCTCACTTGCAGGAAGGCACTTCAGGGAGAAGAGGTTTTCAGGGAAATCAGTCAATGGGAAGAACAATGGGATCACAGCACAGCTGCTCCTGGCTCTGTTCTGGACAGGGGAAAAGGTAGAGGCATGAAGGGAGTCTGCTAAAAATGGAAGAAAAGTGGCTCCGCTGCTGGATTTGAGGATTAAAATAATTCTTAAGTCGTAGAGGTGGTGAAAAGGACCCCAAGCAACAAGCAAGCAGTGAAAAGAAAAGCACAAAGCTGTCAAAGCAGCAAGGCAGGACACTCATTTTTAGAGGAGCACCACAAGTCCACATAAAAAGCAGGAAAGATGGGATTTCTCAAAGGAAGAGGCTGCAGGAGCTCAGGGGAAAAAAGTGAAAGCCCATGCAACAGCTCTGTGGGAAGAGTGGAACTGAAGAAAGATCCAACCCCACGTCAAAGTCCTGCGTCCCACGAAGGAAAAAGAGTCTCCAAAAACAGGGAGCAAGTGGAAATCATGGATCATTTGGCACCAACCACCTGTAGGAAAAGTGGGATGAGCCCAGCAAGGAGCTGGTCACTGGCAGGCGGCTTTGGAGTGCAGGAGGAAAATCCAACGTGGAAATGCAGCTCCCAGAGGGATCCCAGAGCTGGAGAGGTTTGGGATGCAGTGGGAATACTCCTGGCACAATCAGGCAAATCCAGCCTATTAAAGGACAATCACTCTGAAGGGTTGTTATCAATCACTCCCCTCGCTTTCTTTAGGCAATTATCCTAATTGCATCAAGGCTATTAAGCAATTATTTTGATAACTGGAGCTTTGTTGCTGGCTCTTCATTTTTGGCAGTGTTCTGTTCCTCATATAAATGCCCCCTCCAAAAGATGTTTAAAGCTGACTTGAAGGATGTGCTTTTCCTGAAGCACAAGATTCAAACTTCTGTATTAAAGCACAAAATCCCTCTCAAGAAAATGCTGATTTTTATCCCTGGGTTTTATCCCTCAATACCCACCCCACACCCAAGTCTCCCAGGGCACCGGGGATTTAGTTCCACTTTTTTATTATTCAACTTTTTATACATAATAAATACAAACTTTTTACAGCCAATATAAAGAAAGCATTTGCACTGATGCTTTCAGGGTGTACTGAGCTGTACACGATGCAATGGCCAATACATGCCCTGTATGAAGAAATCATAGTTAAAAAGGAGGCATCTTTTTACAACTTTTCTTCCTTTTTTCGCCTTTTTTTTTTTTGCTTTTTTTTTTCACTTTTGTATTTTAAATAAAATTAGCAGCTCTTACAGAAATTTTTTTTTAAAATACAACTAAAGAGACTTTTAAATAAAAATTTTCTGGATTTTTGAAAGTCCGGGTGTGAAGGACACAGAAAAACTGGCCAAAGGAATTGAACATGAACATTATGGCAAAAACTTGGTTTTCTTCTGCGTTGTGAAGATCTCAAAATATTTGCAAACAGTTAAATCTTTTTTTTTTTTTTTAAAAAAAAAAAACCAACAACTTTTCTTTTTAAACTTAAGAATAAGTTTGATAAACACATAAAAAGACCTCGAACAGATCAACAGGACAAGAGGTGCAAAAGAAGGAATAATATGGAAAAGACTTCATTGGACAGTCACTGATTCCATAACTGATCCATGAATTGTTGTCCTCAGCCCCACTCTTGGTTAAGGATCCCACTGGGAAAGGAGACTGGCAAGCACTGGATGTCTCAGAAACCCAGCTCGGGTTGGGATTTCCCAGTATGTGCAAAAGTTTACGATAAAATCTTGTTAGGTGAGACATTTGGGTTGTAAATGCAGCCTCAAAAAATAGCCCTTGTTAGTAAACTAAAGGTAGAAAACTTTACTGGCTTTGAAAAAAAAAAAAACCATGAAGACACAAGAGAACCCACAAACAGCTCCAAACCCGACCGTGGGATGCCTCTGATCCCAAGTTTTCATCTGATGGAGAATGCTGACAATATTTGAGTCAGAACCCAAAGAAAAACCTGTTTTCATCCAGTTTTTCCCTCTCCTCCAACCATTCCGTTCCACGTTCAACCTCAGAATATTCTTTGCCCTCTTCTCTCAAAAAAACCACAATCCAAGCTCCCTTTTCAGAGCTCTCTGAGGGAAATGTGAAACTTTTCCTCTCAGTTTCTTTCCTGAGAGGAACTGGGCACATCTCGGGCACGAAGGTGGTGTGAAGGCAGAACCTGGAGCTGCTCCTGGCTCCCTGGCTTTGGCTGGTTACTGGGATTGGGGTGGGAAAAGGCTACAGGACCATCCAATGCAACAACTAAATGCATGTAAATACACTAAATGGAACTGCTAACTCTAGAACTCAGGTGGTTTGATGACAAAGATACACTGCTAACGTTTGGATAATAAAGCACACGGCAATAACTGGGATAAGAGTGACCCAAATGCTTTAAAAAAATAAAACAAACCCAACAAAAAAAAA